>OZ059809.1:600000-984000 GCA_964057025.1 Standfussiana lucernea
AAAGCAAAGGAAGCCTTAATCAATGACTCTACGTCTATCTGTCGCCTAAACAGAATATGCCTTCAATCTCATTTTCCTCATGGCATCAGCAGAGTTCATTGAGCTAGCATTACTGTCGATTGAAGGCCTTATCTCTGCCCCTTTTGCTCAGTTTTATAGCCCATCGTGTTCCATCAACACAGCCTGCTATTTCCGTGAGTATGTTCTACAAATAGTTTGTTAGCGAATTATTTAGTTGTTGGTACAATTGTTTTTTATTGGTGTACATAAAATTTAGCTGGTTAGACATCTTATTTCGATGTTTTGATAAACTATATTGTATATATTGTTTATTTTTATAGCCATTATATTGTAAGTAAACATTTCACCTTCTACTAAATTATGATTTCCTTTATTTATTTCCTTTACACGTTGCTTACATTTAAAAATATTTCTTAGTAAAAAATTAAAAAAAAAAACATAAAAAATAGTAGCCCACCGGTATCGGCAACCAAGCTACCGGCGGTCAGGGCTCTAGAGAGAGGAACCTCCTAACAATACGAGCCGTGTCCAGGAGAACCGCGTTCTGAATCAAGCCCTTGATCCAGCTGCCTAACGTGAGCCTCCTCAGGTATTGGTCGAGGCTCTTGGCAATTAAGCCATTAGCTGAAACGACTATCGGCACAATGATCGCTGAGTTCCTATCCCACAAGTCGACAACCTCGCGAGCCAAGTCAAGATACTTGATTTGCTTATCTTTCTCGGCTTTCACGAGGTTGTCGTCATGCGGGACCGTTATGTCAACAATCACTGCGCGCCGCTCTGATCGATCCACCACCACTATATCAGGCTTGTTGGCCACAATAGTCCTGTCAGTGATGATGGATTGATCCTAATACAGTGAGAATTGGGTCGGGCACATACCTATAGTACGAAACTTCCGATTCCACAAGGATGTATTTTAGAGCAAGTTGCTGATGGATAATCCTGGCTACAAGGTTGTGTCTATGCAAGTACTCTCCGTTAGCTAGACGAGAACACCCAGAGATAATGTGACGGATTGATTCGCCCGGACGGTGGCATGCCAGAAATAAATGTCAACCGTGCCGTCCTTCACAATATTAGATTGGTTATTGTCAATTGTGGACTCCATTTTCTTTAACAAGTCACTTTAAATTTACTCTTCTTTTGTTGCTTACTTATTTTATGAATATAAAACAGAGTTGTCAATATTATTTGAACACTGATTTTTGACTCTTTTTGGTATCTTCTGTTCTTTTTCTCTCTGTTTCTTTGTTCTTTTCCTCATTACTTAGATCTTAGTCATCTAATATTCCAAAATGTTCACATTTCATCACATTCCCAAGTTTGAACATCCCTACTTTTGTCCAACGTCATACAAAACATCCCGCTTCGTTTTGAAAACACCGTAATTAGTGTTGGCTTTCATTACGACATGTTGCCTTGCGGAAATAAGTCCGGTATCATATGGATTACAAATATTAACAAATGTATGTTTGTCTTTATAATTGCTGTGAGTATTAAATTCGTATTTTGCCGTAATGCCCTCATTTTGCAAAGGTTGTGTTACATTTATACTATAAATGTTTGTTTTATTTGGTTTTACAAGGTCTTTATTATAAATGCATTTTGTGATCACATTTTCATCAGTCTCGTAGTTTTTTTGTAGTTTTCTAGCAAAACCATGGAGTACCCTGTTACACAGGAACTGGTTTAAAGAGGTCATATAGGCAGTTGCTCTGCAACCGGTTAGACTAGAAGCCGGTCTAATAAAGTTGGAAAACGGTTATGCAGATGATGTCTTATTTCGCTTACAGTTAGAATAATCAATGATTTCCTTTTAATACTTGACATCTTAGCTCTTTGTCGACATGTTGTGGCGTTCTATCGCCTATCCTAGAAATTAGTGTATGAAAAACTGTTACTTCTACCCTGTTACTCTGAAAAGTTACATCTTTTTTACCCAAAAGCAACATCTGCCTCTCTCTCAGCACCTTTAAAAAAACTTCAAATGGCCGCACGAAAAATTTTATCAAAGAAAAAATAATATACATATGTAAAAGGTGTCGACTCGCACTTTTCGGGCGAGTTAAATTAGTGCGAATCGTCCAATAACCCAAGGAAATAATATCGGTTGAACGAAATTTATCGTCAAATCAATTAGCGGTTCTCTCTATATTGGTGACGATAATTACAATTAAGAAATTCCAATTAAGGTAGATTGAGGTAAAAATTTGGTAACATTGGTGAATGGTTGCGAAGTTTCTTTGTTAATTTGCGTTCTGTTTTGAATTAGGATGAAAAGGTTTCGTTGTTTACGTTTTTAATGACGACGAAATAAGTTGAAACAGTACATTGTTTTAAGATCAAAGGCTCGATAATATTGTGTTTTTAGCTCGAAAGCCAGATTTGGTTTTGTTTTAATTGGTCATTTTTTTATGATTGTAGAATTCGAGTTGCATGTGCGATTTCTACATGAGGCAAAACTAGTATTTTCTGAATATTTCTTGGCGTATTTGACTTAAATCAACGATTTTTTTGTTGTTTTTATCATTTCTCAACCTCCTCCTGCCGTCATTCCCATTCATAAGGGGCTCAACAAGCTTGTCTTCTTCTTCCTTACTTTGCATTCATCCTCATCTCAGTAGTCCCCCTTTTCTAGCCGGTAGCCATAATATATAATTATCATTTTGCTTTACAATTTATCTTTGTCCGCATTGCTTCTTTATACTTTGTTCCTGCCCATTTCGTTCTTGTAAAACTAAATTCATAATAATAATATATATGGTGATAGAGCATCATTCCTAGTTTATTTATCCACTAACTTTATAATACGCGTTAGGAGTCTGAATACCTAGAACCTATCAACTAGTGGAGAATCAGTAATCCTGATTAATTATAAACCCAACATGAATATCCCATGTCCGTGTGGAGTTTTTATTCGCACTCATTAATTCGAGTGATTGTTTTCACAACACAGTCGGATCAATTTGCATTTTTATTAACATGGATGGAATAATAGGCGCGTCCATTATCTGGAGTGGTCTATTGGGGGTAGGCAGAAGTGTAGGTTGACTGCTATGGACTGGTTCTGCTCTGATACTAGAGCTCTTCAGTTTGAAAGGTTTACATTACAACATAACATCGCACGTGTATTTTACGGTAGGTAGTAATAAATCCTGTCTCAGCTGGTTACAGTTATAAGAGAGTATTACGATGTGAACATCATCAGGAAGTTTACGTGATTTTACTGGTAATCTAGTTCTTCCTGGCCTCGATTTGGTTATTACATTTGCAGACACACTAGACCTCGGGATGGAGGATTGGGTACGTCCCTTGATACGTCCTGACTACAGCAGCATTTTTTCTTAAATTTTAGAAATGCTTTATTTTTGTTTTATTTCATACTTCAATAATACCTGCAGGGATGCGTCATGTTTTATGCAAATTAATGTTTTTTGTGTACCTACAGTAGCAAACCACAAACGAATTAACATAAACACACTAACAGTATATTTATTTACGAACACCATTTTTAACACGTTTATCGTGACGTCACACATGACGCCGTCGCGTCAAACTGTAATACACGACGTCAAGCGACGTCAAATATGTTAATACAGAACATTAAATTGACGTAAAATTACATTCTGACGTCGATATTTTAACGTTGAATGTGAATTACTTGCTTTTGGTACATTTTATATTGAGCAAAGATGATCATTTATTGCGTGAATTTCGTATTTATTTAAGAGAGAATGGGGTTGTTTGGTTTTTGTGTGGTAAAGTTAGGTTAACAGATTCACTTGACTATTTTCTAACAGGACATCATGTTTTCCTCAAATGGTTAGGCAGAGGCCACATGTTACAGTTATGTTTAAGAGCAAGCCTATTGGCAACATCTGGGCGCAAATGCTAACTTCGGACTTCTATTGAAATTCTTGATGGTAAAATCCAAAGCACTTTGCTCGACCTGGAAGTCCTGGTACCTCATGTTCTGCCATCATAATTAGGTGTTCAGTGGTGGTGTGTGCGTTGACTAACCAATACAGGCAGTCACTTTTGATATACAATAAATGGATAACAGTGCCTTTTAACTAATGCAAATGATGTCATGGTATTTAAGGCTGTTTTCAGTTAGAAAACTGCCTCGTTGGTTTAGAGGTCGCAAGCGCGACTGCTGAGCAAGATGTCCTGGGTTCGAATCCCGGGTCGGGCAAAATGTTATTGGGTTTTTTCATCGGGAATTTCTGAGTGGCAACCACAGAATCTGGATCTGTGCCCGGTTGATGGCAATAGGCTCGCCCTCTACTACATGCGACTTTAACATAACTGGCTTACTGTGAGTGTACTGTTATGTACACCTCTGCCTAACCCTTCGGGGATTACAGGTGTGATGTGTGTGTTCAATTACAAGCATTTTTAATGCACTAAACATTCTCACCATAGAAAACATCATGACAGCACACAATTCTCCTCACCTCACAATTCTCCTCACCTGACTATTCTCCTCACCTCACAATTCTCCTCACCACACAATTCTCCTCACCTCACAATTCTCCTCACCTGACTATTCTCCTCACCTCACAACTCTCCTCACTACACAAATTCCACATGAAAACGTTATAAAATGTCGCCCATTCGTGCAGTGATTAGACGTCCACTAACTAACATTTCAATTAGCGTCACAAAGCGACTTTGTTACTAATTGTAACTCCCGCTGTGCCACCACGATAAAATTAAATTTGAATAACGTGACGGACCAAATAAACTTCCCGTTGGGAAGCTAGGGGAATTCGTAGAAACATATGGATGGAGATGTATAAGTTGTAACAGATCGTGGCTTTATAAAAACAGCCACGAGGGTCGATCTTCAAAGATAAGCAATTCTTCCTTAGGTTTTTTCGTGGATGGTGGGCAACAATCACATACTAAGACCCCTCCACATCCCTCGAAAAGCACGTTAAGCTGATCTTTGAAAATCGTTACGGAATGTCAGAGCCGTGTTTGGTAAGCAGTCGCTCGATGTAAAATACTGGTGTTCAGCTGCATGCGGTTAGACTGGAAGTCGACCCCAACATAGTTGTGAAAATTCTAGCTAAGTAGATGGTAATGAGATGATGAGAATTAGAATTATCATCAGCCTACAACATTCCATTACTGGTCATCGGCCTCTTCAATCGCACGTCACTTAGCTCGATTCTCGGCAACTCTCATCTAGTTGCTACCAGCCACCCTGCGGAGATCGTCGCTCCATCGAGCCTGAGGCGTCCCAACTTATGCTGGTGGATTTACGGTCTCCATTCAAAAGCATGGTGCTATGTGCATAAATTAATAATTTCTTTATTTTCTTTCACTTCCAAACTTTAAGAAAAAATACCTCATAATATCCTGTGTAGAGCCGCAATATAAAAAATAAACTATTTTCATTGAACACCTATAGAATGCTTTGCATGCTGCGTATTCGAAACTTAGATCAATTTATTCATAACAAGTAAGTCGGTATTTCATCATTAGTTACTGGAATTTAATAACCGGCGCGCTATTAATAAATAAATAGTTTTCTTATCCTGTTATCCTAATATCTTTGACTATGAATGATCGGTGTGTTCTTTTTAACCGACTTCAAATAAAGGAGGAGTTAGTAGGTAGGTATTTACTATGTTTGATTTAATTTTTTTTTGAAATTTTGATGTTGTGTACTATTGTTGTACCGGAGTTTTCATTTCTTGTCGTATTTTCGGCGCCACGTTGTATAGTTAATGAATAAAGAAAAAACAAACGTTGACATCGTTTTTCATTAATTTGCTTATATTTATTAAATATTTTTGTTCTGCTCTGAAAGAAAAGTCGTCATTTGAGATTTGTTTTTGGTGAAATTAAAGTTTTGAACGGTATGAAATGAATTAGATTTCAGTTCCTAGAAGAGAATCGTTGTGTTATTCTAGTCTTACAAGTGAAATTCGTGTTTTTATTACTAAACTAGCTGTTGCCCGTGATTTCGATCGCGTCGACGAAGTTTCATACAAACTTTGAACCCCTTAGGGGATGAATTTCCAAAAATCCCTTCTTAGTGCACACTTACGTCATTTAAGGAACGTTTGTGCAAAATTTCGTGCTTCTAGATGGTAGAGAAATGACTAAAAATGCTACAGACTGAAGCTTCATTACGTTTCTAAGATTTGAATATCATTTCTTACATAATCTTAATTCGGTATAATAATAATTTGTATGAACGTGTACGAAGCAAAAGAGTACGTAAGTGAAATAACCGCTTAACTCACTAACTAATTAGATATTTCGGTGAATTCCCACAACACAAACTCACCAGTAACACACAAACTGTGGTCCAGTTGTTCCCAACTTATTTCAATATCCGCCGGAATTTAGACCACAGATTAATAATTAACTCTTAGTTAATATGTCAGTAGACTTGATGTCAAAAGATAGATAGGCACAGAAAGTCAGTTCCTTACAAAGACATCTATCTATCACTACATAGTTTAAAACAAAGTCGCTTCCCGCTGTCTGTCTGTCCCTATGTATACTTAGATCTTTAAAAACTACGCAACGGATTTTGATGCGGTTTTTTTTTTAATAGATAGAATGATTCAACAGAAAGTTTTATATGTATAATACATGCATATTATAGTAGGAAAAACATTAGTATCTAAATTGCACCCGTCCAAAGCCGGGGCGGATCATTAGTATACGTATAAAATTCAAAGTCCCGACTGACTGATATATCAACGCACAACCCAAACCGCTGGTCCTAGAGATATGAAATTTGGAGGGTATATTTTTTGTGAAGAGTAGGTATCCACTATGATAATGTTTTTCGAAATTCCACCCCTAAGAGGGGAAATGGGGGTTGAATTTCTGTGAAACTTTTTATTCTGTGGGTCAATTGACTTGAAAATTTGTGTACATACTCTTCAGTTAAAATTATGAGACATGTGTATCACAGTTTTTCCAAAACCATCCCCCAGTATAAAATTCAAAATTGTGACTGAATGACTGATATATCAACGCACAACCTAAACCGCTTAGAGACATGAAATTTGAAGGGTGTATTCTTTGTGTAGAGTAGGTAACCACTAAGAAAGGCTTTTTCGAAATTCAATTTTTAAAATTTGATGTGCACGCTGTACAATTATAATTATGAGACACGCACATCACATTTTTTCCAAAATCATCCCCCAACAGAGTCAAATAGGGCTTCGAAAATTACGTAGACGGGTGCAGGGCGCCCGTAGCACGGGAGTATTTACCTACTAGGAGTACGTAGGATTTTTCTGAGGTAGACGTGTCTGTAAATATGTTTATTGCGAACGATTGCTAGAGGAACGCGAGCAGATGAAGTAAAACTCGTGTGTGAAACGGTCTCAAGAAAAAATATGAGAGTCCACCTGAAGGGAGATTATTCTGCTGGACAGATTTTAGATCTTTTAATCATGATAGGACATCGTGATTACCCAGAAGTCGATAATAAAATAATTCTCCCTACAGAGTTAGGCACAATTGTGACCACTGTAGAAGAGCTCATAGTAAAAATCTACCCATATATTAATAAAATCCACGATAAACCGGCAGAATGCCTGTGCGAGAAGCGTGCCATCCTAACACCAAAAAAAAATCGGCAAAGCGCAACTCGTACTCGCACGCACAGGGTTCCGTAGCACTAAACAATACAACAACAATATTTTTAACGGTTATTCATATGTAAATTTACACTCAACAGTAAAACTAAATTTGTTTTCTAATAGCATGTTAATGAAAACCAAAGTTACTGCTGCAGTTTGACGAAAAAGTCACATACTTATCTCAAATCTTATACAAAAAAAAATTCCTTGAAAATTTTTTTACGTTCTACAAATCTATTTTTTCCAGATTTTTCCTCCTCTTACTTTACAAATTAGAAGGGAGAGGGACGCAATTTTTACTACTTCAGAAGCAAATATCTCATCAACCACTAACTTATGAAAAAAAGTATTAAAGAAATCTCGATATCCTTTTTAAGAGCTATCGATAGACACCCCACAACAATACACATCAATCATACACAATGATGTTTTATATACATCAATCATCATCAAAGCCACACATATCAATGAAAATATTTTGAGACCGTTCGAAGCAGTTGAAAATCGTTATAAATCAGTGGACTTAGTGATAAACAACGATGACACCATACATTACCCGGTTGAATTTCTTAACACATTGAAGCCTCCCGGTCTGCCAACTCAAATATTAAAAATCAACTCAAATTGAAATATACTTACGATAGTCTAGTAGTGGTGGTAATCGTCTAGTGGTCGCAAGCACGACTACTGAGCATGAGGTCTTATGCTCGATTGGTTTCCAGGTCGGGCAAAGTTTTACTGGGATTTTCAGTCAGGAATTTCTCAGTAGCAATTGCGGAGTCTGGATAGCAATAGGCTCGCCCCTATTAAATGGGACTCAAACATAACTGCCGAAATGTGAGTTTATTATTGGGTAAACATTTGCCTAACCCTTCGGAGATTACAGGCGTAATGTTATGATGATAGATGGATTGTTTCATCTCGATCGTGAACAAAATTGTAATCTTCTTGCTTGACCTGGGGGCTGTTGGCATAAGTGTAAAGTTTCAAATCTGCCAATTATGGTCACTATTTGCGTGGGTTGCATGCTCTAAATAACTAATTTCCTTTATTTTGGCCGAAGTCACTGTCGCAAGAGGCGTGGTGCTTGAGCAAGTAGTTCTTGGCTAAGAAGTATTTGAGTTTGCACATGTTTTCAAGTTTTATTGAGCTTCTGTACCTACCCATTTTGTAGTAGAGTCAATTTTAGTAGAGTCATTTTGTAGTGAGTGTAAAGTCTCAGTACAATAGTACTTTAGAGCCCTATTAATTAGTTTTGTAGTTCAAAGTTTAATTACTTCAAAGCTGGCAAAGTATTGGTATTTGCGCCACTTATTTAGGAGCTGAGGTCGGATAAGAGCTTTATTTGAGTTTGAATGTGGTTGAAGAACCTGTTCAGAACATAATTTGGTCTGAACAAACTTGAAATAAAAATTGTAGAAGTTATTTAACTTTGTTCTCGCTTTTCCGTAGTTTCTGAGAAAGGAAAACCATTTTCTAGCCCGTATTATTTTGTGAAAAGGAACAGCTAACGCGTTTTTGCGAGGTTTGAATTAGGAAGCAGTTAGTTGGTGTTGTTAAGTCTGATGCTGAGGCATGATAATAATAAAGAAAACTTGCAGAGAATCGAAGTTGTCCACATAGCTCATAGCAAAAGCAAGCTGAAGTAGCAATGGGCGACCATATTAGCTGTAGAACAGAACTGATGAGAGTTTGGGCAGAGTTGTACCTGAATGGAGAAAGTGAATCGACAAGCATAGGGTGAGACGCCCTCAGTATAGATAGAGCAGGGTGGTTGGTAGCAGCTGGATGAGAGTTTATAAGACTCTTATAAACTCTTATAAACTTCTTCAATCGCCATTCAACTTGATAGTTGAATGGCGATTGAAGAAGTATATCTATCTAGCAGAAGACTGCTGAAGGCGGACGATGATGAGATTAGGGAAAGTATCCTTCTGTCTACTAATGACACAAAACTTAAATCGCATTTTCCATTTTTAATAGTGAGAAAGGCCAAATATCGTCTTAACCAATATGCTTTTCACGATTATTGAGAATTCTCGTCAAAAGAAACAAAACTCTACATTGTTTTAAAAAATCTCATACAATTTCCAGTAAAGGAAATATTATTTTCATGTTCCCCTATAATATTCGTTTATTGGCCATTCGATAGCTCTGTCAAAAGCATTAATTACTTAATTTCCGTTTCCACAGTGTAAAATGTTTACTGGCTTTTAAAATGGCGTCGTTTACGCGTTGATCGTGAACAAAGTTATCCCGGGATTACCTTCAATGGTTTTTATGTATATTATGATGCAAATGACGGGATATAAACGTAAATAACAATATGGCTGATCCTTGATGGTTGGAACATAGATTTAGGTGGTAAATGATAAAGCAGTGTTTTAAATGAATAAAGTGAAGGATTATTCATATTTATTGCTTTTACTAGGTTACGTTGTGGATTATTGTAGTTAAATCATACGCCATGCGTCATTGTGAAATAAAAAAGAGATTTTTGTAAAATATTGATCGTAAATCATAGAGCTAACGCCAGTGGGCCAGGCACGTTTCTGGAAGGACGATGGCATGACGATGGTCTGATAGCGGATGAAGCATATGAGACCTGAAGTTAACACCACGTATTCGTAAGGACACTTCACAGCTAGACGGACCCATGACCTTACAACGGTGGCTAAGTCAATCTGGATGCCTGCGGAAGCCGGAAGATAGAGTGTCATGTTGCAGTTCGAAGGAAGAAAGCTTATATCCAGATGTGGACTGCGACGGGCTTAGTTAGTTGATGGAGTTGACACCAGAAATTAAGCAGTAACGACAAGAACTGATATTGTTTATAATGAGTGTCGTGAAAGACAGACAACTTGAAGACATTCTTGGTATCCATACAAAATCAAAACAATTTATCAATAACAATTCACGATTCTAAAAGCCCGATAAGAGAAAATAACAATGACCGTAAATCCATAATACCCCACTTGAACAGTAAAAAAATTGAGTCCCAAGTACATTCGTAGGAAAACGTACAGGAAAAACTTTTCAAAGAAACTCCATCGGTCAACACGCTACACAAGAGCCTCAAACCTACTTCTTAGGAGAACAAAACGCACTCAGATTGAATAACTGAGCTGAGTAACAAACAGGGACAGAAGGCCAACTACAACAACTAATATCAACTATATTTCAATAAAAATAAAGTTTGAAAGACGCATGATTTCGGAGCGTGGGATGTCCTTCATCTAGAAAGACGGGCTTAAAAAGATGGCTGAGACAGACGCCATATGTATGTCCAGGATAGACTCGTTTTTCGTATTGATGGTACGAATTATCAATTTGGGCCCAGAAAGTGGCCACGTTAATCATGGCTTCTGTGGCGTCTTCTAAGTCCCAATAAGCTGGTGTTGGCTCTGTGGATACTCCAGCAAGTGGGCCATGGTCTGGTCTAGAGCACTGCGTCTGAGTTGGTTATTGATGACATCAACTTATGACTCTCTTGTAAATCCCTCTTAAACATAACTAGAGCATAATACCTCTGCCTGACACTGGGGAATGCGTCGTGATTTTATGTTATGCAATCCTCAAAAAAATATTCCTACATGTTCCGTGCTCCCCGCGATCATCGCAAAAACATTAACATGTTTATTCCCCGTTTCACGGCAGCAGGAAAGCGTCCTAAATCTTACTGCTCGGCCACGAGCTACATGATCAAGCGACACGCGTCTTGCCATAGTGAAAGTTTAGAAAAAAAAAAACATTCCATGAATCACCACGACTTGCTACGATATAGCACTCACACGTGAAAGTAATCGCTTAGAGCTGCAAATCACCGCGACACACTTTGTGACGGAACGGTACTCACGTGAAGATTATCTACCACGTGTGTCACTTAAAGCAGGGGCCCGAGGACATAAACGAGGCGTTGAACGTCTCACGTATTTTGAAAGCGACTGCGAAGAATAAAAATTAATGAAAGAAATTGCTGAGACAATGCCAAGAACCACTGCAATGACGCGACTACACTCGCGCGAAGGAAACAAATGATACATGCGCGTTTCACATAGTCGCAACTGAGGTCGTGAACAGGGCGTAAATCTTAGAAGGCAAAAATGAAGGCTTTGAGCATTCGCCTCACGCCGCACCGATTTTAGGAGCTCTTCTGTCCGACCATTATTATCCTATTTTTCTTGCTCGGCGCTCCACGCTGCCTTTTACGAACCCTTGAAAATTCCAGCACTTTTTTCTCTGTCTATCCAGAGGTTTTTTGTTAAAATGTTTCGATTTTCAGGATTAAATGGACGTTCTTTAGGTTTAGAAAGAATCTTGATGAGTTTGAGGAGTGGGCTGGAGTGAAATATTTCTTTGAGAAAATGTAGCATGTTGTTAGTTGTAGTTTATTGGTTTTTACCACAAATAGGTTGAAACCTGATAATATTCTCTCCTCTTCTCTCTTCTTCAACATTTGGCCACCCAATGCTGAGTGTACTGTGCTTCTTAATGAGGGTCAATTTAGGGTTGTTGATAATGTAGGGTCTAGAAACATGGTAAGCACCTTCATTTCGGATCGAATTTTCGATAGCTTCTGTCAATCAAATATTTTTTACTTTTCCGACGTCGCTATTTAATTGCTGACTGATTTTTTTTTGTCTAGGCCTGGTATTTCATGATTTACTAGTTCCAGTTACTTTAATATTTTATACCGGGTCCAACTACAGCTAACAACCATTCAGGCATTGACACCATAGGTACGAAAAAAACGCTCACAGACTTTTAATAATTTAAATCAAATTATGTCTTAATGAAGTGCTTCACGGTAACGTCAACGGTAGCTATAGAAATATAATAAAATTATCTTTATTCAAGTATCATGACTCAAAAATGTTTACTAAAAGTAGGGATGATTAGTAGTAGTTCATGCTAAAAATAGCATGATAAAGGCCAAATTGAGTATTACACCTAAAATTGTCTATAAAGATCACGATTCAGTTTTTCGTCATCTGCACGGCAGTTATAGCTTGCAACCGTTCCACTAGACGCAATGCCGCTTCAAATAATCTCTCAACGTCAAGCAATCCATCCCTTAATACAATACATTTTTAAACCGCAACCTACATATTCCTCACGTTATAAAAAGACGTTCTAAGCACAAAGCTAACTATACTGAAGGTTGCAGGAACTAAACCGTAATGTGTAAAATGTAATGTAATACCTAACAGCGTCTTTTGTAAGCGTGTAATATTTTCCAAGGTTCCTTACGCAAAGGATGCCAGCGCGACCTCATCTTTAAAACGATATCAGCTAAAGAATTGAATTTTTCCACATACCACGTGTAAGTCTGGCCGATGTCATCGCAACCAAAATGTCATCATCTGCCTGCTTCTTCTAAAGTATGTTGAGGTCAGCTTCGTCACCGAACTGAACACCCGTATTTTACATGGAACGACTGCCTGTCTGACGTCCACAACCCAGTTAGTACTGCGTTATACGATACTTAGTGAAACTGGTTTTCAGACTTTCGGGCCACTGACTATCTGTAATGACTGTCAAAGATCTACAAATGACAGCCGGGACTTGGGCTTGGCTTGATTTCCTTTCCGAGGCACAGAGGAAACTCGGTGTGTAATGGACGGTCAACCATCTACGGACTTACCTTGGTAAGCGCTGCTTAACCTTGAAGATCAACCCGTGTAGCTAGTTATTATTTGGCTACGTGGTCCGCAACCTAAATAAAGCTACACAGAAACGCTTTTCCTTCCCAAAGCCACGAAACTGAATTCGTGCACAGCGGGACTTTGGTAGGTATTTTTTATTTTATATTTTTAGTGGTCGCAAGCGGGCCTTCTGACTAGGTTCCTGATTCCAATAACCTGGTGGGATAAAGTGTTATTGGGATTTTCTATCAGAAATTTCTCAGTAGCAACCGCGGAATCTGGATTTATGGCCGGTTGAGGGCAATATTATAGGCAACCCTTATTACATGGGACTGAAAACATTACTTGCTAATATGTAGGTAGACTAAAAGGTATTTTACAGGCGTGATGTTTTGTAAGTAATTGTATTTTCAGTGGTACGGAACCCTTAGCAAGCATGTCTGAGTCTGAACGTGTTCGGATTTTTTTTGTGAAAGCGACACATTCTTTGTGTAATTTCTCTTGTCCCGGCCGAGAGCTACGAGTATTCTAGCGAAAGTTGTATCAACGACGCGAGAATTATTTCAGTGTTTATGACAAGTTTTTTGTTCTAGTTACATGGCTAGTTTCTTTTGTTCTGTTAGTAAAAAGTTTCAGTAATAATGGATGAGGATGTAAATAGGTTCTTTTTTATCTCTTTTTCCATCAACATTTTGGACGGTTAAGAAACAAATCTTTTTTTTTTAATATTGCTTTTTTAAATATTCACTTCAACATTTTATTTATTGCTTTTTCTTTTCACAGGTATGTAGCAGATTATCATGAAATACGTCATGTGAATTAGTTGTGATTGGTAAGTGGATCAGTGCTAGGAATATCTTAAACCATAACATTATACTAAAAATTGTGCTGTATTTTTTTGACAGTACCTACAAATCTAAATATTTAACTGTGGTTTTACTTACCATTTAACCATTTTTAACGAAGTAAATTCTTAGTTATTATTATTTCTCTCGGACGTTATTGTACACAGCATAATAATAATTACAAAAAATAATTTCGTGAAACGGCATAATAAACGGCCTGCTCTTATTGGAAGATTCTCAGTAATTCACTTGATGTTGAAATTCGACAGAATGTGCTGCTGTCAGAAGCTTTCCTTTATACGAAGTGAAACAAATCCAGTTTCTAAAATTTTGGCTTGATCTACTAAAACTACATTCAAATCTCAGAAACTTAGTAGATACTTGAAAAGTAAAGAAATAATAGAAAGCTTCGTTCACAATGGCACCACTCTACACTAAACAAAAAAGATCTCATCATCGAATTAAAACAAACTGTAACACCTAATCTAAACTCCAGATCTTGAAATTTAAACAAAAGTCTATTTTCGCGAATCTTAAAAAGTGCCGGCCGAGCGCTGCTCCTTGTGGCACCCCCTTTAATTCTGTGAGATAACGTGCAAGAGGCGAGGGCTGCCCATTGTTATTCTATCCCGGTGCCGGCCCGAATTGTCCCCAACACCTACACAAAGAATCGCTTGTGAATTCACTCGCAATAGTCCTCATTTTATTGTAAATCTGTGACCGCAATGTCGAATGGCCCTCAGGGATTCACTGTAGGGTGACTCGTAATAAAATTATGCGCGATTGTGATTGATAGCTACAATTGTTTTAAGTTCGAGGATATTGTAATCTTCTGGGATTGCTGTTATCTGCTTTTTTGAGGCTCAACGCTGTTTTAGACATAATTCAATTATTTCCCGTTAAAAGGTCTTGTTATTTAGATAATCGTAGCACGTGGCGTCGTAATGAATATTGCTAAAGGTTTTTTATTTATTTTTTTGGTCACTGGGAAAAACCTACTTGCAATATTCGTTACCAATTTATTAAAGAAAAAACATATTACGAAAACACAAAAATACGACAGCAAGGTAAACTCACATTTTTGTTTTTTTAGACCCTAATTGACCTGTAATTAGAAACACATCGTTGATGTGACATAGAATATCTCTTAACGAATGTTTTTTTCATGTTTCAGAAATATAATGGTGTTTGATTATAGGGCTCATCCTTTTACCCATAAATTTTAAAACAAAACATACAATTAAGGTGTCGGAAACAACAGTATTTATCACAGGAAAGCACATAAATTTTTATGAAATATAAGGTATCCTTTTGGTATAATCCTGGCCGTTCATTTGCTACTTGAAATTATTTTTAAAGTAATATTAGACAGATAATTGAAAAAGGTTTTCCTTAATCGGTAAATAAAGTTATGCAGTTGTATTTAAAACAAGATTTAATCTTGCACCCCAAAACCCATAAGAACTTTCCATCCTGTATACTAAATGAACTAGGCTGTAAGTGAACAAGTCATGTTTAGTCGTACAGAGAAATATTTCTAATTACTTAAGGGATGTATTATGATCTTAGTATTATGAATGGTAAGAAACATTAAAAATTCAAGATCCAATTACGAAATAACACAAAAGTCAAGCAAAAAACGACCCGGCTAAACCAAGTGCACCACAGTAAGATTAGACGGAAAAATCTCATTCAAGTAGCGTTAGCAAAAGTGAGCCACCATGATCCATACTAATTCTACCATACCTAGACGTTCGCAGACATTTCTGCCATAAAAGCAGATTTCTTTCCCAACGCTCCTTTTGTGTGGCTAAAGAGGATTATTTTGATAATAATTTACCGTTCTTGTTGGTAATATTGTACGCGTAAATCCTTTTAGTGGCACTATTTCTTTATTTCGACTTTTTATTTTTGTCGGAGCATTCAAATAGAAACGCCTTGAGAATAGATCGCTTTATTTCCGAAATAGTTGTAGTGTGTGTGGGTATTATTTTCGAAATATAATGTATTATTTTCTTTTCGTTTGTGTTGTTCGGCTTGACTTATGTTAGATTTTGGTTCTTTAGGAAAATTGGTTTTATTATAAAGATAATGAGGCAAGTGTTGTTGTGTTTTTTTTTTAATCTTATTGGGCTATATTTTGGCATTGAAGAAAATATAATTTAGTTACGATTTGACTGCTAATTAAAATCATACGAATTAGTGAAAAAACCTATTAAAAGAAATGGACGTTACGAAATCTTTGTAATTAGAATTCATGTCCTAATTCTAGAATCGCGTTTGTAAATTAAATACAAGATGAAGGAGCTTATAACCTAGTTTATAGCTGAATTAATTTACTTCAGTGAACACATTGTTATTTAAGTATTGTAGTTTTACTAAAGTAAGTGTCTCCGATAGTTTAGTCTACATTTGACAGATTCTACAAATGACAAATTCTACATTCAACAGATTCTTCAGGACGCACCAGCAGTGAATCATCTATTAGTAATGTCAATACCTTCTTTTCTACAATTGGAAAGGTACTAGCTCAACGTATACCCTCGAATGTTCCACCTTTCAATAACACCGCTGTTATCAAAGATACCTCCCCTAGCAACTCATTCGTACTACTTCAAGTGGATATTATCTAAGTCAAAACTGCTATCCTCAATTTAAAGAGTAATGCTCACCTGGGTGGGACACCATCTCATATAAGCTGTTACAAAGTGTTGTATATTTGGTAGCTCCCATTATCACTGCCCTCATTAATCATTGCTTTGATACAGGTGTATTTCCTAAAGCACAAAAAAAAACAATTGTAATCCACATACATAAGGCAGAGGATACAGGCTGTGACAACAACTATAGGCCCATGTCTACCCTTTCTCTGAAGAAAGGGTAGACATGGGCCTATCGATACTGATATCGAAAGTGTTCGAGCGGACTATTAATTGTAGACTAATAAAATTCTTAGAGTCAAATAAAATTCTTGCTGAAACAATCAGGAAGTTGAGGTTTTAACTGTTCGACAAATTTACATCCTTCATACTATTCTACGGCACAATCAGATTCATCCTCTTTCTATATTTCTAAATTAACCACGAGGAGGTGCTATACAATATGTAACACCGTTAAATCTAAAACAGGTTTTGCCCAAAAATGTTATACTTTCCGAGGACCTGAACTCTATAATAAATTGAATAAAGGATTAGGTATTTTTACAATAAATCTTAATGTAAACTAATATTAACTAACTGGCTACTAAAATTGAACAACACAAAAACAGAGGAGCTACTAGTCATGACAACGTAATATTAATTAATTAATAATGTGTCCTACCCATACTACATTTTTTTTCAACGTTTCAGCTAGATAGACAGGAACCCACTCATATACCTTTTCGTTCTCACCCTTTCAACACCATACACACACACAGAAAAACACATATACAAACTACATTCCCATATCCCACACGCACCTTTAACTTCACTACACTTCATCCAAATTTAAGATTTATTGCAATTTTTTTTTTTTTTGTTATATTCCACCAAATAGTTTGCCCTTAACATAAAAATTTAACTTTCGATAAGCATTGTCTATGATTGTATTCTTAAAATGTTTTAATGAGATCTTTGCCAGTAGGGGGGAGAGTCCATGGTGTCCTGAAATACAAGTCACGGCTTAGTTTAGGCACCAGCCTCCCACGAATGAACATTGTCATACATCATAATTATGTTTTTTTTTCCATTAGTGTTAGTTAATAGCTAGAGAAAAAGCTACTATATACAATATTCATAAACAAGATTATATCTTCAAAGAAAGTTATACACAGCCGTTTAAATACAGATAACATCCTATTTGACTCAATTGGCATAACAAACATCCTCAAATACTCTACAGACAAAGCATTCAATTTCGCTGATTTCCTACAAACTGCAGCACAGAAATATTTCCAACCGTTTGATCTCCATTGATCAGAATAATTTCACTCGGACGTTCGCAAGATGGGAAGAACAATATGAATGGAAAAATATTAAATAAAGATATATTTATTGCATAACTGTGTACAATTAGATCTTATTATAAACATAACATTTTTAGGTTCAACAGTCTACCCATGTCGGATATGTAATGTATGTGAAATTACTTACAAATATTTTTATTTTTTATCAAAAAACTCATGCAGATTATTGCTGATTTGCTGGCGGTAAGTGATTGTACACACGAATAGCAGTAACATTATGTGCTTTTATAAAACATCACAATAATGTTAATAACTCGTAAATTAATGTCATATTTATATTGTTTCCGAAAGTTTATTTTAGAATTTGATTTAAAATTAAAGTATTCCACATTGTATTTAACAAATAAACATAATTCGAGTATATAAATACCAGTTATTGTCCGGAAACCCTCCGTTATGAAGACATCTCTTAATAATTAATGTTATATATTGTCCTAAGAAATTTCTTCTGGAGAATGAATGTAGATTGTACGTTTGTCGAGTTAATAGAAGGAATGATCTGGAACATTTGGGTCGGGGTCGGGGCGGTGGAAAATAAACGGAATACGCAATGGCTTTTCATGACCGACAACTGTATTGGAGAGTTTTGGATGTAGTTTAAAAAATTGATGCGGAGGTTGAATTTAGTGAACGTTGTTAGCGATTTAAAATTGAAGAAAAGAACGAAGTTGATTTTTAAATCAGATTAATTGCTGGTTAAAAACAATTAATTTAAAACGAAACTGTTTCTGTGACTGGCTGGTTCATTTGTTTACTTTACAAAAAACGATCAATATTTGGATAGCTTTTTATTGCTTGACTTAATTTCATTTTCCTCGTTTCGTGTGACACAGTATGTACCCTATGTATGAAGGCCAAACTTTTATAGTTTCAACGATTCATTAAAATATCGACCATTTTCAATTCATTCTTTAAGTAAGGTAAGGACATGCGTTGTAAGTACCTAAACCATATCGCAACGGTTTTAAAGAAGAGAACGGTACAAACATTTCTCAATGTTCCCATCGGAGAGTTAAATCCAACAGAAAAAAGTGTAACGACCTTCACTTCCACGGGGAATATAAAATTGGAAGATTTCTCAATTCTCATCGATGAATCAGCGGAATAAAATTTACAATTCAAAGCGTGTCTTTCAAATACACACGTGCACTCTGTGGGTTCGATATACGCAGAGGGCATACAACGCCCTCAGAGTTCAGTACAATAATACTTTCAGGATGTTGTTGGGGCTCCCACGTTATTGTAGCGCGTCAGGAATGTTTGCAGAAACACGTACGGACAGCTTCAGTTCCATTCTACGTAAGAAGACTGCTTCTATGATGCGCCGCGTGCGTGGGAGCGGCAATGACATTCTGAAGGTCATTAGTGATAAGCCGTGCTGCACTATTATGGCGCATTGGGTGCGTGTACATGTACATATACCCGGTGCGTCAGGTGAGTGCAGCAGATATATGAATTAAATCTTTGTTTTTCGTTTGTTACTAACATAGCTTATAAGTAGTGTGTATTACTAACATCATATGGATCAAGGTCTGAATTAAAGTATTTTTATTTTATTTTATTTTTTTATTAAATGCATCTATATCGGGCTGTGGTGGGATGACTTAGAGGCTTATTGGAGAGAGAGTAGCCGTCACAAAGGAACATAGGGTATATGGAATTCAATGGGAAATTATTATAGGGGTGGTGAGTCTTTTTATATTCAACACAAGTCGGACCAGCGAGTAGATTGGTCCACCCCGTGTTTGGTGATTTTTTGTTTGAAATGATGATCAAGAAAATGGTCCAATTAAATTTCAGTTTATAACCTCGCTTTAGAATATTCTCCATTTTGCATTGACCGCACATTATTATATTGGTTTATAATAACTGGGTTTCCTCGGGACTTGAAGATGATTAAATTACCTCTAGATGTTAAAATTATCAACTCATCTTGCCACAAAAGATTCAACTAAAAACCTAAATTGTACCAATCCCAAAAGAACGTCAATAGAAAAAAGTTAGCCCTATCATTTGAAACTCTCAATCGTGAAGTGAAGAGATCCACAAAAGTCAGGGCCCTTAAAAAGGGGCGCTGGGGGGTTGTAAACGAAGGGAGCTGAAACGAAGGGGGCTGTAAACGATGGCTCTATAAAGAGCAACACACTAAAAGTTTATAAGCTGTAAAGTGGAACTGTAAACTTACTGTATTTACAATTACATGATTTATGGATCGTTAAGTGTGATTTACATTCTGCCTGTTTTATTTTTGTTGATTTTACGTGATTTAGCATAATTTTACACAAATTTTTCATTTTTCCTTAAACCTACATGTTGAAAATATCCCATGAAAAACATAACATGTACAACAATGCAAGTCTCGCAATTGCAACACAGTTCTTCTATCGTAAAAAGTTGTGAGGTCTAATGTATTTCTATAATAAATAGAAAGACTTGTCCATCGCACGGTAACATAGCATAGGAATATCTTATTGAAAATAGCGCGACCGAGCCTAGATATTGTTGTGTGTAGATTCTATTGCCGTTTGCGATTGCGAAACTTGCATTTTTGTACATGTTCTGTTTTTGATGGGATCTCATTTCATTTTGTAGGTAGTCCTCGCAGCATACGTGTATTAAAGAAAACATCGTCCGTGACTTCACATACCTTCCTATATCCACTATCTACCTACCTATCTATCTATTTAAGAGTCCCCGCAAACTGCAGAATTTCTATCGGCCGAATTTAGTCGGGCTCTTAATCAGTATGAACAAGTATGCTGGCGCGTATTTTACAACGTTTCGTTACAGTTTGAGGGGCTAGACGATTGCCTTCAAATTAAACTGTCGGGCAACTGCTAGATCAATATGGCGCTCTTATCCCGCGCGCACACTTGCCGATTGTTTAATCGGTTTACTCGGACGATAGTTCTAACTAGCCAAATTGTTGTAACTAGCTAATTGTTTGAGCGCAGTCGACCGACTGTTGGTCTGGTTTGCGCAGTCGTTGCCAACTAGCCCGTTTAGTAGGTCTAGTATGCGTACAGCAGCCCAACCCGACTAAACTATCGGCCAAAAGAAAGTCTGCCTCGACTCTAAACTAACTCTCTTCGAAAAATTGTTCTGACAGTTAGGTCATGTTTTAAATAGTCTCGATAAATAGTAACTTTCTAGTTGTAGATCAAAGAGTTATTATTTGTCGAGAGCATTGGACTACGCAACTGGCTAAAAGTGCGAAAACTTTGTGAGGCTAGACTAAATCGTCCAAAACAATTTTATTGATCTAGTGATTAGAATTATTTTTTTGCTAGCCTCTCAAGTGTCCCACTGCTGGGCAAAGGCCACCCCTTTCTCCTTCCAAACCTCTCTATCTTGTGCTATATCTGGCTATGTTCACCTTGTAAACAAGATCAGATTGTCACGTCTCCTTCGCCACGGTCTACCTCGGCGGTGATTTCCTCCATCCAGTGTCCAATGAGTGAGGATCCGTGCCCACCTCTCCAGGTGCATTCGTGCCTCGTGGCCAGCCGACTCCCACTTTAGCTTAGCTATTTTTCCCCCAACATCTGCAACCTGAGAAGGAGTGCAGGCTGGTGTTTCTGACGCAATCTGTTCGCTTAACACCTATTTATATTGAGATATTTCTCGACGGCGTGTAAAAGCCAAGTCAGAGGCCCTTGGGCGGCATAAAAACTCTGACACTAGATTAGGCACTAAACACACGTTATAGAAGAAGCACACCTATTTATGCTGAGCTCCATTGCCCGCTGGCAAATCTTGAGTTGGGCTTCCGTTGTTCAGAAAGTGACCAACTTTGTGCAGCTTAGGTTAGGACGGGCAGGATGCACATGTCGATGAGTTTTACTTTAAGTGTCATTGGAAGGCTTCCGTTCATGTGTTCTTTAAGGATCCAGAAGGTCTTCCAGGCATTTTGCACTTGTCTTTCAACTTCTTTGTCTAGCCTATTTTTAAAAGACACTATCTTTCCCAATTAAATATGTATACTCATCGACATATTGCAACAAATGCCCCTCTACCTCAACCCTACCTTTCGTGCTGGTGGTCATGACCTGGGTTTTGGTCCTGTAAATTGAAAGCCCAACCTCAAGACTTGCTGAGCTCTGATCTTGGAGCATTTTTTCAAGTTCTGAAGCAGATGTGGAGAACAACACAATTTCATCAGCAAACGAAGGTTGATTAGTTGATGGCCTTTTTAAAAACCCCCTGCAGAGTGCTTTTGAACAGCTTTGGTGAGAGTGGATCGCCTTGTTTGACTCTCTTTCAATTTGAACCAGAAATATGTAACTGGGTTATAATTTGAACTTAATTAGAATTTATCTTAAATTATTACGATGGACGATGCATTCAGTCAATAAAGTATTATCTGAATTGAACATCTCCGTTTGTATTGATACAACACAACACACTCCAAAGGGACCAAGCGGGCACGTGAGAATTTCTGCAAGTACAAAGGAGAAGTCAAAATTCTTATATTATCTTCGTTGATTACCACCCACAGCGAGGAAATAAAAAAGTGTCCAATAGGTTGAGTCGATTTCATTTTGTAGTTTCAGTGAAGAAAAATTGTATGAACTATAAAAGTTACTTTGTAATCGCATATGATTTATATAGGATTACAAAGTTTTTTATGCAGTTCGTATATCTAGAAAACTGTACAGACATTGCAGTATGTTTTAGTTTTTCTTGCTTTCTAGGCTGAACACTAATTGTGATTAAATTTTGGAGCTTGTGTTTCTGCTAGAAGTACCTTAGAATTATGATGATCGGTGAGTGAGTGAGTGACAAAATCAAGGAACTTGCAATAGTTCATAAACTACAAGCTCAAATGAAATGTAATTTAAGAATATGCCTAGTTATATTATGCCCTCATTGTCACTGCAAATTCAGGCTTCTAGCTTTATCCACTACGAAGTTACATGAAATGGTTTGGAAATGTCCTGAATAGCTTCGAGAAAAGGATGGTACGGTGGTGCCTTTTTTTTCTCGACATGGCGGGGGCACAACCGTGCCCCCAGATATGGGATGGCTGAGTTTCTGTTCATAATGATGAAACATGAAAGCGCTCCGGTGTGAAAAATTTATTACGTAGTGAATCTATGGTAGCTGTGTCACAATGTCCAAATGGAGGTCCAAGTACAATAGTAGACTTCTTTAACGCAGCTGAAGAAACCACCGCTTAATTACGTTGAATTAAAATATCTTAAACACACCTCGATCCAATGTTGTCAAATGGCTTACACAAATTTTTGATAGTAAATCGTAGAGACTTTTGGTAAAGGCCCTTTTTATTACCCGACTGCGCCAGAAGGAGGGTTATGTTTTTCGAAAGTATGTATATTATGTACATATGTATGTATAATTGTTTGGCACGCTCTGCGGCCTTAACGGCTCGATGGATTTTAGCTTGAGAGGTGTCGTTAGATTCGTATTTACTGTGAAAGTGACACTAGGTATATCAAAATAAAAAAATAAAAGAAATGGCGGATTTTTGGCGCCAAATTCAAATGTTTGGCACGCTCTGCAGCCTGAACGGCTCGATGGATTTTAGCATCAAAGGTATCGTTAGATTCGTATTCATTGTGAAAGTGACACCGGGTATAAATTTTGAAAGCTGGGAGTACCTCCACGCAGTGAAGCCTTAAAAGTGAAGGCGGTAAAATTTTTTTTGGCTAATCATCTGCGAAATCTTTCACATTTGTAAACTAAAAAGCTGGAAAGCAGGAAAAAACTAAAAAACCCGACTGCGGTAAAAAAAACTTAAGTTAAAAAAAACACTTAAAAGCTGCTTACAAGCACATTTTAAATTTAAAAAAGTTGGAAGCAGGCGGGACCCATTTGAGTTTGAAAATATAAAAATGGAAAGGAGGGAGAGCGCCTGCTTCCTGGGTTTTTTAGTGTTTTTAATTATTTTTTTTTATCAATAAAAAAGTATGTATAAGCCTTTTTTGTATAAGCAAACGGACCCACGACAGGGCAGGGCTGCCCATAATATGATTACATTTTGACCTTAACTGACCTTTCTAGCAATTTTCTAGAATTACTCGTTTCTAAGAACGTTGTCGGATCCTATTACCGGCAAGCTAAGTCCGAACTTTTGCGAAGCCTTACGAAAGTTTGCCTTGAAAATACACCCTCTGGTTTAGAATAGAAGGAAAAATAAAAACGAATGAAACTGGGAATGCATTAGAAAAGCCATGTACAGCGGTCTTTGGTTATTTTTCTTTTATGCAGTTGTACGGACTCTTGTCAATTTTGTATATAAAAGTAGTTGAGAGCTTTTGCTTATTAGGAAAGTTGTGTTTTTAGTAAAACAATAGCCACTTTTATTTACGAGTGGAAGAGGTTCACATGTATGATTATGTCGGTCGAAAATCAAAAAATGTTTTTAAGACAAGAACGCAAACTTTATTACCGTGACTTCTACTACTAAGCTTAATGATTCCATTTTTGATTTTAATTTTACCAGTTTTTTTTTCCAATACAACTTCAAAATACTTCTACAAACAAACCAATAAAAAGTACCCTTCATCCCCTAACCCCAATTAACAACTACCCTCAACCCTCACAAAATAAAACAATCGAAAATACCTTTCTAATGGTCTCACGATTGTGTCCCAATCGGGCGCCAATAGTATTTTATTGGCGCCCAGCATAGGATCCGGTCGTGGGTGTACGAAACAATGGGGGAGATGTATAAGGTCTAACTAACTGCTTGTAGTATCGCTAATTGGCAAGTAATTGGCCCTTATAAGCTTCCCACTGAAGGGTAATAGATAGCGTAATTGTATTGAGTGTATTTATAAGTAGGGTGCTTTTGTTTAGAAGAATTAGGGTAGGTTAGGTTTTAACAACGATAAAATATAGAGGAAAATAGCTTCTGTCCTATGTAATGTACGCTTGATCCTTCCATAGAATATAAATTCTTATTTTTTAAGTACTTATTTTTTACTCGATATTCGAAACGTTTGCAGGTTTATATCTTTTCAGATTTCAATATCTGTGAGCTGTAACAGTATTTCATTTTAGTAGTTGATTTTTAACATCGAAATTCAACAGAGTTTTATTAAAATATTGCAATAATAAACAGATTTTTAAATGAAACTCCATAGTTACTGACGGCAAAAGAAATAAAAAGAAAGAGAATATCAGGAATATAATACCGACGCATCAATTTATAGTTGGTTTAACCTTGTATATTTAAAAATTTTACTGATCGGAATCGTTACAAAGCTAAAATGTTATGCACACGAAAACTCAGGAACAGATATCCCCAAAAACTCATACAAAAGACAGATAAAAACCCCAAAACTCATACAAAATCACACAAAAGACAGATCAGCTTGAACAAATCAAAAGAAAAAAGGTCTTCCCCATAAAAATCGTCGAGAGCAGACATGCAAATGATATCGTTCCCTAACGCGAGTACCATTCAATGAACCGTCCCAATAAGAAGTACTTACGTACGATATTAAGTCTCTACCAACGATCGGTAACTATGGAGGGGCAGTTTTGCGAAGCATTTTGAAGCAGCAATGTATGGCTACACATTCGATAGTGTATAGTAGAAAAACAGCCGATTATGAACGTTGTGTTCTAGAGTTTAAGGTTGGAAGTTGAATGTGTTGATATAGTTATAGGGGTGTTTGAACAAGTATCTTTTTATATCACTCTCTTTAAGACTACAGTAATGAGCCCCTTTTATTTCCAAAGAAGTTTTAATTATGTTATAAAAAGATAATTTTTCCTTTTTTTCCTACCAAATTTTCCTTGGATTGGCGAAATTTGTAACGTCTAAAATTAATTTTATGTGAGTGAATAAAGACGGACCGTAAACTTCATTATCACTCTTTATTTTAAAGAGATAGACTGAGAAGATATTATGGGCAGGACCATATTATAGCTGACAGTATTTTTTTCATGGCAAGTTTAAATAAGGTTGCGGGAAACCCTTATTCCAAGCGATTTCATTTACAAGGTTATAATATTTCAACTTGCGTTTGAAGATCTTTACTCCAAACATAATTATGCTAATATTGTAAGTACCTATAAAATATTTGTTGCCACGCATTGTCTGATGAGATGCAATGCAATACTTACAGTCTAGGTGTTAGGGACACAGAGCTTAAGAAAGAAACTGTCATACAAATACGAGTAACCATTTGACCACCATCTACACGCGTCTTGACACAGCGACTGCGAAAAAAACAAATGAAAGTAAACAACTGTTTAGAGCATGCCGAGAGACAACTTGTGTCGCTTAATGCAAGCTGCGTCGCAAGTCGTATCGCCCGATTGCGTGGACTAGGCCTAAAAATGATGACCCTACTACAACGAATTTTCTTGAAAACTGCTTACTGTTACTTCTGGTTACTGTGTTATCTAGTTGGTCCAGTGACGACGCACAAGTAAGCATTAAATTATCTTACACAAGCTCCCTACACCTAATATTGGTATATCAATATCTTTCGCGTACTCCAAGCATGTCCTAATTAGCAAATAAGGGAATCGGCTTAGCGTAATTACAGTTGTGATTAGGAGTACATAGGTAATGACGGCGCAATCCTAGGCCGTCTAATCTGCTAATAATGCTCGGTGGCTGCAAATTGCAGGAATGCTTTGTTTGTACCCTAATTAGAGTTATTGTTGAGCTGTGAGTGCTCTGACAGTCGAAAGCATTAATTATATTATGGAATTATCCAGGGATAAATATTGATGAACTAATAGTTGTTTTCAGTTTGTTAATAATTAATACTCTATCTTAGTACCTTCTAACATAACATCGCGCCTATTTCTGCGAAGGGTTAGGCAGAAGTAAAGTGCTAAAGAGGTTCTGTTTATTAACATGAATTGTATGTTTATGATATTATGTGTCAGTCTATAGTAAAGTGTACGGAGTGATGTAAGTGGAACAATCCCTAAGAGATAGCAGGAAATTTTATCTCTTTATTTATGAAAAAAATTGGCATGTTTTGGTCAAGTGAAAATAAAAAAAACGCTGAAAATAAATGAGATGATTGATTTTCATTAATCAGGCACATATCTATTCTCTGGATTGCTATTGATATAGAAAAAATCGGCTGTTCCCCACAAAAGTACGATACCTACACGGTCAAAATGTATGGAAAAGCTGATTTTTTTTAAATCGCCGATGAGAAATGTCCATGTACGGGGGGGGGGGGGAATAATGTAGGTACTGAATACATGGTAACCTGTTGTGCGTCAGTGTCCCTTCCACCGTCTACACATTTACATCATCACCTTGGATAAATCAATTTGTTGCGGCAGAAAGATAATCCTTAGTCTAGAAAATTAAATCAAAACGATAGACAAACACGATTCAAAACTGAAATGCAACGCCATCAGATTCCATCCGACAAGATCGTCACCTCTCGGCAATGATCGGCAATGATCGGCACGTCACGGCCGAAATTAAACTGTCCGAGAAGCAATCCAGTTAATTGGAAGGGTGCAAACCGACCTAGTTTCCTGAGACTAAGATACTGATGGTGGTAATAAGATGAGAGTGCTATAATGACTGGAATTGTGCTTACGAAGGCGCTTTGGAAATAAGCACTCATAGCTACATCGAATTTTGAAAGACTGTGATAAATATGTTATTAAACAATTACGACGAAGCACATGGAACTGCTTTTAGTTCGTTTTTCAGAAAACTCTGTACTTGCAAACCGATATAGCGTGTCATTTCTGGCTGGATAAGCGATGTGTACTTTATCCCCTACATATATGCAACCAACAACGATATGACTATTTTCTTTTCTATTCTTTATTATTGGACGACCAAACAATGGTGGCACAATGGTAATGGCACAACTTGCAAGTTGTGGTTCCAGACCCTAGCAGGCTTAGTGTAATTTATTTCATCACCACTGCTCTCAAAACGCTGAAGAAACCGGAAAGTCCGAGCCCAAAGTTTGAGGGACATGGTGACATCAATTTTAGATGTCACCATGTCTGCAACGTCCACTCCCTCTTACAGAAATACGGTCTCTAGCCCAACTGGCCCAACATATATAGATTATGCCTTCTGACAACCACCTCAAACATGGCCTTAATTCAGCAGTGGGCATCCAAACATCAGTAATGGTGATACAACCATTATCACAGTAATTTATGCATCATTCACACTATTCCTATCACAAACAGAGCCATTTATCGAATCCATCGATTCATTAACTCGACATCAATCAAGGTCTTGTAATCAATAGCGATAGGAGACAGCTGGACCACTAGATAGTGAGACAGTAAAAGGTCCACCGTTGTTTTCATTGTAGAAAGAGATGAATTTCATTGAAGGAAGAGATACGAGTACTTTAGTGAGGTTACAAAAATAAATGAAAAATAGAAAACGGTGATTCTGACGTCTGAGTGAGGTCATGCAATATGACATAACCTGCCAAGTTTGACAAGAAACAGTTCGCTTTTGCTAATAGACAACTTCAATGCTTGTCCTCCTTTTTTTTTTTCTCTAGGTGGAAATCCTCAATGTATGTCCTCCGCCCTGGGGAGAGCAGAGGGGTCTGTCAGACTCGTACTGACTACTACCCCGGTGTTCCTCCGCACACTTGCGTCGGGAGTCATTATAAAAACTGTCCACTACTTTCGAGGTAGCCCTAGATCGCACACAGGCTCTGTTTAAAACAGATCTTCTGAATCAAATTTGTTTTCACCCTTAAAGATAGGGTAAAGGCTAACAGGTTCTCTGAGCCATTGTCTTCTGCGTCTCACGAATCTGCCCATTAATCTGATCGGATTGTAGGAGATCGCTTGAGCATTGCTATTCATTTAAATAAGTTCAATGGAAACCGTCTGCAGGTAAAACAGTTTCGGGGTCTACAAGTAATAGGAGCGAAAAAGGCGTTGAATTCTGTTGCAAATGTCCGGCTTATTTTAGACACACTAAAGAGACATAATGTCAGAAAATCTAAGCTTTGGCTACAAGAATGAAGGAAGTTGTCTTCTTTGATCAACGATAAATGGAACATGATATGGCTAGGAAAGAGATGAATATCGTCTTGATAGACCAAATAAGAATCTGGCCGCAAACACGGATAAAAGCAGATGATGAGTACTAGGGCATGCCTACAACGCTCTAAACAATAAAATTGTAGTTAGGGCATGCGAAACCAGGTTTCGGTCCCACAACCGGGACCAAAAACCGGGTTTCGATGCCCTTATTGAAGTCCAAGAAAGTGAAGACTGGGGAGCGTGACGTTTCCTCTGAATGTGTGCGTGTCTGCAATGACATGCCGCAAATGTAGACATGTCATCGGGTATCTATTTCGCGCCCCATGCGTCATCGAACTGCTCACGTCTCCCAAATTTTATATCTATTTTGCAGCTGTTTTTGCCAAAAAGCGTGATATTTAAAAGTTATCAATGGCAATGAAACGTCGGAAATATCTTCCATTGAAAACAACTTATAAAATAGCGAATGACTTTGAAATCGGCACAATGTGAGTACTCAGAAAATATCTTTCATAAGTCTTTCAGCCATTCAGGTCAAATTCCATTTTAAAGATATGGGGGTAGAGTTGAATTTTCATTGTTGTAATCGAAAGCTACATTATGCTGTAATATTCTTTTGGAATAACAAAAAGTGTTTGCTGAAGGGGAGATTGGGCGCCGGAGTCGGTGATACCGTATCAATTACAGTTATTAATTTTGCATTTCATCCCAGTCTGTTGTTCCCTCGCTTCCCCGAAATAATAATAA
Organism: Standfussiana lucernea; assembly: GCA_964057025.1. Lineage (NCBI taxonomy): Eukaryota > Metazoa > Arthropoda > Insecta > Lepidoptera > Noctuidae > Standfussiana > Standfussiana lucernea. The sequence continues at coordinate 629,873 of OZ059809.1, forward strand.
TTATTGTTTCTGGGATCTCTTTATTGCGTTGTGGTAATATTTTAAGTTATGTTTAAGCATGAGTTTATTAATTTAATATTTTTGAACGAAAAGATAGCTTATAAAATAAAATGTACAAAAGCAAGGATCTTGTTTTGGCCTTAAGGGTTAAAACTTGGCAAAAGGTATAGTGATTTCAGTAAGTAAAAAAGTTAACAACACCGATAAGTTAGAAATTATTATATTATTACAACATGACATCACATGTTTACCCGAAGGGAGAGCAGAGGTGTAAGCTATAGTTACTCTCAGTTTGCCAGTTATGTTAAAGTCCCACATAGCAAAGGTCGAGCCTATTACCACCAATAGGAAACAAATTTAGACATTAGAATACTGAAAAACCCAATAACACTTAACTTTACTTGATCCGGGAATGGAACCTAGAACCTCATGCTTATCAGTAAGTAGCACATGCGACTGCCAGATTAACAAGGCAGACACAACACAAAAACACCTTCAAATATTACACAATTACATTATCCCTCGACAACATATTAATAAAAAACATGTCACGCCGTATAAGACAAGAAAAAACCTCGATTTTGTGGCTGAGCACGTCTGCGAGGCAGGCGGCCATTTTTCATGAAACAAATGAGCTGAGAAAATGTGTAAACGAGGAATCAGGCTCGTAGCGCCAATCGATCGCATGGGATATGTACGGGAATGTGATTTTCGATGTAAATGTTTACGATTTATTTGTATAAATATTTCTGGAATTTATGATAAAAGATTTAAATAAAAAATAAAGCCCTGATGGGAATAGTGAAAATTAAACTCAGCTCAGAGTTACACTTGGCATCTCGTTTTTGTCCATTGTAAATAAGACCAACAGTAATTACACGAATACTCGGATTTGTGCTCGGTAGGTGGCAATAGGCTCGTCCCATCACATGGGACTTAAACATAACTGGCGAAATATGGGTGTACTGTTAGGTACACCTCTGCCTATCCCTTCGGGGATTACAGGCGTGATGTTATGTTATCTGTATATTGCATCAAAATTGAACTTCTACTCGTCAAGCCCTAAAAACCTTACGAAGCAGAGACATGTCGTTTATTATAAATAAATAACACAATACCCAATCATTACCCCATTCGCCAGCATCTCCAATGATAAGACAATTAGTACCACAATGATATGTGAAGCTAACGAGGTATACTAATGGCTATTTGGTTGATGCCCAGAGAGCCAGATGTTTTATACTGAGGTTTTATGAGGATCAAGTTATTGGAGAAAGATTAGAGATGGATAATAATTATGATATTAATCGTGTAAGTAAGTTTAGATTATAAGCCATAGAACTGATTTTCAAAGAGCTTACAAACGCAAAATAGGACGCGCTGGGGGTAGGAGGAGTGACAATCTTCCCAGAGAGGCTTGCAGTAGCTGGATGAGAGTTGCCGAGGATCAAGATGAATGCCGCGTGATTAGGAAGACCTATATTTTCGCAGTGGACTGCTGTAGGCTGGTGATGACAATGTAAGACTCCACTGCAACCTCCGCTGATTTTTTCGACGACGGAAAACTGAAATAGTGGTGGTTGACATAAGCTTCAGAAAAGTACATACATACGCCAGCACATCAAGCTACCCGAAACTGTTAAATTTTCCCAATCATCCTTGAATCTAATTCTTTAACGATAAAGTTTAAAATATGTTAAAGAAATTTGACAGATTGTTGTGGCTTGATGTGCTGGCGTCTATACAAATAAGTCAATCCTGTTGTAAGATGTTCTATAAATACCAGTATTATGTCAAAGGCCTCCTGGAGAGGAGACTAGACACTTATATTAAGAGAAGAAGCTATTAACAACTCAACAGAAACCTTTATGAAAAGTCCAGCAGCTACATTTCGTATCCCAAATTAATACAATCGGTTGCTAAGCGGTTGCTCTCAGCCGGAAGCAATTACAACGAGTCGTTGATTCGAAAAGTTTCCCAATGTAATTTTGTTACCCGTTTGCAGCCTAACCGGGTTTTAAAAGCGGTTAGTATGTGTTTAAAGGTTTGAATACGGGTTTAGTTAGTTGAGTGTTTTGTTGTGATTTCATTGTGGGTAGTTTAATTTAGTTTTCGGTGACACACAGTCACGCTTATCCTAGTGAAGTTTGATTGGGGGAGTTGGAACGGCAGATCCTATACAAGATTATGTATTTTGAAATTCATTTTATTCTTTTGATAAGATAAGATAATATTTATTTGCTTAAACATGTGTCATACATACAATAAAAGACATGCATGCGAGATGGTAACAACATTATTAGGTACAGACATGTTTGCCACATGATGTGACGTGCAAATGTCAAGAAATATTATTAATTAAATCATTCTCTGGCAAACATTCGTTCATTCGTTCCTTTCATTAATTCTGGCTTCATTTTCATTTGTATGGCAAACATTCTGACGCGACGGCCCATTTGGTTTAGCTGATGCGTAGCAATCCTAGAGTGTGCTAAAATGTTTACAGCATCAGTGTTTTGAATATCTTGACACAACAACATTGCATGTTGGCAGAAATAGTTATCGAGGTAGTACTTCTTCATGTTATAGCAAAACCATTTTTCAAATATTTATCAACAGCCCCCTTCACTCAAACACCATTCAAGCCCGAAAAATCCGTGAATCTATACTAATATTATAAAGCTGTAGAGTTTGTTTGTTAGGTTGAACGCGCTAATCTCAGGAATTACTAGTTCGAATTGAAAAAATATTTTAGTTTCGGATGGCCCATTTATCGAGGAAGGCTATAATTATAACATATCGCTCCGACAAATAGGAGCAGAGCATCAATAAAAAATGTTACGCAGACGAAGTTGCGCGGGTCAGCTAGTCCCTAATAATATGGTATAGATTAAATGGAACTAAATTGAGGGCATTAATTTTAAACTACCAAACTATCCAAAACATCCCTCTAACCAGTACCCTTACCTGAGACATCAATCGATCTCCACAATCATTTGAATACGCACCCTCAAATCACAAGAACACACCTACCTATTCTATGTCCATAGATATCAGTAACCAATCGTTGGCAATCTAACTCCAATATCAGAGGCTGAATAATCGACAACCGCAGTTGCCAATGGTATAGTTTGTACTAACGAGATTGTGGGGGCTTGGGGGTCAAACAGTGGAATATGCAAGAGGGTGGTAAACCATGAGCGCATATAACATGAGGGGCATTGTAATGAAGTTGTGTTTGTGACCATTGAGAGATGAACCAAATTTTAACAAGAAATACCACAGAAGCATATATTTTCGTAGCATGCATGAAATTGAACATTCTTAAAGGTATAAATAATTAGATCCGTTCATTAAATTAGACAAAGCTAGTGATGTAGTATAAAACAAGAAACATTAAAAGAGTGAAAAGTGCATGCAGTACTTAATCCCGAAAAAAAATAATTAAATGAACACATTACGCCCGAAAGATTCGCCGGAAATGTTTAGTTTGGTTTTGGGTAGAACTCATTTCCATCAACCGAGCACAAATGCAGACTCTACTAGCTAGACTCCTACAAGAAAAATCTAATGACAGTAAACTCGAGCTGTGAAATCCAGGACGTCACGCTTTACTGCCAGTCAGTCAGTGATCACGAGACCGACAAGACAATCGTGGCACTAATATGTTTGTTACAACAGGGATACAATGAAGTGAGCGTAGGGCTGTGCTCACTTCATTGCATATTTTGTATCATAGCTACAAATTGAATCCGTTTGCGATGGCTTTAACAAGTGAAGGGAATAATATTAAAACCCTACTTATCATCCCCATGTAAAATGATGCATAAATGATTCTGCCCCCTACACCGTACCATACCATGAGCGTGTTATGAACGTATCAGGCACGGAAAGAAACATGACACTACCCCTCTGACTACCCTGTTCGAGATTACGGGTGTGATATTATACTGTGACTAAATTGCTACACCCAACAGACAAATTCTCAACAACATCTCACCGCTTCAAAATTTATTCACACAAATTATTCTAAATTTTTCACTCCCCTTCTAAAATGATTAGCTCCGGGAGCGTATTAACAAACTACAACAAGTTTCAATTCTCCCCTCCGCTGGGACCGGCGGGTAAACTGTTACCTTTTCAGGGGTAAAGTTGGGGGAAAACTCTGTTAATATTGAGCAGGTACTGTGATAGATTATGCACCTGTGGTGGGGTGTAATGGATGGTGTCTAGGGTTGAGGGTGCGTGGGATTTGTATTGAAATGTGCGCAGAACTGAAGTCTATTTGACTATAAGACAAAAGTACTAGTTTTGAAGTTAGTTCCTAACTAGTTGCTGGTTCTCGCTGATTTCAATGTGGATTATTTTAGTAATAGTACTAAAATCTAGTAGTAGTGCTAAAATCTAACTGACTCGTTGGTGGAGTCTAGATTTGTACTCAGATGATGGCAATAGGCTCGCCCTCTATAACATGGGACTTAAACATAACTGGTGAAATGTGGGTGTACCATTAGGTACACCTCTGCTCCTCTGCCTCTAACCCTTTGGGGATTCTAGGCGTGATGTTATGTTATGTTATGTGTAGTACGAATATAATCTACATTTAATTCACAACCGTCCTTTTTCGACAGGAAATATGATAACTATCGATATTTTTATAGGAGCAGTCGACAGACGTAGTAACGGACCGCGCTAACGAAAACATAATCCTTTAACAGTACATGTGACTTCCAGTAACCTGCACTATGGCCACGTGTTGGGTTACGGCCCACTTTCGTATAGAGGGAAGGTCAGTGTCTCAGTGTTGCCAACATTAAGAAACGATTATGCTAAGGTGCAAACACGCTGTGAACGAGCTTATATAAAACTTCGCATAGATCATAAATTGCATCGCTATTTTCACTTATATACTGTTAAATATTTGACCAAGTTTCACGAAAAACAAATTAACGTTGCTTGAATGAAATTCTCTGCATTGTTTACTTCAAGTAAACGCTGTGTACACAGTGAGCACCATTAAAAGTCATAAAAGTGGGGCTTTTTAAAGCATGAGAGATTATTTTGCGTCATATGAACATCGGTACATGTTTTGCCTTTATATTGTTATATCATAACAGCATGCCTGTAATCCCCTAAGGGTTCGGCAGAGATGGACCTAATACAACCACATTTCGATAATTATGTTTAATGCCATCAAACGGACACAAATCCAGACTCCGTGACTGCTACTGAGAAATTCTTCTTGGAAAACAAATTAACACTTTGCCCGACCTGGGAATCGAACCCAGGTACTCATGCCCAGCAGTCACTAGACCAACGAGTTATACCAATAGGTAGTATAAGCATCATTACCTTTTAAAGTTCCCACTTAGTTCCTGGAATCAAAAATCCGAAAATAAGAATAGAATAGAATATCCTTTATAGTACACCAAAATTGCAACACAACGGTTTTAAGATTGTCACGTTATCTTTTATTTTTTTGATTCTACGACATGTCTGTTTCATTGCGATTATTTCCTTCGCTGTCATCAGCACAGCAGTGGTGATGAAATAAATTTTAAATAAGTTCAGAGCCTCTCTGGGTACGAACCAACTACCGAAAACTCTTCAATCATGGCCGATGCTGTAGTGTCAGGACAACTCAATACATACATATGTACATAAGTACTAAGGTATCATCACAAAACTGAAACATCGTACTCGGAAACTGATCCTTCCATAACAATAACAATGAGCAAACCCAATAAGAACTGACTTACTAAGTAACATCTAATTTGATATCGAAAACAATTCAGAACAATTTCTCCGAACATACTTCCCCGAGTTGTTCCGAAGTCTACAACTAACTCTATATGTGAGTGTACTCGAAGTTTCTCAGTCGTATTACTGAGCGGTATGTTAGCTGGCTCGCTATCATCACGCCATCTGTTGTGTGTTGTCGGAACTTTGATACATTGAATATTAATGTTCCAGGAACATTGTTATACTGATTCGTCTTACGAATTTAGCGTAAGACGAATCAGTAAGGAAAGTTGGGATGGAGAATTTGATACAGAGAAGGTAATCAAATTGTATTGTTTTGTCAACTGGATATTATTCTTATAGCTGGAAGGAAGCATGTCAATCATGAGGAAATTATAGATCTCATGTAGACAAAAGCACACACAATGATGCTGTCAAAGGGATAGTACCAGACAGTGTAGAAGTTCTGTATCAGACACAGCATTCAGGTGAAAAAATTATTTATTTTCCACATTTTAGGCCAACTTACAGACTATAAACAATAATATTATACTAAATTACTAATCACAAGCCTCCACGGATAACGGATAGATGCAAAATTATTACTTCCTTATAGCTTAAGTTACTTCCTCAAAGTTGGTTCATTTAATTTAATTGTTATTAATTTTGAACTAACTTGGACAATAAACGGGCAAAATTCTGGTATCCGGCCTCATTCGGTTAGACTGGTAGTCGAGCACAACCATAGCAGGCAAAAGCCTTGGCAGATGATTAGTCCGGTAAAAATATTAAAAGGAACCAATAGATTAATCGATGAAAGTAACATCATCGAAGCATTATCAATACGAATACATAATAACAACGTAACTAAAAGCAAAAACACCACTTAACCTTTAAAAGAAGTAAGAAAATATCAAGGATCCATACATTACAAAAGTTTCCAACAAAATCGATGTTACCCTAAACGCCTCTTTATAATACAGAAAAAAAACTTGTGAAACATTTTGTCAACGGTAATTGTTCGAGATTCGCTTCCGATAAGACTCGAATGTTCGAGAATAATTTCGAACAAGTTGAAAGCCGAAAGTGAACGGAATAAGTTTGTTTAGGTGACACTTAACAGATGTAGTGGTTTTGAACTTTAACTCATGAGTAACACGTTTTCGCTTTATGGCTAATTGTTGTATCAAGTTCAACTTCTTAATTGCCATAAACTCTCATTTTGTGGGATTTCTTCCTTGAGAATTTGGTAAAAGTAGCGCAGAACCGTGACCAATCAAAAATGGAGGGAAGCCTTTGCCCAACTGTAGAACAGTGTAAGGCACTACAGTAGCATTTACCATAGTGTTTTTGTAGGAATGTGGCCTTTGGCCATAGTCAGCTCCTAGATAAACCAACGTCCTGATAAAAGTTCAGATAATTCGAAAGATGCAAGCAGTAGCACTATACCGAAGAACCGGCTGGATGCCCATGTTTTACAGAGGACAACTTGTCATCTGACTTCTAGAGCCAACGCAGTTATTGGGTATACGTCACCCCTTGGTAAGACTAACTGTCAGACTTTCGGGCTACTGAACTACCCGTGATAGCTGTCAAAGATCTACGAATGACAGAGCCTATGAGCAGCTGAGGCACGAATGGGTTTCCTTACATTATGAATAGTCACTCATCCACATACGGACTTCAACAAGCTTTGCTTAACCTTGTAGATCAACACGTGCGATTATTATGAATAAGCCACAAGCCCTTGACAACAGTATCTATGAAAAACTCCAGAAACACTGAAGCCCAACCCAAATTCAGTTGCAAAACTACCAAAACCAGATCCTCTTACAAAAGAAAAAGATAATAATAAAGTTCTCAACAAAACTATACTAAAACAATTCCTAGATTATAACCAGAAAGATAAGACAGTTGCTCTCGTACCTTTCTCAGGGTAATTTATGGGAAGAGATAAAATAACATGAGGTACGGTGGCTTATAAAAATGATAGTATTCTGATCTAGAATGGGGCAAGTAATGGTTTGCATTTATCTTGAGGTGCTAGATGAGATTGTGGTAAAGGTGATGATATTGTATGGTATTTCAATATTTTAGTTATGGTTGGTTTGGTCAGGTTTTTTCGTCGCCTTTCTTAGTATGTACATGTGATGAGGAGGGATGCAATACATATGACTAGGCGAGTGATTATTGTACTTAAATGTTGATGAATGGAGAGGGAGATGAAGACCAATTAAAAGATGGACGGATTGTGTGAGGAATGACATGAAGGAAAAAGGATTAAATGATAGCGTGACGCTTGACAGGGGAGAAACAAAACGTGTTGTGCAACCCCAAATAACACAAGACAGGGGCAGGAAGGTGATGATGGTTCGGTCAAGTTTTTTATGAAGCTCTGTTTGTGTCGGTACAAAATTGATCTACCTCGAGGTTACGCATAGCCAGCCTCACTTTTTCTTAACTATTCTGTTTTGTTTAACTGTAAGCTTCCAAAAACCTTAATTTTACAGCTTTCCTACTGCTAAGTCTCAAGCCTGTTCAAGCCGATTGATGCCCGTTTAAGCAAGTTGGACCGCTACCCACTACGAGGCTCTAAGTATATTGGTGAATGTATCGACTTCTAATTTTCGCTTCTGGGACATGCTAGTGCACGCTGGACGATGTTTCCTTTCAATATTCTGAGAGCAGTGGTGATGAAATAAATTACACAAAGCCACGAGGCTGGCTGGGATCGAACCCACGACCGTAAATTAATACGTAAGTCAGGGTGGTTACCACTAGACCATCGTAGCTCCCTGCAGCTTAATCAAACATAAAGAAATAAAAAAGTAAAAAAATATTCAACCCAATTAGCCATTCCCCTATTCAAATACTTATAGAATGAATGCATTTATAAAATCCTTTTATAAAGCAGGCTTTTGATAGAAATTGCAATAGCAACTTCCTGCCAAGTTTCAAAGGACGAAGCGTGATTGATTCGACGGCCAATCGATCGTCGACATAATGGTGAAGTGCAGAAGGCCCATTTTCGACTGTGATCAATCTTATGTTTTGTTGTTGATTAGAAAGGGTCTTTATCGCATGCTAGTATTTCATACTGGTTAAAATATTCTATGCATAGAAAGAACCAAAGAGGCTTGATAAGGGGCAACGCTTTCAAAGCATGTAGTATTATTGCATCGACTTGACAGGATCACTAGAAGTTTTTCAGTATGTCTTGTGTCGAAGCCATAGACATTCATGACGTTTCTAATCAGCAACATGATAAAATGCCAATTTTTCTTAGCCTACTGGGCGGTAACTATTCGACTGTAATCCTTGTAACTGTCAATAGGTCTGAAGAGAGAATAATATAAATAAAGCCTTCAACGAAAACCAAAGAGCTTATTCTGTTTAAGTTTCTTGTGCAATTTCACTAGAGCCCTGAACTGATGTATAGTTCCACCACTCCCTACTACTACTTACTATGCTTATTCATTAACTAGTATTTCCAAATCCTGAGCTCTTCTTTTGTTCCCATTGATTTGCAATAATTCTTATCACCAAAATCCATCTCTTACATCACAAAGTGGAACTTCTATAGCTCTCTTCGGGTTGAACCTTGTTAACATTTTCTTTTTTTTTATTAAATCCTGGTCAGGCTACTTTCTTGAACACAAAGAAGAAATTAAATTCCGAGGCGATGGCCTGTATAGTTATACTGATTAAAAAGTAACGCGCCTTCGATAGAGGGGTCAAGCAAGTTTGAACTTTTCAAGTGGAATTTAAAGTGCACTCCAGAACTTCAATTTGAAGGCGTGAATTTTTTAAAAGGCTGATGAATGAAGTATCTTTGAGAATTGATATATGAATGGATGGAAGTGTATAAATTGAGCAGACAAGTGAAGCTATTTATGAATTCGTTTCATTATACAATATTTATTATCTGAAGCATGATGTCAATGCTTCTTCTTTCAGTTTCTCTCGGATGATAAGTAACTCAATATCATCTTTATTATAGCTATACAGAGTGCATCACAAAGTTGTGGCCATGTTTTATAATTTAGGGTGTGGCACAAGATTATCAAACTGTATGCTGGGTTAATAGAGCATCGTATTAATACTCGTTAGTGTTATTTTAAACACACATTATGGCATCTCGATTTGTGATTTAATTTTGAGGCTTTCACAAACCTGATGATTTGTAAAAAGTCACGCAGTTCTTTATTAGATTGCATCTCGGTATCGAAAGTAGCAATATAATCAAAACTGACTTTGAAAAAGAAATCAGAAGACAGCACACTACTCTCCAAACATGACAACCAAAATATTACAGACCCTCATTCATCATCTACCTTCCTCTTCCAACCTATCTTGAGTTTGGATTCCAGTCTCACCAGAAGCAGCTGTATATCAGTATTTTAAATATCCCGATTGCCTCTCTGACCTCCACAATCCTCAGTCTAAACCCCCCAAACACAATCAAATGATTTACATCACGATATTGAAGTCAATAAATCTGACGAAGCCTGTGCGTTAATCTCTCATTTCAATAATCCGGTGAGGACCCTCTTCCAGGAGTGAGGAGGGAGAGGGACCAGGAGGTAATGGGGCCATAACTCAGGAGTGACCTACCGGAGACACGCCGGTTATTAATTATGTACCTCAGGGATTGGAGGTGGCTTAAGCAAGGTGGGGAGTTTGATTCCAGTCTTAGGTGAGATTTCTAGAGATGATTTGGTATTACCTGTTTGATGAAGTATCGTTTTCTTGTCACATGTTGAATATAATGCACTAGCTTTTGCGGGTATGGCCGTAAATGATCCCACAGGAACAACCTGTATGTACCTTAAGACATTCGGGATACTATTCTGTAGATACTGAACTGTACGGTACTGTTCTATTACTGAAAAATTGTTTGGAATCATTCAGGAGTTCCGAAGATTACTCTTTAAATCAAAACTAACAAACATACACATGTTACCTCTTTATAATATTAACTGTATAGATTAATAGATTGAAACTAGAACTATGTGGTTATTCGATCCTATAGTTATAATACACTTTCAAAGTTAAGAATTCGTATACACACTACAGTAACACGGTGGTGATTGGATGTTTGTAGATCGTATTGTCTTTTGAACTAGAAACTGTGGACAATTTATCACTCTGAAACAACTCAGTTTTCTTTTCTTTGTATATACAGTAACAAATCCTCGATTGCAATTATCTTCATTCATTCCTATCATCATCATAATCCCATACTCTTTTGCTTTCAGTCTATCTAGCTAGACCTTTATATATTTCTGCTTACCCCACCTGCACACAAACCGTGAAACTACATAAATTAAGCGGCGACCTCGTCGACGCTTCTCTCCGTTATTAATTATGTAGCTGCAGTTGCCTGCCACCCTGGTACCCCAGCAGGATTAGCGCAGTTAAACCTTGTAAAATTAAAGATTTTCTACAGATTTCCTCCTGTGTTTTCAGCTGGTAGGATTATGTGGTTATTTTGAGTGGGTTAGGATAAATGAGCTTGATTATGAAATGGGTTAAGTAACATACATTGTTGTGAGTTTTCAGGGTTATTTCTGTTGTTACATACCTTAAAATAATCCTTGAAAAGTTATGCAGTGGCACCCACATAGCCAGTTAAGTATTAGTTCTATGTCATAGAGGGCCAGCCCATTGCCACTAACTGGAAACAAATCCAGACTCTGGGCGGCAACAAAGAGATTTAGTGTCGAAAACCCAATAACATTTTGCCCGAAGTGGGAAATAATGTCAAGACCTCATGCTGTGCAGTAGCGCTAGCGAGCACTTGACGAACGAGGCAGTAGGTGTCCTAGATGTGTGATTTTTGATAAGACTACACCAGTTACATTGCAAGACTTATTAATATGATGATTATGTTCAGTTGATCTCAAAATCATCAAAAATTGACCATTATCGATGATCATACATACTATAGTACATATAAATCAAATCGGAAATAATCTATATTAATAAAAATCAATTGCCACGTCATGTATGACGGAGCCTCACTTTAGGACGCCTCGACCGATTCGGGTGGTTTTTTTTTTGGTTGTGTGCGTTATTATCAAAGCAAGGTTATTATGAAAGAAATTATGATATTTCATTAGAAAATTGCACCCGGGCGAAGCCGGGGAGGGTTCCATAGTAAGTCATTAAATCGATGTTTATACTCTAATTGCCATATTGTGCCATTACATACGCGAACGATAAAATCTAAACAAATACAAATCCGATTGAAAACTCGTATCGGGAATCGCTATGAAAACGACGAAATGAATTTCCCTCTTAGTAACAACAAACACACAGTTAATAACACAATGCTTAAAAGAATGAAATGCTCGTTCGAGATATAAAACACACATGCAGGGGAAACGATTACAAATATAAACAAACACGTACGCAGTAAAGCATAGTAAACAATAGAAAAAGTTGATTAAAAACTAGATACCTGGAATTTAATATTTACCTTTTCACTTTGATTAGAGTTCATAAATGTTATGAAATATATATAATTTATGTTTCATAACAATTAGACAATAAGTTCCACTAAATTGAAACTTCATTAAGGTTGAAACTATTTAACTGTCACAGAAAAATATACCTTAGGGCTTTGACAAATTAAAGGTAAAATGTTTGAACTAACATAAGCTGGGTACCATAAAGCTTGTTGAATGTTGTTAAAGAATACAAAACTCTCTTTAAAGTGTTATTCACTTTTCTAGACCCTCTTGTCATTTTATGACGTGCAAACGATATTCAACTTTAGGGTGGCAAAACATTAGGTCGAACATGCAAGTCCACGTCGTGTCACACACATAGCAGGGAAGTACAACAATTTCATTCCGCATGTGTGCGTTCTTACACTGATATATCACCCCTCCACACCCAGATTTTAACCTTCAATTTCATGGCTAATCAAACATTAAGACGACAAATATACCCCCTTTAGACTCCCAATATAATATAGCACCATTTATCATTGGAAGGGTAGACAGTCCCATAAATGAAAGGTGCTCCCTATAAATCTATGCGGAACCTTAATACGTTAGGGCTTAGAGAAATCGGAGTTCCGTAATCTTCCTCCTAGGTCGAATTTCACCAGGATCCTTCATTCAAGGAATTGGATTTATTGTAGACGAAATAGAAATCTGTGAGTTTGGGCGCCTTTGAGTTTGGCTGATGAATTCATTTTGAATGTTTGGCCGCCATTTTCTGTGATTCGTGTTCTTGGAAACTGTCGGAGTTTGTGAGGAGGGCTTGATATTTAGTTGACTTGTACTTAAATGATTGGGGTATTACGAATGCTAGTTAATTTGTACATCTCTATTAATATTTTTTAATCCGAAAGTAAGTCGGTCTGTCCATTTTTCACGCCTTAATGGCAGCTTGGCTATGAAGAGCATGACCTAGGGACACAGGATAATTTTTATCCCGCACATTCCCGTAGAAAAAAAATCAACCTCCACGCGGACGGAACCATAGCAAAAGCTATTAAAAACTACATGACATAGAAGATTGTCAGTTTCACATGAAGTGACTAACAGACTACGTTAAAACCTAAAATTCAATTAATGATTGAAAAAGTAGATTTTCCGTTCAGATAGTAAAATAAAAAGAAATCTACCTCATCAACCAAAATCCCAATCCCAAAAAGCTACAATTCACTTCAAGTTCAACCTAAAATTGTTCGGAAAACCCCAAATTCCATCTACACTAATGACAAGATTTGCATCACAAAGAAAGATAAAATTGATCCTCTAGCTTTCTACAAAGTTGGTAGAATAAAGACGATTGTATAGACTTGCGAAATAAAAGACAATGGCAGGCAGTGCCAGGTTTCTACGAAGGGTTGTAATATGCAAATAAACCGACATTATCATAATGAAATGTGATTTACAGCCTTCTTACACCATAAACAAATATTAAGCTGGTGTAGGATGAAGCTCGAATGAATTAACAGTTAAGTTTACACTGAAATAATTCTCCATGTTTGTGAAGTAAAGTGTTCGGAGAAAAAGACATTTGAAGTAATACAAGTGAAACGGTCTCTGTTACTTAGTCACTTGAACAATCGTTGCGTTTATCTTTACAAAAGTATCTTACATACAATCCATGAATTAGAGTCAAACTCAAGGATATGCCCCACTTCCTTTCTTGCCCATCCTGCACAGCCACCTGCACCCTCCAGGATTTAAACGAAGCCAATGAAAGAGCTGTGCAGGTGGCTAAATACTGGTCGGGTATTGTTTGAGTTCATCGACACGCAAAGAAGAAGAAGATACAATCCATCCTTAATATAAACTCAGATTAGCCTGACCGGGGTACCTCCCGTATCCTTGTAGTACTCTCCGTAGGATGATCTCCCTCTTGCGAGTCACATCGCAGGCAAAAGTTAGAAGTTTGTAATGTAAAAAAAAGAGAAAATTTCTATTAATCAGTTTCCTTCGTTGCTACTAGCTCGTACCATTGGAACTAAAGTTGAATTTTGTCACTCATTTTAAGGCACTCATTAATTTTTTTAGGTTGTAAAAACACTAGAGGTAAAAACTTTACTACTTATTCGGAAGAACAACAAAATACTGCAATATCGAGTCACTGTTAACCGCTCTACTGCTAGATGCCTAACTTAAAATATAGGCTATATTTTACCACAGGAAATGATCTTTTTCCAAGTACGAAATCGGCTCAGACGAAGTCGCGGGCGAAGTACTAGTCCAAAAATAACAACTAACCGGGTCAACCCCTACTCTTCTATAAATAAAGCAACCTCTTCCGAACTACTCACAAAATAAAAGGTAAAAGAAAAATAAAAAAGTCGATCTGTTACTATCACATTAAGGTCTGCCACGATCTTAACGCAATTCCTTGCCGGATCCCGTATCTCCGGTATCTCGGGACACAGCTCAGCAGATCACGGGACGCCAATGAATTAGGTCCCGGGGGAAGCGTCAGGCGTTCGATAATTGTTGGATGGCTATGCGATAAGGATGTCCGGGGATTCGAGAATACCCGGGATGCTTATTTTTTGGAGTTTTTTTTTTGTTTTAGTTGCGGACTTGGGGTGTGAAAAAGTTATTTTTGGGCAGCAATTATTTGCATAGCTATTTAATTTTCAGATAACTGGCGAAATATTATTTATGAGTGTACCAATAGGTAGACACTGCAAAACTCTTCGAGAATTGCAGGTGTGATGTTATCTTATGTTTTTTAAATAGTGGATGCATGTATGTGGACCGGACGAGAAAGGTAGCCGGTAGCGTTCTATGGTTTCTGCCTAGCCCCATTTCCACTGAGTGAAAGTCTAAAAAGGGGTGACTAGTGAGATGACGATTACCTAATAGAGAAGTTATAAAATAACATGCTGCCCCGAACCCAACAAAGTTAGTCAAAGGGCAGTAAAATAGTGAATAAGATTTTGTAATATATCATGATTATCAGTCTATCAAATTAATAAGCGCTCCGAACAAAAGGTTCAGCCATCATTATCAGCATTTTCAAGCTTTCTCTCTTTTATGCCATTGTCCTGTATTTTGCGTAGTCGAGGACTCTCAAAATTGATTTTCCTTTACAAGTTTGATTGCCTCCATTATAGCCCAATTTCTTTTCGATCAGTCAGCTCCTTTAGAAAGTATTTTGGACGAATTTTATTTGGTTTTTAGCATTAGACTTTTTATTTAATTACACTTAAAAAGCGACCATTTAATGAGGTGCTAGTGGCTAAATAATAACAGCTGCGCGGTTCGATCTTCAGAGTTAAGCAACGCTTGCTGGAGTCGGTCTCTGGATGGCTGACCAACCTTAACATACCGAGAGCCGTAGCTCAGAAAGCACGTTAACATGTTCGTACCGGCTGTCATTCGCAGATCGGGTAGTCAAAAGTCCCATCAAAAGCCTGATCAACAATTTTTACTAAGAGTGAAGTAGATATCCGGTGGGTTGTGAGGATAGGCAGTCGCTCAATGTAAAACACTGATATTCAGCTATATCTGGATAGACTGGAAGCCGACCACGCTGTGGCAGTCGGTTTAAAAAAAAATCTTATGACGTTTTCCTCATTTATCCGTAGATAAATGAGGAAAACATCATAAGATTTTTTTTTGTACGAATGTGTGGCGAGAAAAGAGGTGTCTGACGAGATGACGAGTAATAGAAAAGTATGGAAGAAGAAGACATGCTGCACCGACCCCAAATAAATTGTCATAGTGAGTTCCATCCCGGTATTTTAGAATCCCGGAATTCGACATCCTAACTAGCTAACTTCAAATCTCATTCCCGCCCTTCCAGTCCATCACTAGGTACCTACATTCTGCCGACACTGCTATTTCCAAACCACCTTGTTAGTATTCCACAGACGGATTAAAATTTGGCTAATTTCAAACTTCCTTTGACAAATCGAGAAATTCGGAGGATAATAGTCAAGTTTTATTTGAACGATTAATATTTCATCGTCGCCTCGCGGTTGATTTCTTGCTGATTTCGTAACAAATAACTTAGGATAATATCTTTGTAAATATATGGGTGCTTGTGTAGTCGACTTCGTTACTGCTTTATCAGCTTTGACGAAATCTCGAAGTAAAATAATTTTTTTTTTTTTTTTATTATTTATTTCTAAAATACTTACATAATTCTTACAAAAGTCTAGCCACACAACGGAAACCTCTCAGGGTTTATCTGTGTGCAGGCGAGCCGTTATATTATACAATTATAGCAATTTACAGATTATGTTGTGTCAGGAAACGCTTTGATTTGTACTTGTAACTTTTCGAACCAGTTAATAACTTCTCGAAGGATGTAACTCTCAGCTTCCTAAATGTTTTATCTGGTCTTAAAAGAAAAATAGACTTAAGGGCCTAGACAATACGATAGGTTTATAGCAACAAAGAAATCAGAATAATTTTTGTCTATCAGTTGAATTTAATTGTAGAACTATGAAGACTTTCACCACTTGTTTATTTGCGGCATTTAACCGTAGTGCGGTGAAATAAATACGAAGTCGGCTATACAGTGTAATGCTCAAGATTTTACTAATGTTATAAAGATTTTTTTTTTAAATTTTGTTATTAAATTAATATAGATCTTCCCAATAAAATCCCAGATAATTTTGAAGGTGAGGAAATAAACATTCAAAGAGTTTTATAACATAAACAAAGGACACCATTTCAATTAACTCTCCCTTTGTGTAAAACTAGAAACTCATGCCGAATTACTGTGTTGTTCGTCGGCAAAGCACCTTTTAATGAAGAAGGAAATTCATTGAGGAGTTCCTTGACAAATCAGCGTTCGCTTCGCCAAGCAGCATCGCTGTGTTGGTATAAATTTTGTGTATCTACAATGTGCTCGGATAAAGTTTAGGTACCGATATTTTAAGGGCATATTATTTACTCATTACTATCGACAAATACACGTTTATAAATAATCCTATCGCAAAACCCCGCGAACGGCAGCCATATTGTTTTTTAAACGGCTAATCTAGGATATGTTCAATAAATGCTAATATCTTTGAATCTAAGAGACTTAGAGACGTGCAAATGTTTTTATTGCATGGGTAAACGCCAAGGCTATCGAATTACTATATGAAATTTCCTGAATAATAAGCAAAACGAGCCAAAAAAATACGAAATATTCCACAAAAATTACTTATTACAAAAAAATCAACTCTTGTGCAAAATTAACCACTGAATTTTAAATATGTTTTTATATTTAATCAGAAGTATTTAAGTCAACCTACAAAATAATATTAAAATATTGACTCTACACTAATTATTTTAAGAGTTATTGTTATTTGAACATAGGCCTGCCCCATCGCATAGGCACCAAAACCAGCGAGTGTAACGGCTGTAAGATAAGTGAATCAGTGGACGTCACGGAGGAAACTCGGTATGTAATAGATGATCAGCCATCCAAGGACCGACCTATGCAATCACGAACCTTGAATATCGACCCGAGCGGCTGGTATTTTTTAGCCACTTCACTGCAAGAATTCTTGCAGTCATTTTGCATCCTCCACGTTCATAAATTGGTCATACTTGCACAGCATCAGACCATAACGTTCTTAATGCTAGGACGCTACTCTCCTCACCCTGGGAGGGAGAGGGCCATTACACACCAGGCGGGTCCAGTGCGGGTCCATTGTTAAGACATGCCGTTTTTCTCAAGAGGTTTTTTTTTCAAACACGTACGCTTGGTTGCAAATTCTACGCGAATTCTTTTTTAAAGATACTTTCTGATAATGAAGCACATAAAATAAAAAGGAAAACCGCTCTTAACTTTTATCTCTAAAGATCTCAGGAAACAGCCGAAACATTATTACCGACCAATCAAAAGGATCGGTGCTCTGTTAGCACCACCAATAGAATTGCCAATACCGTGCCACTACGAATGGTACTGGATGGCCGGCCAGCGTGTGAGGAGTGGCCGTTATTGGCGCAATTATTGAGGTGATGAAGCAGAATGGTCCGTTTTACTTTTGAGTGTTAGTCGTTGGGCAAAGTTATAGGTGGAAATTGAGAGAGGAAGTATTTGGAGGTGTGTGAAAAGTAATAAGTTTTTACGTCTTCCGTTGATCTATTTATGACGCTTATTATCGCGCCTGTAAGTTTCGGAGCGTATGGTAGAAGTGTGCCTACAGTACATCCACATTTCACCAGTTATGTTTAAGTCCAATGTAGTAGGCCTTTGTTTGGTTCAACAAACCCGTGCAAAAGGAAAGACGAGTGGTTTTGTAGGTGGTGGTCTTACAGGTTCACTGGTCTGGCAAAGTAGTATTGGGTTTATTCCATCACTAATTTGTCAATAGCAGCCTGTTTCGATCTATGCCCGTTTGATGGCAATAAGCTCCTGTTACAAATGACATACAACTCTGTAAATTGTGGTAATGTGAGTGAACATTATTTTGTTTGTAAATTGTAACCGATAGCTAAAATCAAAATATACATAGCTGAACCTATACACCAATCATGCCCACTAAACATACGGTCTGCAATATTTCCACTGCCAGCAGCGCCTCTGCCGGGCATTTTTGCAAACCCATCTATCAGCCAGCTTTACTCAACAAAATTCTCGACTTCCTTTGATCCATTTGAAATATATGTTTTGATATTTTTCATGCTTATTTTTCATATATTTTTCAGTTTCCATTACTTATTTGGAGTAGGTTTAATGTAAAAGTATGTTATGGTAAAGTTTTGAAGAAAAATTAAAGCATTGCTTTTATAAGTTTAGCATTTATTATGCCTTTTAAACTTGGATGATGAGTTTTTTTCCGCACTGTGCACTCTACATAAACATTTTTCAGGCAGAACAAATGTTTTTTAAAGTATTTTTGAGGTTGATAATAGTATTTAGTTTTGCTATGTTTGAAAAGTTTCGCGGAAAGAAACTCAAAAAGCATACTGAAGAGCTGTGTATCTAGTTTTGTATACAATAAAGTATATTCTATGTATCTATCTAAACTGCCTGCCTGCAAAATTCTGCATAACTGCATGCCCATAAATTGTAAATGCAATCAACCAAACTTAGACAAATCATCACAAACAATCAATCATCTCAAACACGAAGGACAAACGTTTGTGTGTCTAAACAACCAAGATCCAATCAAGTAAATATAAATACATACAGCGGTAATCAACCACACGGTCTAATTGCGACCGGTGTTGATACTACACCACAAGCTGGGACACAGAATAGAAAGCTGACAGAAGGCTAGGACATTACAACGAATGGAAATGCACCCACTCATAAACACGCTTCATGGGCAGCGTTACCATTCGTTTCAATAGTTTAAGATCGCAGTAGAGGGGCTACTGACTAAGTAACAGATACGAGGGTAAATCGAGGTTAAGGTACTACACTTTCTGCGCTTGCTTCGTCGATGGGTGACCATTTTTACCCATACCAGATGTCTTCGTGCCTCGGAAAGCACCCAGGGTCGTGTTTGGTGTAGTTAGAAACCCATGCGAATGAGAAGCAATCTTACAAAGAGGTATTGTGGTTTGTAGGTTGGATAGGCAGTAATTCCGTTTAAAATACTAGTCTTTTCTACATACAGTAATCCAGTTAGATTAAAACTCCAACATATGTATACAGGAAAATACTAGTCTGGTGCAGAGTTTCAACACCTTAATCCAGCGTTTTAGTGAGAGTGTTTTGATCTTTCGAGAGTATTCTATAAAACTGGCATTTTCTACCTATTCTGTGTCCAGACTGACCGTAGAATTATTGTAGCGTGTTTAGCGATATGAGAATTGGAGTGTTTGCTCTGGGGATGATTATTGACGTGTTAAGGTGGACGGGATTAGTGGCAGGTGGACGGTGCTAATAAGCTTCAAACTACGATTATAGTTAGAGAATTGGTAAACCCTAGTAACACGTAAGTCTTTATTTGTTTACCATTATGTTATTTGTTATTACTGAGTTTTGAATTGATTTTTCCATACAAACTTCAACCCTAAACTTCTTTTGTCACCCCTTTGAGGTTCATTAGAAAAACTTATAATGCCATATGTTATTATTTTTTTAGTTTAGTAATCTTGCCAAGTTTCAAGTAAATCGGATCACGGATTTAGACATTTTACACAAACTTTATTAAGCTGTAGCTCCTCTCTTGCATGGATTTGGTGGTTGTAACCTAGACAAGATTCATTCTTGCATTACAAGGAATCTATTGGTTTGTAATTTGTTCGTATCGATGACTGGGTTTAGGTCCATACAAAGTGGACCTTCTCCTTTATCAGCGTTGAGCAGCATGTTCCGCTGTGAACACACTAAGATTGCCTTTCTGCTTGTCAAGAAAGGTGTTTTGTCATTTTCCCTTATGCTAGATCTCTTTGTATGAGAAAGCTATTTAGCGGGGAACGCTAGTTCATAGCGAATATTTTGCAGCATAATTGTGTCTGTGATCATTGAATACTGACATTTTCCCACCTTCCCTTCCAATTGCTCGTGTCCTGTTGTTATGCAGTAACCATAGAATATTCATTAATCATATTGCGAATTGAAACCAATAATTAAGAATCTGAAGTACTATAATCTGCTTTTCTCTTCAGAAATCTTAAGTCCATTTTAGTACTACACAGATGAAAGCATTTATCAGTCCCCCAGCTACTAATAATCCTGAATCAAACAGCTATAAAGGCCATCTTCGAAACAGACTTTTAATCACAACATCTTGAGATCTTGACATCCATTGAATGAGCGCTAATCTGCCACAAGATGCACTAATGCGTACAATTTGATGCTTGAGCTTGGCAGCTGGAGAGAATCGCGATGAGGCTTTCAGAGGAGTGATATCGATTTCAATGTGATTGGGTTCGTCTGTGTGGGTGGCATTTATTGTTTATTGCTTTGTTGGTTTCTATCTCTGCTGAGAATTGTAGACTAACGTAAACTTCAACTGGTACTGAAACAAAACTTGTGCAAGAAATAGGAAACACAAATTATTGTACTCAAATTGAAATTTGCCGATGGTAAAAACTTGCATTTGGCCGTCTATTTTCAACTAACTCTGATTCATTTGTGTATTTTTTTAATGACTACACTTGCAAATATCTCATTATAAATTCTTACTTAATGTGCTTAGATGGATAGAGAAAATTCTAACACGTAGAATCGAAACACAAACAAGTACATATTTGTAAAATTTATAAATGATTTCAGGGCAGTCATCAAATTTGTGACCCGTAGCTTAACCTTCGGTATGCTTGGAGGCAGAAAGTTACACGGTATGCCTGGTGGGTTTGTCAGACCCGGAATTTTTAACTTGTAATATCTCAAATATTTACTGATAAATACGTTTTTTAATATTATATATATTTTACTAGAGGTGTATGTTAGGAAATAAAATAAAAATCTATTACAAATCAACAACTTTTAATTATTATTTTTTCAATTAATCATTGGCAGTGTTTTTAAAAGAGTTTTTATACTTAGTTATTAATATAACACACTTTACTTATTAAAAACTAAAGAGATCTTAATCAGACTATCAAATATATAAGGCAATAGGTATAATTGTTCGATAAGAGCAAGCCCCAAATCTTTTATGAAACTTCTTCGACTATGCTTCTTTTCTGGACAGTTGAGCATTTCTATAATTTTAGCATTGATGCCAGCAGTATTGAGCATCCAGAAGAACAGTGTCAATGGCCACCTTCTTGAGTTTCTTGTGACATCATATGATTGAATAAGCTTGTCAACGGTGTCTACTCCACCCTTTGTTTTATTATAAAAAGTTACTATCACGGGTTTTTGCTTCTCATCTGTTTCTTGGTCTATTTCCATGTCATGGTGGAGTGATGACAGCATAAACACATTTCTGCGGGGTTTTGGAATGTAAGATAATAAGGTCAAATTTTGTTGGAAGCCAAACAGGGATGAATGTTCCTCACGATTTTTTTTTAATTTTTCTGGTATACAAGCTTTATTAGATTTCATTGTACCAACAGCAGTCAATTTATGATTTTTTAGCAAGTGTTCAAAAGTTGGATAACTCGTGAACCAGTTGTCCATTGTAACATTTCGCCCTGATCTGGAAATAGGTCTCACTAGACGATCAACAACGTCATGTGGCTTATTGCTGATTTTATATGGCCCTTCTGGCTGTTCTCCAGCATAAATTTCTAAATTCAAAGAATAGTAGGTTCTGGCATCAACCAGTGCAAACATTTGAATTCCATATTTGGCTGGTTTATTTGGCAAATATTGGCGAAATTTACAACGCCCTCGAAATGCTACAAGTTCTTCGTCTATGGTCAGATTCTCGAAAGGCGTGTAATGCAGCTGGCAGTTGGTAACAAAATCATCAAAGAGCTTTCTGAATGGTGCTAGCTTGTCTTGTGCTAGTCTTTCTTCGCGCGAACTGACATCATCAAACCTCAAATGATTTATGATAAAAGAAAATCTTCTTAGACTCATCGTCATGGAAAAAAAGGCAACACCCGTTCCATCATTGCACCAAAAATCTTGTAAATTCTGTCTACCGGATTTGAATAACCCCGCGAGATAAATTAGACCAATCGTAGCCTTCAGTTCCGTAATAGAAATTTCCGCGTAGGAATATTCATTAGAAGATTTCAAATTATCTCTCGTTCTTCGGATCCTTACATTAGTATGAAGCATTATGTCGATCAACATAGACTCGTTGATGAAGAGTCCGACACATTCTAAAGGAGTCCTTGCATCTCTAGCTTGAGGCTTTACTCCTGGTGTACCAGATATTATATTTTCAATTCGTGTTCGTACGTTAGATCGACCAAGGTTTTTATGCCATAAAGTTCCATCCTTACCTTTGTACGCTCTCCCTGACGGCAATGAAGCTAGCGTAGACAGCGGCACGTTCATATCAGAATCTGACGAACTTTCTTCCGCAACAGCCTCTCCAAAATCATTATTTTCTGCCTCTGAATCAGATGCCTCGCTTCCCTGACTCACGTGATCGGACTCTTCTCCACTTGAGTTGAAAATTACATCATCTTCTTCAGCCGCATCGAGTAATAAATTACTAATATCATCATCGCAAAGATGGCTCCCCATTTTGAACCTAAAATAATTTAAAAAATATTATATTTAATCACAAAAATAACTTTAATTTTCAAAAACACAGACAACAAATACTTACATAGAAACGTCACGTCGTATCCCTGATCGGGTCCGTGAGACCCGCGCGAACTATACGCACGTCCTACTACCACGGGAGCGCGCTCCGGACTGAGGAAGGGGGTGGCGGGCGTCTAGCGATTCATAACGGCCAGCTACTAAGTGCGGCTAGACGCGAAATTCGAATTTGAAGGAAATACAATGGTTTATGTGCACAGGTGGGTCTGACGGACCCTACCAGGCATACCGAAGGTTAAAAGACAATCATTAAACTACTGCACCTATAAAGCAATCTTTATTGCTTATCGTCATCATCATCGTCAGCCTTCTTCCACACACTAGGCCAGGCCAGATCAGGGAAGCACTGCTAAAAGAAGGAGGAATGTGCTTCCTTCCCTTTGTGACATGCTTCCTTGATCTACACTTGTAATATTTCTGTAATATGTTCCCATATAAGCGTACCCCTTAGACCCCATAAGCCTTAGTAGATCAACATTCATAATCCTCTTTCTTATTAACTACTATCGTAATAGAATTAGTAATGCCTTCGATACGTTTATTGCGAACAGAAAGGTCCTTAAGAAGCTAATAATCTGTTACTTGTAACTTTTTGTCTTTGTCTACTATTTATTGAGTAGGAGTAATTGGATGTCTGCCTATTAATTTCTAATTCCTCTTTAATGTATTATTGGAAAACGGTTTTGATTTTTACGAAGTAGGTACGAAAGTTTTTTTATCTGAGTTTCTTCAAAATATATTAACAGATCATCTAGATGAGTAAAAAGCCTCGTTCATGACCACGGGTGATGTGACTTCTATTTTTTTTTAAATAATTAAATAAAAGTACAATTCTTTAAGTAAAATTTCACTGCGCCGTTCTGAGCGCAGATGGCCGCGAAAGTGTAATATATTGTACTTTTATTTAATTCATTAAAAAAAATAGTAGCGATTTAAAAAAAAATGAAAATTGTTGTAGTTTAGGCAAATGTTGAAGATTATTTTGGTATAAATATTACGTCAAAATGATGTACAATTTCGGCGATATCGGGCTTGTTTTGAAGTCTTTTTGGTCAATAATTGAATTAGGTCCAATTTTTTTTTTAAATAATGGCATATAACGAAAATGTATTCAATCATTATTGAAGTTGGGGATATTTGTAAGATGAAAAAATATATTTTGATGGTCTATATTCAATAGAATCTACAAATTAGAGCTCCCAAATCACGTATCCGTGAGTTTTTGTCTAAACATGCATGGGGAGAATGATTATTACTGAATAACTTAATAATTTATCTAAAATTCGCTTTATTATTATTGTAGTAGACTAATAGAGGAAACGAACTATTTTTAACAAGTAATTGTTATTTCAAACAACGAACGGATAACACATAATTTCAACGAGAAAACCTTGCAATTTCGCGTTTTTTTGTAATAGGCCTCTTAACTCGTTCTAACTAAGCAATTTTTTTTATTTTTTTTCTCGCGGTCGCTGTCGCTTTGTGCGTGTCGTTTGAGCGTGTAGCTCGTGACCAAGCGGTTAACGTTAAGGTCATTAACTTGATTACAAAATATTTTATTCGGTTTCGATTCTGATATCTAATCATTAATTAAAATAAAATAAAGATGATCTATAATTCTCGTCAGCTGAAACAGATAAGGGTTTCATATCAAATAACTTCCATACGTCCCACAAGGGTCTATATTAGGACCATCCCTAATCTAACCCAAACCAAGGCTCATTAAACTAACGTTTAATTTAGGCCGCATTTTAACCGAAGGGTTAAAACTAACACAGTTTCAGATCAACGGTCAGATTATCCAAAGTTAAACAGTTAATGAATGCTATAACCAAACTTGTGAAATCTGCCTGGAATATACGTCACTTGAGCGATGACAGGGTTCCCATATAATTAAACGTAGATACAAGGGATTTTAAACTCAATTTCGTTTAGATAAAGGTTGGTTTTGAAAATGGAGAGGTATATTAAGGTAGGGATGAGCAGATAGATCTTTCATATGGATTGGAAGTTTGTTCAGAGATCGATTAACTACTGAGAATTGTGAGCACAGATGTTCGTGGCGCATTATATATTTCATTGCTGTTGGAATACGAATTCAAATGTAAATCAAATCATGAAAAGGAGAAGATACGCAACCCCTTCATACCAATTTCATCACAATATTCTAATTTTGTTATTTTAAACTTACTGTTGAATTAATTATTATCACAAATATTAGTCAAATAATTAAGTGTTTTGAATTCCTTTATTCACATTAGGTCCCAAGTTTTCTTAATATTTTAATGCACTAGGCCAAAATTCGTTTTCACTGAAAACAAATCAAGATCTTACTAAAAGCAAAACCAAATCTCCATATTATCATAGCTTATAATACTAATTCGGTATTCCAGTTCCAGAAGACAAGATGTAGAAAATTATAATTAAAGTCACATACAATTTTCTTCATCTTGCCTTCTTAGTTAACAAGAAACTGCGTATAACTGTGTATATTCCACCTGCATGCTCCGAGTTCCTCTCGTTAAGTTCACAATTTAGCTAAGATAATTTAATTAATTAGTGCAAATAACGAAGTCTTGTTTCTGTATGCTTTCGTACGTGTTGTGTGTTCGGAGTCTGAGGATGTTGTTCTTGCATAAGAACAACTTGCTTCTTCTGTTCAGAATATTGTTAGGTGTTCTTTGGAGAGGGCTAGTAGCTTCAACTTTCTGACTGACCGACCGATTCTTTTAAATACACACATCAAAAGTATCTAGGGATCAACATATATTTTTGCAATAACTTTTCTCCTGATTGATATTAATTAAAATTTTCTTTAAGGATTCATCAAATAAAGTGTTTTCGTTTGTCACAGTAACGATAAACCAAGTCACCTTTGCATTAATAAAGAAATTTGCCATTTTCCTAATAAAGGGATTTTTGACATTTGAACCACTAACATTAAAGTTCGAAAAAAAGACTGAAATAACAGTTTTCTTTAAAATTTTATTGGGTAACTTAAACAATTAATAATCCGTGTTTCTACCGCGAACACTAACAACACAAGAACATCGGTTTGGCATACTCAAAATGAGTTCATCCAAATCACGCTGTGGAATGGCCGCCCATGTTCGTTGCAACAACAAAAAAAGGTCTTCTTGCGACTGGATACCCTCCATATTCGGCAGAGCTCTTCTCTGTAGCATATCCCATGCATGCTCAATCGGGTTCAAGTCTGGCGACTGAGCAGGCCAGGGCAGGACATTGATGTTAGCTGCGGCGAGAGTCTGTCTTACAACTCTTGCGGTGTGCGGTCGTGCATTATCATGCATTAACTGAAATAAGGGACCGATTTGCACTTGTAGAGGAACGATGACGTCTGATACAATCGTCTCAGCATAAATTTGAGCGTTGAGGTTGCCTCTGATCCAAATCAACTCAGTTCTTCCGCCGATCCAAATACCCGCCCATACCATGATGGTTCCACCACTATAAGGATGGACTTCCTGGCAGGATTTTAATCGCTGTTGGCGTCCAGGGGTTCTCCAGTGTCGTATACGTCTTGTATCCGGTCTCATACCAAAACGAGACTCATCAGAAAAGCACACGAAACGCCATTGTTCTTCTGCCCAATTTCTGTGTTCAAGAGCCCATTGATATCGAATCCTACGATTGTGCATTGCTATAGGTGGTACCCGTAGCGGTCTTCGGGAATGAAGGTTCACTTCATGCAAGCGGTTTCTGACTGTTTGGTCGCTAATAAAGTTCCCTGAAGAGTGATGAAGCCTCACGGCTAACATCATGGCGGTTATTGTTGGAGCTCTTCGAGTTAAGATTTGAATGTATCGGTCTTGTCTCCGTGTGGTGCAGCGATACCGTCCTCCATGGCGCTCAGCCACGGTACCAGTGCTTCGGTAACGTGTCCAAAGTCGACTGATAACACTCTGACTTGTATTCAGAGCTAAAGCCACAGTACGTTGCCGGGAACCAGCTTCTATCATTCCCACGGCTCTGAGCATTTCTTCCCTGCTTAAATGACGTCGCCGCTCCATAATAACGTTGGTTTTAATCAGTAGTAGGGAAACAGTAGCACTAATAATGTCTTCAATGCGTTGTATGTTTTTATAGGGAAAATATTGACAGCTTATTTTCATCTTTTACTCGAATTTGATTGAGAGTTCCTGATTCAAATTATGAAATGCACCAAAAAGGATCCATATAAATTTATAAAATCATAAATTTATTACAAAGCCACATCTCAATCTCAAGAAATCCGCATAAAAATGCTTGATCCCTAGACACTTTTGATGTGTGTATATAAAAAATATCTGAAAATAGATCCAGATTTTTTAGTTTTACGTCTATTATAATCACCGAAGACGACTTTTTGTCAGTTATGTTTTCTTTTGTGACCAGCCTGCCATCAATATCGTAGAAATCCAAACTCCAGCCTGATACTGAGAAATACCTAATGGAAAAACCCAATTACACGCTATTGCACGCTAAATAACCAAGTTACCATTCTAATTAAATATTTATCTAAACAGACTACCAATATAACTTAACACAATCTTTTCCACAACAATTTTTTGTTTTAATAAACTTGTTCAATCAATTCCACGAATTTATTTGTTTGAAATATACCAACATAAAAATCCAAGAAAAATATTACAGGGCTTGCTATTAATATTAAAGGGCTTGCCCACTATTACATCGGACTTAGAAATCAGGGGCGACATGTGGGTTTACTATGGTGCACCTTCTACTAAATCTTCGGGAAAATACAGGTGGGGTGATATGTTATAAAAACAAAGTTGAAACGAGCGCTAGGAAAAAGGTATAAGTTTTACTATTTAAAAAAATAATTGGATATTGCAGACACAGTTATTCTCAAAAGCCGGGAAAATTCTCGATTTAAATAAAAGCCTACGTATATAG
Source organism: Standfussiana lucernea (assembly GCA_964057025.1). Classification (NCBI taxonomy): domain Eukaryota; kingdom Metazoa; phylum Arthropoda; class Insecta; order Lepidoptera; family Noctuidae; genus Standfussiana; species Standfussiana lucernea. Next base: position 658,157 of record OZ059809.1, read on the forward strand.
TTGTCGTGTGTACTCGATCATATGATCGATCGAATGTGCCAGATATCTGGCACATTCGATCTATCCTATCGAGTCAATCTCGAGATTCGTTCGATTCCGAGAATCTGAATACGGACTCATTTTTAGATTTCCATACCGATTATGATGTAGATATTGTAGTTTTGATAGAAAAGGACGCTTTCATTGTTATTTTCTTCAATATTGATGTTTGAGCCATAGGGTATAAAGTTCCTCGTACCCCATTAAAAAGTGATCCTGCGACCAGATGGGTGTTGTGTCTGGTGGGCTACGTCTCCGACGGTGCCTGTCATTGAAGCCTATCGAACACGACGCTACTAAAAAGTGACTTTTATAGTTAAACTCAAATCACCGTAGTAGTATCATCATCACCAGCATTCTCCAATTCATTCATTCCAATTTATTTGGGGTCAGCGCTGTCTTCTTCTTCCATACTTCTCTATTACTTGTCATCTCATCAGACACTTTTTTGCTTGTCATATCATCCTTCACACAGTCCACCCATGGCTTCTTTGTTCTGCCTCTACTCTTATACCCATCCATATTCATACTCAAAACTTTCCTCACGACATTTTCCTCATTCCTCCGCATCACATGCCCATACCAAGCCAACCGATTACCACACAACTTTTCAGTCACCGCCGGCGCCGGTAGAATAGAATAGAATAGAAAATACTTTATTGTACACCAAAATTGAAACACAACGGTTTTACAATATTGTTAATTTTATGGTTACAATGACAGTCTTCTCGCTGATAGCGATATCTTCCAGACAACCTTAGTAGTACACAACTGGTAGCAGTTGATAACTACATATATCAATGGTGATCTACACGGGACACGACTTACCAAATGAATAATTAGTTGCTTCATGTATGGACCGCCATTGACATTCTGGCTAGTTTGGAGTAGCTTCAGTATGAGTTTGGCACTATGACTATCGCTCCAATCATTGTAGTGTGCAGGACATCGGTACGCAGGTCTAAATGACAGATCAAACTTCACTTTTAGAAAGATAGAATACTCTTTATTATGTATACTATACAATTACAGCTATAAAAACAAAGTAGACAGGCACATAGGGTGATGCAAAAAATCGCTTATCAATGAGCGGTCTTATAGCTACTTGTATAACCACTCACCAGTCATGCCAGGGCGTTTGAGTGGCTAAGACCGCCCATTGAAAAGCGATTTTTTCCAAGGCAACCTTAACTTTATTCACTTCTATTGTTTTGTTTAACATCTTAAATTTTAACCAAGATGTAATATTGCCAAAGCAAACATCAATCATCTCCTACAACCCTCAGCTCTCAACACGACAGCAAACAAATCGGCACGAGTCCGTTACGTCATTTGATGTCGTAACTACAAATCCCTGTAAGGGACAGCAGACATAAAGACTGTAATTAGGCAGAGCCTGCAACGTGACGACTACTTGACACTCCTTGTTTTGTCCTGTCAGTAATACTCGTAGTTTACAGTTACAAATTGGCGGAATTTTGAAGCTATTTGTTGTCTTGAGATTTATTAATATTGTGGAGTAATTTAGCAATGTCTTCCTCAGTTTTACGAGTCCTGCTTGTCCTATTGTCTGTACGATACAGGAACTGATGTACGATACTGAAGGCGCCAAACTCGTTGCCAAATTCTGAACCGATTAAATTTAGATTGCCATCGATACGCTAAGTGAAAGAAGATGAAACCTTCATAGGATCAAGGCTGTCACCCCATTGGCCAACCCCATTCGCTATGCGTTCAGGTATAAAATATAAGTTGCTAATAGAACCGAAGGGAATGGACAAGTTTCTGTGAAAATTGCTATCTAGTACATCGTCATTGTTAGGTTAATTCCAGCTTTGATGTGGTAAGCGTTCATTCTAAACAGAATATCTGTATTTTTCCTAAAACAATCACCTCTGACCTCTGCGACCCAATTAATAGCGGACACCGATACCCTACGGTGTGGTCAGGTTTACGTGTGCCTTGTTTTGTTCCATTATGTTCTGTTTGATATTTACACTTTTACAAAAATAATTGGGTGCGTCAAATTAATACTGGAAAAAAAGGTTTGGGGTAATTGATCCTTGTACGCAGTAAATACAGTATTCTGTTACATCGGTGTTCTCGATGGAAAACCCGACAAACTTCCATTTATCTTCCATTTCCTATAATACCCTTATGACGACCAATTTTATTAGATACTCTTGTGCATTATTTCAGGCTCATCAGTTAAGGTCTTTTATTACCTATCACTGAATGAATTTAAGAATATTATTGTAGTTTTATCCGACATTATTGCCATCAGAGAAACCTCTGAATGAGGCAGGCTCAAGAACGTGAAGATTGACACAAAAAGAGAGGCCTTAATACCCAGCAGTGGGTGACATAAAGGCTGTGGATGATGATGATGACGATGAGTTTATTCCGCAAGCAAGCTTTGTCTAGCTGATATTAAACCGTTACCAATGTCTTTGGACAGAAACATTGTGTGTTCTTAGAGACTGCCATAAAGTGGGCCATGACCTTGTTAGTCAAGCAATAAAAATCTAAAAACGGGGTGTGTATTAGATACTATTTAAACTTTTCTTCAAAATCACTCCATCTCCCTACAAAATACCAGCCCAAAGCAATCAATCCTAAAAACAACCTCCCAACAAAAGGAACGGGGTACCTTCTCAAAAACACACTAAGAACGGCTTAACAAGCGTGTAAGATCTAATCGACGTAGCCGTGACGCCTCGAGCCGAGGGGAGTGGAAACGTGTCGTCGCCTTTATTCACACGCATTCATTTCCGAGGCACCACGATGTGGCCCGAAGTGTTCCGAGTGTGAGGACGTGTTTAGGATGAGGGTATTGGTAACAGAATTGATAGTATATAGCAGCATGGGTAGTAGTCTTATTGAACGTGGCTTTTGTTTAACATATTACTCATTATCACGCTTTGAAATCAGGTTGGAGATTGCAGGGCAAAATAATATTTCTTACTTATCCTCCTACTTTACTATAAACCCAGCTAGATGAACTGACGACCTTAAAAATATGGTTAGGTTAATTTGAATGCGGTACGCGGCGGACAAGTACATATATTGTTCGGACCTGCAGGCGGATAGTGGCAGACGCCCGCCGTCTGAGTTGGTCACGAGGTGGCGTAGGGAGGCCCAATCCCAAGCCCTGAGGCTGTGGAGGGTGAGGCTGGAGACGCCCAGTGCAGTCACTGGACCATGGGGGCTATCCAGTCGATCCTGGAGAAGTGGGTACGGAGGCGACACGGGACGTTGTCTTTCCGTCTATTGCAGGTGTTGTCAGGGCATGGCTGCTTTGGCAAATACCTGCAAAAGGTGGCTAGACGGGAGGTGACTCCCGTGTGTCACTGTGCGACTGCAGCGAGGACACGGCCCTTCACACCCTCGAGTATTGTCCTGCTTGGGCGGTGCAGCGCCGTGATCTCGCAGCATCAATCGGGGCAGACCTCTTCTTGCCGGCCGTGGCCAAGTATATTGTGAACACACTTGCTATAAACTGATCATTATAAGACCCGTACGCCATAAAAGAAGAATATTCATTTCTACAACCTCAAAAACTGGACAGTGTAAAATTCCAAAATCTGAAGTTGGTTGCGATATGACCCACTCTATTTTAAAGTGGACCTGTATCCATAACATAACACAGCATAATATTATGCTGATTATGTTTATGCTTACCAGCGCTACATAGTCTCCATTTTCCGAAACAACAACAAAAACGTTACGCCTTTCCAAAAATCAAAGCCGTTTTCTCCAAATTCAAATCCCGTAACTCGCCACAGAGAATCTGCACCAATTATCCTGCAAATCCATTGCCATTTCTTTTCCGCATCGCCAAAGCCGAAAATAAACCAAACAAAAAACGTGGAAACGTTTCATTGTTCCCTCTAACTAGTGAGGGAACATTCCCTCCCTGAAATATCCCCGTGTCAATCCTCCTCGCGAGACATATGCGACTATTACCAAGCCATCCAGTTATTGCCGAGGAGGCCCGGTCATTATCTCAATGTACGCTATACATCGACGCTCGCACAAACACTCCGGAACATTTATTACGTTCATTAGCTTCAACTGAACGCGCAATTTGATGAGCTTCACGTATGGGGTGAGGTTAATTTGCTGGAAGATCTGCCTTTGGTGGACTGTTTTTTAAAAGGCTTCTTGTATGTGTTATGGGGTTTTTATACGCATCCTAATGCAAATTTAATTTAACATGGGACGTGTACATAATATGGTTTAAGTGATGAAAGACATGTGGGTTATGGGTAGACCTTCGTCGGTTGTGTTCATACAAGTTATGTTTACATTAAAAGATGTTATTTTTGTCATTATGGTGTGTTATGGGGATTTTGAAGGTTTTTCTTTGTTAGTGCATTTTGAGACTGTAAAATTGGTTTGTTGATGACGACGTTTTATTCTTATAAATAGGAGTTTCCTGGAAAGAGAAGTTGATTTGCAAATTCCTTGTCTCTGATTATTTACAGATTTAAATGAGTACTAGGTATCTATCAAAAAATCGATATTGCCTTCCTTTAAAATCGAACGTATTGCCTAAAAAACTGCCCTAACCAAAACCTTATTTGAAAGCAAGACATCAACACCAATTTTCCCTCCATTACATTTAAGCATACTACCCATTACATATTAGCAGTTAAAACCGCTGTTAATACTGCTGCGAAAAGTTTCCAACAATGAAATGCTACGAGTTTCGACCGAGTCTCATTCACAAGTTGTTATGAAACACATTTAGGGTTTATTAATATCTAGGCTTCATTATGAGGGTTTAGTTTGACGTTTTTGGGAAAATTTTAAGGTCTTTAGAAGATGGGAGGAAGCCTATTAAATATCACGAAGCGTTGAATCTTTGGAGCTATCTTTAACTGTTGTTGGATGTTCAGACAGTGCTTATTCGTTTATGTTTGAATATTTTTCTCCTTATGCAGTTTTATCTGCTACAAAGACATAGCAACAGTAGTCCGGTGATCCTTAGAATCTGGGTCTTTGTGATGATTAATTTAAGGAATTCTGAGTGAATGTAGACCTTTGATCGTAATAACGGATCACACTTTTAGTGGGCTTAGCTCAGCGTCATATCTGGAAGAAAGATTGGCTTGAATCAAACAATTCAGTAGCTAGGTTATGAAGTTCGGATAGACAGTCGCTCCATATAAATAAAACGTTGGTCAATAATTGCATCGAGTTCGACTTGAAGCTAGGCTAGATAAAATGATGATTTAGCTTTATAAATACCACTTATATAGTTAACATAACATAACATCACGCCTGTATTGCCCTGGTTAGGCAGAAGTGTACCATATAGTACACCGACATTTCGCCAGTTATATTTAAGTCCTATGTTATAAGGGGCGAGCCGGATTACCAGTAGCCGGGCACAAATCCAGACTCCGTGGCTGCTACTGATAAATTCCTAATGGCAAAAATAACAACACTTTGCGCGACCCGGGAATCGACCTAGGACCTCATGCTCAACAGTCGCGCTTGCGAGCACTAGACCAATGTGGCAGTCTCACTTACATGTAGTTAGAGAACAAAAAAAAGAGTATTAATTAATCGTAATGTAATGATATCGACAAGTCAGGTAAAGATCATATTTCACACATCAACAACGCAAGAAATCCCATCAATTAGTAACTAGATTCACCAACGAGATACCATCAGATCCCCTTAAGGGTCGGTCTCACCGCAAGTCCGGGCGTTGTGTCCCCAGCTGCGAATACACAACCCTTAATGACCATAGGATTATGCATGCCCACACCTTAATTGATTGTTTGGGAAAATTATCTAGATTCACGCGAACTCTGTAATTGTCTTTGTTCTAAAGTAAAGTTAGGATTTTGTTTACCTTGATGATATTATGGTTTTTCTGTCAAAAGATTAGCTGACTTTGTGGGCCTAATTTGAATAGATAAGTAGGAGTTCTGTAACTGTTTGTTAGGTTTAGACATATTTATTATCATACTGACTACGATTTGTCCCAGGAATATACATAGAACCACAGGAAATTAAGGAAGTGATAAAGGCAAAGATCAGGAAACTTTATGGTGCACTGAATATTAAGTTTAAAAAAGATAATGGCCAAAAGGCTTTAGTTTCAATTACAACCCTTATGATAAGCAAAATAAATGTAATTTGTTGGTTTACTTAAGAGCACACAGCTTATAAAACATTCAGCAGCAGCAATACGGTACAAAATACCGAGTATATCATTTGGGTATTCATCAACACTGATTTTAAAACAATTTCCTACAGAACATGGCGACGCATTTCGCTGATTGCACCAAAGTAAACCAAGCCTCAATCGTAACCGAATCAACACGAAAATTGACGAATCCACCCGACCGTAATTCAATAAATCTGCATAACGTCTTCATCGCATTCAATTGAACTGTAACAACATTACTGCCTCACCAGGCGTCCCACAATACAATCATGGAACAATACCAGCAATGTATCAGACTTGAATCACAACAGTCGCTCTAACATGCACACAATGTGTTATCTTAGCCTGTTCAGAGGGTGAAAGGTGACAAGTAGACGCAGGTGTAGACTGGCGTTATGCCAAGGGTCAGAAGGACCATGGGAAGATGACCCACATGGTCGGAATTTAATGATAATGAAATGCTTTATTGACACATACAAGGTGGTAAATTTCAATTGAAGCCAGTAAGCAGGAGTAGAAGTAGTGACTACCTTGGGATTTATTTTTGTTACGGGAGTCAGCGCCTTCAACCAAAAATAAATATATACAATATGACAACGGAATAGATAGATTTTAAAAGACCAAAAACACAACCCTTGTGGATAGGAAAGTACAAGACAGTTACTTCCTAAGAAAATACGCATCCTCATATGCGTAAAGCATCATGATGTTGTTTGTGATCATCAAAATAATAGCATATCAACTTCACTTAATGGATAGACCCAGTATGGGCGGACATAGCACTATCAAGAAAAAGTTTGCCGATTATCATACGTTTTTTTATTAAATCACACTCACAGTCAAAAAAGGAAATTTCATGACCACAAAAAAATATGTATATATATAAAACAGTAAAATCAAAGAGTATCAAAAAAGGTTTTATGCGTCGTCAACACCTAATAATGTGCCTTTTTTTTTTTTTTTTTTCCGGATGGGAAATCATCAAATGACTTCTCCCGCTCTGGGCTGAGCGGGAGGGTGTGTCAGACTTTTACTGACTAAAACCCACCCATGTTCCTTCATCGCCCTTTGTGTTCCGGGGCCGCGGTATCTCTTTCGAACAACCCGCAGCACCCGGCAGGCATCGGCCCTTGCGGGCCCCTTCCCTATGCTGACATCTCTTTGAGGCGCGCGTGGAACACGAACGCGCCGTCGACACGGCCTGTCGTCCTAAGACGGAGGGACGGCGAGCTAGCCCTTAGCTCACCGTCCACAGGCCCGCGTCTACGGTGGCCGGGGGCCACCATGTGGCCCCCGACGCCCGGTGCGTCCCCCGCGGCGGCTGGGACGTGAGGAGGAACGCTCTCTCTCACGTTCCGCCTCCTCCTTTGCTAGCATGACTGCTTCGCAAAAGGAGGTGACGGCTTCCCATTCCGTCTCGCTCCGGACCATGGCTCGAACCAGGGCCGGACGCGAGAGGTCGCCGCCGCCGATCGCCGCTATGAGGACACGGCGTTGCTCCGCCCAAGCGGGGCAGACCTCCACCGTATGCACCACCGTGTCCTCCGGTCGATCCTCGCAATGGAAACACCCGGGCGTCTCCTCCCGCCTGATTCGATGCAGGAACCTCCCGAAACAACCGTGTCCGGTGAGGACCTGCGTCAGGCGGAAGGTGAGGACGCCGTGGCGCCTCTCAAGCCACTCCTCAAAGAGGGGACTTATCGCCACTATCGTGGCGTGCCCTGCACGGGGTTGCGACAGTCGCTCTCTCCATGTCACCATGAGATCGGCTCGGAGGTTTGTCCGCTGAGCGGCAATTAGCCGCGGCAGCGGAGTAACCCCCCGGCGAAGAACCTCCGCGCGACCTAATAATGTGCCTGACGTATCAATTTCAACCTATAATTTTCCCACTGCAGAAACACGGCCTGTGTTTTTGCAGTGACAAGGCTGTATATTCTCTTTGTGAAAGGCAGTCGTATAACATTGTACTTAGTTATCTATCGTCATCAGTGATGCACTTTCAATGCATTGCATATCGTCAGACTCGGCTCTGAGATAATCGAGTCAACTGTGGAGCTTAGTACTACCGATTGGCAGATACTTCGTTGAGAGATGCCAAAATCGATTACTGTATTTTGAGAGGCTGTATTCGAAGATATTTAGATAATGGTCGTCCTGACTGTTTGGGAAAGTTTATAGTGCAAAAGCGTGTGCGCTAGCACAGCTACACCCTCTCTACCCCCACTCTCGAAGTCTGACGGGACGGGAATCCGACACGACCGCAAAAAGATCAGGCGCAAGACCAACGGCTTAACGTGCTTTCTGAGGCGCGGGGTATCTTACCGCCAACTATCAAACTCCGGGCTGCTACTGAGAAATTCCTAATGGAAAGACCCAATAACACTTTTTGCCCGACCCGGGAATCGAACTCAGGACTCCACGCTCAGCAGTCTCTATATTATAGAGAGGCTATAATTATGAAGATGAGTAATAAAAAATTTGGGTCACATGTCTCAGTGACGACTTGAAGGAAAGCCGTATATCACACTGATAGCAACCACTTGGCTATTACAAGTAATTACAATTTGTTAGCGTTGTCTCGTCAATTTAAAGTACATTTAAATGCCTTTGACTGCAGAAATCGGAAACCTGTTATTTGCAATTTTATAGGTTCTTTTTAAAACTCAGAATACTCCTAATATAATTCTATCAAGGCTTAATAATGATAGTTGAGAAAGATGGCCGTCATCTCCTGTAAATATGGAAGAAAGTGGAAATTAAGTTTATTCTTACTGATCCGCTGTTCTATTCTGATTAATTTCGTGTCGGAATCCAAGTTACAACGGTTGAATAGTTTCTCCGGGACTCTGACTCCGTTGAGCCCCATTGCAGAGGCGCTGGTGATCGCCATTGTTGTTACTGGATATCTGGAAATGCAGTGACTGGGAACAATGTGGCAGGCTTGTCCCAAAAAAGTAAGCCTTCTGTCTTTCCCTGTTCCATGGTATTGGTGATTAGTGACCGCGTTCCCTCCAACTGGGACCCTCATCCTCTGGGTAGGGTTACCAGAAATATGATGCTCGCCAAAATTTATTTTAAAGGTAGGTTTAGGGTACGGATTAAAGGAACCGCGGCAAGGGCATCGGGTAAAAAGCTGTGTTGTCGCAAAATTTGATCTCGTAAACGAGTATGTGAAGCTAAAAAGGGTTTGTCATAATTATGTTTGTTTTAAAATTTGTTTCGCTACTCGTTAGAAAATTAGAACATGTACAATCAGTAAAAGTTAACAAATTAAATCAAATGATTTGTGTAGCACGTGTGTTACCTTTGAAGAAAGTTTTGGAGGTTGTAAACAATGGTATCCCTTCTCTAGGTTGAAAAACAAACACATTTCTTTTAGAAAGTATGTCTCTGAGTAAAGATCTATTACTTTACCTGAAGGTCTTTCAATTTTCATATGAACCTGATCGAAACCCCAATTACGTAACACACTTACAATCATAATCCGAAGGATTTTAAAGGAAATTTTAAATCTATTGTTTCACACGTTTGAACAATTGAATGAACGTTTGATGAATGTTGTTGAATTGACAAAATTAATGACTATGGGAATGCGACCGTGTTACGCAGTTACTGCATACTACAAAAATGACAAAGTTACAAAATAGTATCTTACAAAGAACCTTGAATCATAACACAAGGAATGTTACGTTTACTTGGGCAGTTGTGTTAAACATCACTTTCTACCATCTTTAAGAACCACCCCAGTTGCACAGTCAACCCTACAACCCTCCTTGACCTGCCCCTAGGGAGGTGTTCACACGGCGGTGCCGCGATAGAAATATTGTTTCCGAATCGCTCCTGGGACTCAGAGCTCAAACCTTTGTGTGTAATGTTCAGTAGGCCTTTACCGTTGAAGTGGAAAGATTTACGCAGCATTGGGATCCGAACAAATCCGAAATCGTTTAGAACGAAATTGGACATATCTTTTTGTGGACACTTCTTGGTCTGTTAGGCCAAGATGTTTTCAGTGCTAACTTGTGCAAATGGGCCTATTTTGGCGCAGCCGTGGGAGACACAAATTATAATTTTTATGTTTGGTTCAAATTTTTTTTTAAATATTTTGTACACTTGTGGCATGTGCCAAATAAACAAGTTTTTTTTTTCTTTCAAATATATTAACAAATTAGTGGTAACATAACAACTATAATTGCTACAGAATAAAAGCGCTATCATTATAAAATTAATATCACACACCTGTACTCGACTGTACCGGAGTATTGTTTAATCGTTTTTACTATGTTGTGGAAAAGAGAAAGTGAAAGAAAGGTAAGTATAGAAGAAGAAGACATTTTGCGCCGACCCCAAACAAATTGGGTTAAGGGCAGGTGAATGATGACTATGTTGTGGGCCTTCGTAAAATTAATGTCTATAATTATTCGAGACTCGTAAAAACTTTTCCACTCGTAGTTTTCCTTTTAAGTTGCCAGAAGATACTTTCTATAATTTAAAATCCTAAGTGTCATAAACCTAACTAACCTAAATGTCATATTAATAATAAGCTGTTGAGTTTCCAATAAATAAATAAATAAATAAGTGTTAAGTCATTGTTATAAGCTACTATAGAATATAATTATGAAACAAAATTGTGTCTATCTCCGTAAGAAAAAGGTGTGTGATTATGTGAGGTGTAGCATATTAGCCTCAGCCTAAACAAACATTTATATAAAACACAACATTCAAGATAATGAAAATCAATTGCTTTCCCAATACCGTTTCCTTTCTATTGTACTAATAAAATACTTACAGCAGACTACTTAGTTGTATTAGAACATCTTTTTATACGTATATTTACAGAACAAATAGACTAATTTCTGGTACAATAGAAAAAAATAAAGGACCAATTAGGTATTACTAAGTCATAAGAAACATGTCCATAAAAACGAAGTATTGTCCTATTTGAAGTACAAATTACGAAATAATGTTCTTTATTGAAAACATAAATGTATTTAGAATCTGTTTCTGTAGAGAATTACTTGTTCGAATTGGTAATATTTTATGGCTAATTCCCTAGGGTTTATAGAATAAAGCTCTATAATATGAGCAAGGCCTTCACCTGATATTTTCTTGATAGCATTGACTGTATTCTTTATGTTGTGAGAGGAAGTAATTCGGATTATTTTATATACATATTTTTGTTGTGAAAAAGCTTTTTGGATGTTTCGGTAAATATTTCTTGTATATTGTTATTGGTCTCAGTTAGTTTCCATCCGATTTGTCTTTCATCACAAAGTCGATGAACAACAATGGCAGTTTTGTGGCTGACATTACGGGTGACTGAAATGGAAATAATAGTGGTACAAGTGACGATGTAACAAAATATTGACGGAGGAATACCGTCCACTGAACATTTTTGTTACAAAACACAAACCACGCCGAGCACACTTCAGCCTAACCCTAAGGCAGAAGTATATCAAAAATGCACCCACATTTTGCCACACATAGAACTTAAACACAGCTGGTTGGTCCTATTACATAATGCCCCTATTACCTGCGAGCCTATTACCATCAACCGGTTACAAATTCAGACTCCATGATGCTACTGGGAAAATACTAGTAGCAAAACACTGACAGACCTGAGAATCAAATACAGAATGTCATGCTCAACATTATCGCTCGTGACCACTGAACCAACGAAGCTGTTCACTTATTTACTATCTTACCTATTCGCGCAACAATAAAATCCAATCCTATTGATTGATAAACCGGAACCCAAAACCGTTTATTTCAATTATTGTATTTACCGGTACTTTCAAGACAATTTGTTTTAGAGAAAGTTTGAAGCATGGATTGATTGCTTTTAACTCCTAAAACAGATTTTCGACCTTCAGGCCGGAAAATCATATTATTATTGATAGTGAAGCAGTGATAGCATAATGGTGCGACCGTCGGACTGCCAAGTCATAGGTTTCAAACTCGAACCCAAGACACGCACCTCTGGTTTCTCGGATTCATGTGCGAATTGTATAATTATCACTGCTTCGGTGATGGAAAACATCGTGAGGAAACCAGTTTGCCTGAGAAATATTTCTCGACGGCATGTTAAGCCAAGTCAGAGGCCCATGGCCGCATAAAAACCCTGACACCCGGTTAGGTTAGGTTAGAAAGAAGAAGAAGATTGAGAGTTCAAGCATAAATTTGGCTGTAACTTAATTTTAATAATTCGATAACTAAAATCCTCTTTCTCTTTCCATCCACAGGTGGAGTCTGGTCCCTACGTAACCTGTCAATCTCGGTGCCCCGGGCTGTCCTCTCCGGTGAGGGCCAGTCAGCCATCTTGCGCTGTTCCTACGACCTGGAGGACGCTGCCCTCTACTCCATAAGGTGGTACAAGGCGGAGACTGAGTTCTACAGATATGTGCCAAGGGAGATGCCGCCGACGATGGTGTTTCCACTGCCGGGAGCGTCGGTTGATGTGAGTTGGATTCTGAAGTTGTTTGAGAGATCTGTTTAAGAAGTAGTTGTGCCTGTAGTGTGGGTTTAACTATCAGTATGTGATATTACTTATATAAAACTTATCTGCCGTTTTAAATCACGTCAACATTGAAATGATGGTCTTGACACGATTATAAAAATTGAAGTGGAATAAATTTAAAAAACATAAGCGCGTAACATATCTTAAGTAACTGATGTCTAAAGATATCACAAAGCAATTTCAAACCGAGTATAAACGAAAACGGACTGATGATCACTGTCCTTGGGGCCAATTGTTTCGTTGTACTTCAACAGTTTTCAAAATAAAGGTTCAATTCCATCTCAATATCGAGTTAATTAAAATTCCAACACTGCTTAAAGCAACAGTATAATTAATTGCCAATTTCTATGTAATACTTGTTAAAGTTTTAACTAATGACTAGTTAATAATAATGATCTTTACTCTAAAAACTATGATCACTTAATATCTTTTACTTAAGTAGCTTTCAAATATAGGCATTTACTAAAGTCTGATAAACAGTTTTCAAAACTAGCAATATAAAAGCGTTTTGAATTTGCATTCAAATTTAAATTTACATTCAGATTATTTCTGTCTTCAGCTTGAATTCATATTTAATTCAAATTATTTTCTATATTCAAGAAATCTCGGTTAAGCCGTAGCTCTTTTTGTTACGTCAAATAATATTTTGAAGACGGTCTGGAGACCAATATTGGTACCTATTGAGAGGCTCTCCTCTCAACAACCAAGACCTCTGTCTTGGTTGTATTTTAACTGGTTATACTACCAAATAGGTATTGAATGCATAATTATGAAGTGTAATGTCAAAGACTACGGCAAATTGTATAACTGCTTGTAATTGTCTCGCTAGACAATATAACAGGTACAGGCAAATCGATTTCGTGATATATTTATATAGATGATGTTCTTATGTTTGCACATTGAATACTTCTCAACTCTTCTTCCGCCTTCCCTTTTTTTTCATCTTTTCTTTGTCTAGTCAACTGCTATTGAATTATCAGTACTAACTTCAATCGCAGTTTGCAGAAAATTCTCCTGACCTCTAGAATATTTCCTTACATTAAAACTACTTTATTGTATTCCCCCCGTCCCCCAGCTGACGCAGTCGGATCACCAGCAAGTCCGCATAGTGAACCTGAACCGGCGGCTGAGCGGCGACTACCAGTGCGAGGTGTCCGCCGACGCGCCGCTGTTCCACACGGACATACGATCAGCACCACTAACTGTTGTTGGTAAGTATGCCACATATAACAACAAAAAACTACTGCCTCGTTGGTGTGCATGAGATCCTGGGTTCGATTTCCGGGTCAGGCAAAGTGTTATTGGATTTTTCTATGAGGAATTTCTCAGTAGCTGCCACGGAGTCTACATTTGGACCCGATCGATGGCAACAGGCTCGCCCCCCATTACATGGGACTTAAACATAACTGGCGTAATGTGGGTGTACGAGTACTATCAAGTATACTTATGCCTAACCCTTCGGGGATTAGAATCAAGATGTTATGTTATGAAACAATATAACACTACGTCTGTAATTCCTGTAGAGCTAAGTAGAGAAGTATAGAGTACACCCACTTTTCACCAGTTATGTTTCAATCCCATGTCAAGATCTACCGGGCTCAAATCCAGACTCCTGCTACTGATAAAGCAAAGATCTGATAAAGCATTCAGCTAGTTGAGGTCTGATTAAGCAGTGTTAGCCTAGTGGTGTGACCATTGCACTGCCAAGGTCTCGCGCGCCAAGACACGCACCTCTGATTTTTCGGAATCATGTGCGTATTGTATAATTATCACTTGCTTCGGTGAAAGAAAACAGCATAGTGATGAAACCAGCATGCCTGAAAGATATTTCTCAACGGCATGTAAACCCAAATAAGAGCCCCATGGGTGGCATAAAACACCGACACCATGTTATGCACTAACTTCACGATAAAGAAAAAAGAACAAGCTTCTGAGAACTTCCAGATAAACCTAATAATACTCTGTTGGCCCTACTCGGTAGCTCTTTTGTTTTGTTTACAGCATTCTAATACTTTGCTAGTCTAGTGGTGGTAAGTGGCTGCTAATCGAGGGGTTTAGAGTTCGATTCTCAAGTCAGGCAATGTTTTCTTTGTGCTTCTTTTCTATAGCTTTCAGTAACAGTGAATGGCAATACGCTCTCCCTGGGTTCTTCGAAGAATTGGGCTGTACTGTGTAATAGCACATCCTGTCAGTATTATCTATGGAAAAGCCCAACAAGTAATTACAATCCTAACCGTTATTGGAACAAGGAACTTGTTTATTAGAGCGAATTGAATCGCTTCCTGCCAGAGTTATTTTAGTTATTACAATGGGATCATATTGTTATCATTTGAGCTTCATTCTTATCAGATATAAATATATTGAGATGTCTGTATACAGACAGATTCAATTTTTGCGGTAAAGTTTCGTGGTTTAAATTAATTCTGATTCGATTGAATATTAAAATTAAAGCCTGCTGTCTACTAAGTACAAACATATAATGCTGCTTTAAGTTAAGTAGGTAATGATTATATATCTATTAAACTTTAACAATACAAATACCTACTTAATTCTCAACTCATTGACGAAGAACAGAGTAGCTCTTAACTAAAATGCATTCCTTTCTACCCAGACCCGCCGTTTAGAGCGCCACACCTGTCCATCTCGCGAGGAAGCTACGCGCGCGGTGATATTCTGCGCGCCAACTGTTCGGTGGATGAGGCCTATCCAGCTCCCAACATCACCTGGATACTAGATGATCATAAAGTAAGCTTTTATTACTTTGCAGATAATAAATCTTTTTATCTGTAGGATTATTACTCAAAACGTCTTTATACATTATAATAATTAAAATAAACTAACTACAAACTATAAAAGGGCATCGTGAAACTCCTCCTCAACGCTGTAAAAACAAACATCTTTTGAATCAATACGTTTGCGAACGACTAATTTACAGATGCTCATATACATACTAACATTACAAATACGATGGTAAATCTGTCTGTCTAGCAGACTGACTATATCTACTGTTACCTTAACGTCCTAGGTATTGCCTTAGATTTTGATATCTTTCGATTGTCCATAACCTGAGCTTGGAGATTAGAAGATAGGATACTTTCCCCGCGATAGTACATCCCGTGGGATGATTTCTCACCACCACGCGCAACACCACGGACAAATACTAGCGTAGCCATCAGCTAGTGTAGTCATTAGCTAAGTGAATGAAAGTTATTTTTCGTTTGCGTATTTTTATCCTATTCAGAAATCTGTAATAGATCGGGTTGGGGAAAAAATGGACCGAATTGAACAGTTATTTTAAGAGTGAGATTCTCTGAAATCCCATCTTCCTTAATGAACTTTCCAACTAACTGAATCATATTTTCAACACCAGCAAAAATATTGTACAAGAAAAAGCCATCAGCTTGTGTAAACAACGACGGAATTTCATTAATATCTCCCGTCCCGCCAACCCTTCATATTTCGGATATTAAAAAATCTTTTACTAGAAAACCGGGCTTCCTGAATTTTTATTCAAAATGGAGGAGAAACAATAGACTATTATTCATGGATTCTTATTCATTAGTAAGAAAGGATGCTGTTATTTCCTTCTTGGTTTGTTGATCAGTTGGATGGCGTTATGTAAGATCGGTACAGCCAATATAACAATTGTAAAAAAGTCTATGCCGATTGAAACCACTGACTACCGCTACTCAGAGATGTCATATTCGTAGGTAAACAATCATTAACTTTAACTGGAAAATAATAGTTATCGTGGAACAAGTACCTAAACAACATTCGAGTGTTCATACTCTGTTATATTTTTTACTGACAGCGTGCCAATATTTTAAACATAAGGTGATTCTGATTATTGTCAATGAACAAGCTGAGTGTGGCAGTCACCGGCTTATAATAATGAAGTAGACATTGACAGTTTAATAACGTTGACAATTTTTTTATGACTGATGTTTGACCATTTCTTCATTTCTTCACCTGGTAGTTTCAGCTACACACTTTAAAACTCATTTTATGAAAACTGTCGTTTGATTCTCTTTCGCATGACACCCCCTTCAGATTGGTGAAGAATCCCGTTGTTTGGTTTGTTTCTATAATAATGTTGTTCGTCTCAATTTTGTTTGGAGTTATGTTAATTAGGGGTGAAGTTGGGGTAGGCTTTTGTTATATTGTGTCAAGTTTAATGTTAACTTTACTTAAATTATTTATATCTTGTAGACATGTTACTTTTGTCTTTGATATTCTAAAGTTATACAAAGACGACTGATCAATAGTGATAAATCTAGAACTTTAAATTATGATTCAATATCTATGTATTTCAGAAAATGATCGCTACCTACCGATACAATTTTAGCCAGCAGCAGATACTTACTTTGATAGCCATAGTATAGTTTGTATAGGTTTAGCTAACTTTGTTCATAAAACGTATTAAAAATATATTAAATTATCCGCACCCTTAGTAGTTGTCAAATTTAAGAAACAATTTGTTCATAAAATATTATTAAGTAAAAAAATATATATCATTTCAAAGTTTAAACTTTCATGTTTTATCACGCAACAATAATCTTACCTTTCGAAAGGCCTCACTGATTTCTTTAGTGATGCTTAAAAAATCAGACTTCAAAAAATTCTTAATATCTATTTTACCCTCCAACAACATCAAAAAGATAAATACTAGTTTATTTTCGTGTTACTTTGTACTCAATCAAGAATCTTCGATTTTTGGATATCGGTTAATTGATAGTGAAATAAAGTTTAGTTTTTAGAAACTAAGGTTAAACCTAATCGATTAAACTTGGATCTCGATCTTATTTTAACGCACTCATATAAAAATCAAAGCATTTAATTCAAGTAGGTCAGGTACAGGAACTTTTGAATTGTGAAATCACAAATACAATAAAATAATCAAGCTGCGTCCCAGTCACAAGGCATAATCTGTGAAAGTACTGTAGTTGCCCATTTCAAAACGTAGATCTCTATGGAGAAGAATGAACAAGAAACTCCATGGACACTCTTTAAACCAGAACATTATTACAAAAACTTTGGTTACATCGTTCTTGTTTAGATTGAACATTTCGTGAGAACGATATAGCAAGAGGTGCGCGTTAAAAGTATCCATAGTAAAGACAGAAATAAAAAAACAAAAAAACCGGACTGCGGTAAAACACTTAAGTTAAAAAAAAAAACACTGAAAAGCTAAGAACAATCACATTTTAAATTTATAAAATTGGAAGCAGGCGCGAGCCATTCAATTTTTCTATTTTCAATCTCAAATGAGTCCCGCCTGCTTCCAACTTTTTTAAATTTAAGTTTTTATTTCCAGCTTTTTAGTTTCCAAATGTGAAAGATTTCGCAGACGATTAGCCAAACAAACCGCCTTCACCCCGTGGAGGTACTTCCAGATTATGTTGTGTTTTGATTCAAAATTTATACCGGGTGTCACTTTTACAGTAAATACGAATCTAACGACACCTCTCAAGCTAAAATCCATTGAGCCGTTCAGGCCGCAGAGCGTGCCAAACAATTTTACATACATGCATTACTCTCGAAAAACATAACCCTCCTTCTGGCGCAGTCGGGTAAAAAACAATAATGTATTCAAATATGCCGTGACAACTATGAGACGACCAGTCAGCGCCCGTTTACGCACCATTGTGAGTCCTAATCCACGTATCGGCCATTCAAACCTTGAAAAGGTGGCTTGGTCTGGCTGGATGTGGAAAGCGGGAGGGGCCCCGGGGGAAGGTATTGTGGTGCAGCTGGGCAGAGATCTATGTCCAGCAGTACACTGCAATAACCTGAGCTAATTGTCAGGCTTTATTATTTAGATTCAAATGTTTGCAATCGTGTTTAATTTGATGGTAGGTTTTACAAAACTTTTATATTTTTAATTACAAAGACTAGGATTTGCATTTCGTGAACATCAAACCTCCTCAACAAACTGTCAAAACACTAACACCCCTACATCTCATCCCATAATATCTGACACGCAGCTAAGCCACCCTTCAAGGCAGATCCGCGCGGCGCCACTAACTCACATAAGCTGCAAAGCCGGGCTTTAAAGTGGTTTCAACTGAAACCCCGCTGCGACACTCGCCACAGAGCACGCTAAATAGTTTTAGAACTTCCAACGAGCTGAAACAAAAATAAAAGTTGGGAGGTGGAAAAAGTATGGGCGATACCTTTGTATTTATGTTGGGGTTACCCGCTCGAGGTAGAGCCGGAACACACAAAAAGTGTTCTTGCGGCAGTTTTACAATTACGAAACTTTTTGTTTAACGAGAGGCGTATTATTAAATGTTAATTATTCTGTATGTATTTGGAGCTTTATTTTATTTAATGGTCTTTAAGTAAATCGATGAAAAGGCTGAGTTTCACCATTTTAACAATTTGTTATTTATGTAAGAAACAGCTAACAATCGTGTGGCCAATAGCACCATATAACTGACATTCATCACAATAGGCCGCCTTTTGTCCACTACTACATAGGTACAGACTGGTCCTGGTAGAACTTGTATTAATAGCAGTTGTCAAAAAATAATTTAAGAGGTCGGTATTTCCCAGCCAAGAACTCTGAAAAGAAACACCGAAAGAAGCTCAGACGTCAAAGTTTCTTTTAAAGTTAATTAAATTACAATGTAGTGATCAGATCATGAGAGGACGTTATAGGTGTCTGAGTTGATCTCTTGAGGACCATGTATCTAAAGATCTATCTTTCTGTAACAGATAGCAGAAACCGTATCCTGGCGGACATCAGACCTGGACTTCAAAGAGCGAGGAGCATTCAGCAGACTGGAAATCTCCATCTTGGAAGCTGAGCACTACAAGATGGGGCTGACGTATACCAGTGCTAGCCTAAGCAGGGCTTACCAGGATAATTACTACGGCTTTGAGAAGCAGCCTGAAAAGGAGGATACCGAAGTCCTAAGGTTTGTTGGTAACCATTTTATAGAGCAGCTATAAGATGGGATTGAAGTACATCAGCGCTAGTCTCAGCAGGGCCTGCCAGTACAATTACTATGGGTTTAAGAAGCAGCCGGAGAAGGAGGATACCGAAGTCTTAAGGTTGGTGACAGTAGTCCGCATGACTGTTTTCGGTCATGACTACCCATATCAGTGAAGACTAGCTATCGACGTGGGATACTACACATTTCACAAGTATGTGCTTCTCTCATTCCCAGTTCGATCGGAGCAATCATCTTTTGTAATCTTATTAATTAATGTTATCACTTTTTCCCTAGATATACGCTGATCCCGCCGCCTACGGGGCAGTTCTCGCTGAGCTGCGTGGCCACCATCTACGACATCTACGCGCGAAAGGGCGACGCCATCCTCATCAAAGAAGATGCTCCTCATCCTGCCTCCGTCACTGGGGAGGATTCCTCAGGTAAATGAGAGATAAGTTTGGAGGTTAAATGTCTTTAAAAAATGCCAACATTAAGAACTTTTTACGAACTAGGCTGCTTTTGACCAAGCCCTCATCCAGCTCGAAGGACCAAGTAAGTGGTTTAGCTCCTGGACCAGAATCTGAAAAATAGTCTCCCTATAGAATAAAACTATTTTCAAGCATCGCTTCAACCCCTTCAACGAGCAGTCCTATCCTTGTCAGTATTGTCCTGTATCCAGCATATTCCTAAGACATTCATCAAGCCCTCGTTCAATCTTGTACGGGTGCCTAGCTATACATAACCGACTAAAGAAACTAACTTCAATCAAATCAGCTTATCACAGTCCACGGCTGGACATAAGCCTCTCCCACCGACATCCTGTCCCCTGCCGACTACATTATCCACCTTTTTGAGGACATCGGCCCACCTAGCTGAGGGTGTACAACTATACGCTTGCTGGTACGTGGACGTCATTCCAAGACTCGTTTGCTCCATCTTACATTGGTCGTTTCACAAACATGGCCGAACTTACTCTGAAATATATTTCAACCAATATTATTATAGGAACTTCTTATCATCGCAATTCATCTCCACCTCTCTTCGGCAGGTACCCTAGTCTCGTACAACGCAGCGCTGACATCGCTGTGCGCGAGCGCTGTCCTGCTGCACACATTATGATCGGCGCACGTGAAGCGCACGCACACACTCAATTAAACTCGCTAATAACGCACTGCGCGCGGTTCTGGTGGTGGCAGTTACATGGATGAAACTCCTGCAGTCTGACGTGGATCTCAATGAGCACGGCAAAATATTGAACTAAAATGAAATGCACTTGATTTGATAGGTTTTTGGCATCTTTGTTGATAAATAGCGCCATCATGATCATTAAGATATATGGTTGTCTACCCAACGTTATTTTATTAAGTTAGCAACATTTTTCTTCTATATTATAATTTTGCTACAATGAAATAAATGTGCGTACACGCATTTGCTTCTGTAGCAAATAAAAACTTTTTTATTTACCATAAGAAATCAAGGTCTTTTGCATGATCCGGCTCGAAGGACCACAGTGACGTTACCAACAAATTTTGCTAGTAAAATAAAATAATATGAAATAATGTTGGATGGCCAACGCTCTGTAGCATTGTTGTGAAAGACAGATTAAGGTCTAGCACAAGGTAGATAATATAAGCGTCAATTATAAGTGACGGGTAAATGCAATGATGCCTAGAAATGATCATGTCTGAAAAATAAGTGTAATACAAAGATATAAATCGTTAGATTCGCCCAATTGCATATAAATGGCACCGTTCCTATTTCGTTGGCAATGCCATTTAAATAATATTTTCTCGCTTACTTACACTGAAAATCGTATTTATCATTCAATCCGCGAGCTCTCACAGAGGCTCATCTAACGATAGAAGTATTTGTTGAAATACTTCGGAAACCGGTTTTTTTAAAACAAACTACAACTTTAGGTTAATAATCTTTGGTTAGAATATTGTTAGGTATTATAAGAATTATAAGTAGTAGATATTTTAATGTACAAAGGTGAGCTTAATAAATTCAGCGAAAGATTATTGTAATTAAACCTTTACAAAGAAAAATGTACCTAAAAATGTATAAATTACGGTGGACAGTAAACCAATTCATTAAGGAAATAATGCAAGAACAGAATGCATGTTGTAAATCTCCACTCTCGCTCACTCACATGTATAAATCCGTAAGAGTGACAAGGACAGACCGCGCGCAGTGCAAACGTTACGTAAGGAAACTGAATGTTGTGATAGATACTTAATAAAGCTAATATTTGTACTAGAAAGTAAGAAATATTGTATATTATACTTATTTCAATGTTGCAGATTTAATTATATGTGAATATGTAAATAAATTCATTAGTTACTGATGTTTGTGGCGTTATTTTCCGTGAGACTGGCACAATCAATCATGCAAACTGGCAAAACGTCCGTCCGACCCTTCCAATACCCAGTGCAAGTGTGATGCTCCTGACCAGAAGATGACTTAATTGTTGGAGAATCCAAAGTGTCCCTACTCTTACATTTGATGACGTTACTAAAGCTGTGATCAACATGGTCATAGTGGGCCTAAGTTAATTACACTCAGGTCATAATTATTATCAAAATGTTGTTTCATCGGTTCGGAAAGAACAAGGAGAAGCACTATAAAAGGAGGTTAAAATAAAGTCATTATTATGTCTTCGAACCTGATTGGGAGGCCTATTATATCATGCAGTGATCGATGAAACTTGATGGTAAGAAATACTCTCTACATGTTAGGGAAGTTCACATAAGGTCTGTTTCCATCAAAAAACACTAATATACCACTAAATTGACGTTTAGTGTATCTGCCAACTGTCACTTTTATTACCCTCGTGGAGGACTCTTAAGGCTCATTTACACAAGAAGAGACTCTCTCTTCGATTAAACACTCATGGTAAGTTAATCGAACGAAGACTTGTTAAACTGGCTAGAAATCATATCAAATAATGGTTTAGCCATAGCACAGTAGGGATCTGTGCGTCAACTGCTACAGAAGTGGTGCAATTAAAAGTGACAGCAAGTACAAGTTGTCAAAAAAGATTATAAAAAAATTATTCATACCGCGTCGAAACCTCATGGGAGGATTTTTGGGATCACCTTCAACCTAATAAAATAGTTAGCTGCATATACATAAGTAGGGAGACGCGTCATAGTTTCACACTGACAAGCGAGAAACTCTCTCCGTGTAAATGAGCCTCGGTAGTGACACAACTTGCAATCCTGCACACATCGTAAACATTGGAAGCAGTATACATTTTATTTCCACCAATTGATACAAGGATAAACAATCCCTGAATTCCTTATATGTCCTAGCGTACGTTCCTGGGTTCAATTCCCAGGTTGTGCTAGTGTCTTTCGTTCGTTTCGTTTGGTCTTGGGTCTTTCGTGTTAGTAAAAGCTCAATTTTACGCTAAGAACATTCATAAGAATGGACATCATATAAGTGATAACCCCAACTATGTTGGGGTCAGATTCCATTATATGGGATGGAGCTGAATACTAGTATTTAACACGGAGCGACTGCCTAACTAACTTCCACAACCCAGTTAGCACTGGTTAATACGATGTTGGAAAATAAATGTACTGCCCTGGCAAAAGCTTATGTCAATTCTTTTAAAAATTGGTTATCAATATTCGTTTCTCCTCTGGATTACAAAAAGCTTTTACCACGCTACAGAAATTACAAGCTAATATTACTACTTAGTTACTGAAATGCTAGCCATATTCCTGTAGCATAATACCCTAATGCTCTTGTCGCCCCCACCCGGCACATAAGTTACAAGTTAATAGGAACTAACATAATACTTTGTACCTTAATAATAAACTCCCCACAGTATGTCGGTCACGGCGGCTATACTCGACGTAGACTAACATTTTTATGCAGTAGATATTACAGTGCATAATTGTGTGCGCAGACACAGATGCACTCTATGTTCCTTTACTCTTATAATCGGATAGGATAACAATCCGACACACACGACCGATGCCGCGATGGGTAAAATGACTTTGAAATGTATAAAAGCACTCAAAAAAAATATTGTAGTCCCAATGTATTGGTTCATGAAACAATATCAGAATTAGTTTCAAAGTGATTAGTGTAAAATTTTCACACATGGTTCAAAAAGTGTAAATGGGTGTTGAGCCGTCTTCTTATTCCAAAATATTATATACTAGCTGCGTCCCACGGTTTCACCCGCGTAAGTTTCGGTTCCGTGGGAATATCGGGATAAAAAGTAACAGGTATAACAATAAAACATTTATTTTCAGTGGTGATCTTCCTCTTTTAGGCATACTTTACTGTCTCAAAATAAATGTAAATTCATTCAAATAATTTAAAGTGTAATTTACATGTACATAATCAACCTTAATTATCAAACCCTTTAAATGGATAAGGATTAATGTTGTGATACCAATTTCACCACTATTCGATTCCACCCGTGTTTAGATTAAATAATTTGAACAAAAAGCGGTCATTGTGACTTAATCATAATAATAGTCGTAAAAAATAGGCATATACATACCATCCCAGACTTTTTTATAGGTAATAATAAGAACTTTAATCATGTAGTACATGATTTTTAGGGTTCCGTACCTCAAAAGGAAAAAACGGAACCCTTATAAGATCACTTTGTTGTCCGTCCGTCCGTCCGTCTGTCAAGACCGTTTTTCTCAGGAACGCGTGGAGGTATCAAACTGAAATTTCTATATGATACTTAGTTCTACTGTCCCTGGAAGCTGTAGAAAAATCAACCTTCTAAGTCAACGCAATCAAAAGATACAGCCACTTAGGCCGCAAATTTCCGCAAATTTTCGAAACTCGCACGGGAATCAAAACCTACAGGGTACTTCCCGTGAACTTAGAATCTTGAAATTTTGTACGAAGTCACGTCTTATAGTACAGATATAGGAAAAATTACGAAAACCGTAAATTTTTAGTTTCGTCATATAAAAAAAAGTTATATACCCACAGGTTTGTACGGAACCCTCGGTGCGCGAGTCCAACTCGCACTTGACCGGTTTTTATGTATCATCAATAGTTTTCTCAGCGCACGCCAATTATTTAAATTTTCTTAAGAATCTTTAATTTTTATGAAAATAAATTATAGCCTATGTTACTTCCTGATAACTTTCTATTGGTGAAATAATGGTTAAAATCGGTCCAGTAGTTTCGGAGCCAACTCGGTACAAACAAACAAAAAAATATTTCCTCTTTATGATATTAGTTTAGATTATAAATTAAAAGATTATAAAGCTAGTTTTAAAATTGATGCAAATATCTGTATTATGTCTCTGGAGCTCAATGCAGTATACCAAGCAGTGGCTTATGCAGTTATAAAAAAATTAATAAAGTGGTTATTTTTACTGATAGCAAAAGTGTCATACAACATGTGGCTCGATGCGTCTCTGGTTGCAAAAGTGCATCGATAGCCTATGAAATTCTCAAACTGATTAATCATTTGAACAATGACAAAACTAGGGTAATATTGCAATGGTTCATGTTCATGCTCATGCTCAGAAGCCACATCTAATCACCAACGAGGCAGTCACCACCAACTTATTACCGTTTCCTTATTTATCTATTTAATGGACTCCTCAATTTGAAAATACTTGAGTAGCTACCGGAAATTAAAATGGTCATTAATCATGCTTTAGCGTGGCTTGACAACAATCATTTCGCTGAAGCAGAAATTGTAAAGACTTTGGTGGATATCACTTCATTTTGTTTAGGATGGTGGATTTACCTTCGTCTTCTGCGTTTTACAAAGTTTGCGATAATACTTTTTTTCATTGTAGGCCTACAACTGCCTTGATGAAAGTGCTTACTCAATCGCTGACATAACATCACATCATGTACCTAACAAGTACACCCATATTTCGCCAGTAACGTTTAGGTCCCATATACGAGTAATAGGGAGCAAGGCTATTGCGATCAACCGGGCACAGATCTAGACTTCGTGGCTGCTACTGATTCCTGACAGAAAAACGCAAGAACACTTTACGGGAATCGAACCCAGGATTTCATGCTCGGCAGTCCGCTAGACCAACGAGTCAGTCCAATTGTTGACCATTCCAGTAAACCAATGTGTCGGCAATCTTAATGACAAAATAGAAATGTCTGTCATGCCTATAACCTAGTGACATGTGTGTTCAGGTACTCTTTCAACTGGAATGGAAACGGCCTATTCTGCCCTAATAAGCGCAAAAGATTTATCTAAAAAAAAAACAATTTTTATGCCATTGGTGCTTAGCTTTAAAAAAAACGCATCTTAATGACGCGCTGCGCCTGTGTGTGGGAGTCCTTTAGCGCTATCTTTTTCAAAACATATGAAAAAAAATCCTTAACAAAGATGGGAAATCTTTGTTAAGGTTTTTTTATCTCAGTCTTAATTTTAAACTACTTTTTACAAAACTTCAATCATCTCAAAAGTCGCTTTCATTGCAATACCGCTTTTGGGCAGTATATGGGGTCCTAAATAAGAATCAGGTTTGAAGAAACATCCGTAAGAGCACAATTATTTATTTTACAATGTATTATACGCTGCTAAATTGATTCTTCCGTGATCAAACATCACGGCTCTACTGCTAGAAGTGGTGGTTATGGGAGAAAACATTCTCTTTTCATCAGATCATCCAAAAAACTCAGATCGCGTTGACTGACCTTACAATACAACCCAAGAGCTGTCGTAAAGTCAAGAACTAGACAGACATGTAGAAGTACTCGTTTATATTTCTTGTAGTCTCTGGGGTCGCGGCAGACCGAGGAGAAGATGCAGGACGCCTTGGATGGCTTCCTCGCGAATTGGCGAGAAGAAGCACTCCATCGTGAGAAGTCGAAGAAATGGGAGATGGTCTTTGCCCAGGAGTGGGACAATACGGGAAATTTCTTATAGTTTGGATCATCCAGCGAAAAATCCGCCAACTACTTGAAGAAACGACAGAAAAATCTTAATAAATCCTTTCTGCGTGTTTCTAAAGTTGAAGTTTAAAACTTGTTTGGCAAGTTGTTAAGTTGAAAACATTTCATATCGCAGTTATGAGCGGAGCCGAGCTTGTGGACACAACTTTTTAGAAAGTGCTTGAGTTCAGTCTTATAGATGTTTTAAGACCAGATGTGAGGCGGAGGAGAGAGGGGTATGTGACAAGAAAAGTGCTGAGTATACATTTTTAAGTGGGAATAAAAAGGGTAGACTTATGAAAATACTGATGGTATTATGGCTGGGAAATAATTAGGTGATGAATGGCGAGAAAGGGGGTGAGTACTAAGATGACGGCTGATAGAGAAATATGAAAGAAGGAAATAAGTTGGGATAAGGGCTAGACAATGGATAATTGAGTTCTATGGAAGAAAACGACATGTTGAGATTACCACAAGTAATTCATGGCGGCAGAAAGTTATTATTAAACGAAAAAGATTTTGTAAAAAAAAAACTTGTCTGCATAAATCATGACTTGGTGTCTTTTCGCTTTATTATTAGATTAAATAAATTAAATAGACCCAAATCAAGTGAATTGATTTGACGTTACCGACAGATAATCGATTTTAAATAAATTTAATGCAATAGCCCCGCAAATCCAAATCTTAGAAAAAAGTTCCCTGCACCTCCTTAGGTTCCCCTATTTTAGAAGACAGTTTTTCATCTTTCATCGAAGACAAAATCAAACATTTTAATGATATATCTGATAGACTCTCCAAAATTAATTTACATTCGGCATTCACCCTTGTCAGATATTGCTGCTTTGGTCCAAATTTTTTGTATTTTCTCCGTTCTTCTCGTCTTTGGAAGAAGCCACAACTTTTGGACAAAAGTGACCAAATGATTCGCAAAACATTAACATCCATGATTCTTAATGTGGCCCTGGATGACACACACATGCATACATATTTTTATTCTTATTTTAGATCTAATATTAGTTTGTAAATAAGATAAATATTTTGATGATTTAATAAAGAATAGTGAATTGATTAGCGCTTCACAATAGAATTACACTATACTCGTAAATAGCCACTAAGCCGCAAGATCTTGATACAAAATGGTTTATATACGAATCTGAAACTATCCCATAACATCTTCAGCCAATCACAGATCTAAGTCCATCGCAACACGACATTGTTTGCCGAAATGACCATCAAATATAGCGATACTCAAAGCGGAGTGACTCGTAATTCTGCCAGTGGTATCTCAAGAGTATCCCCCAGGCTGGCTGACGTCCAAACTGGGTGTATCTAGGACCCTTCACTGCTCACCGCCAAGGAATAACGAGCACTTCAGATTTCTACACTAGATCTCCCAACTTGCCATTGAATGTTGAACCTTATTTCTGAGACTTTAGAGTCTATAGGTTTAGTTCCCTGGAAGCCCCAAGAACGCAATTGCCAAATTTATCTCTGCAGTTCCATCAATTGAATTTAGACTTTGTTCTGTAAGATATAAATGTGAGGGTTGTGTATAGCAAGTTTTTAAAATTGAATGCTATTGGACATTTCTTGAGTTATCAAGGATTGTGTTCTATTTTAGTACTCGGAGTACACTTTCAGTGACAAATTGATATCGTTTAGGCGATAAAAGTCTATCCCGAATTGCGGATAAGTTGTTTGTAAATATATTGTCTGTGAATTCACTGTATTTACTGAACTTTTACATGCAATGAGTATGTTTTGGTGGATGAGTTACGTTTTCTTCTGTTACAATTTATTTCCTATTCAAGATTGTGGATTTTTGTTGATGGATTTATTTATCAGCCATTTTTGAATGAACAATTTGTATAACGGTGAGTTCAAGAGTATTTTCAGCGTCAAATTAATTATCTGCGATGTAATTGCGTAACGCTCTGACGATGGCCATGACTTTTATATTTTTTCAACGATATTTCTAGCATTACTTACGTTGTTTTCCAGAACTCTTTCTATCTATGCAGCAATGGATTAGGCAATACAAGTCGGATTGTTATTTAAACTGAATATCTCAAAAGATATAATAAAGAAAGACTACACCTTACAAAATCCAAGTGAGAATGACCCCGACTTTCATTCCTTGTAATGCACTTTACAATCACCACCCAGTTTTCCTTCCCCAAACTCACCATCTTCACAACCGCTCACATCTCCATAATTTCCATTAATATCATAATCATTCCTCCCACAATCTATCTCAGTATCTCTTGAAACAATCTGGAATGACCAGGCATGGCCGCACTCAGCGATATGTAGCGATAAGACGATGTTTTATTGTCCAAGTTAGATGAAAACTGGAATGATTTATTTGAGGTCAAACTGCGGAGACGGGACGAAACCGAGATTCCTCGGGACCGAGATTATGGATAAATTAACTTTTTTCACGTAAATCTGGGACTAGATAGATGATGGTGCTTCAGCAAATGTGCTTGTAAGTATTGCGGAGGATGAGTGGAGTTTGTGATAGGATAACTGAAAGTAAGAGCCTTGTCAAGTTTTGATTTAGGATTTCTATTAAGGTTATGTTGAAGCCGTAGCGACTAGCATTAGCAATTACGTGAGCAATAAAAGCTCTTTGTAGCTGAAGAACAAATTAATTTCATAACATAACATCTCGTCTGTAATCCCCGAATGGTTAAGCAGAGGTGTAAGTACCTAAAACATGGGTGTACTTCATTTTGCCAGTTTTGTTTAAGTTGCACGTAAGGGAGCGGCCTTATTGCCATCAACCGGACAGAAATACAGATTCCAGGCTACTACTGAATTCCTTATGGGTAAAACCCACTTACACTTTGCCTAAACTGGGAACCAAACTCTAGACCCCATACTCAGCAACAGGGCTAGCTACCACGAGACTAAAGAGGCAGTCACCTGTTTTAAACTTTATTTATTCAACTCAAACACTTTCAATAACAATATTCGTATCAACATTAATGTACTCGTGCTTCCAAAAGACACCCTCTATTTAAATCACAAAAGAATACTATCTCCTCAAAAACCGCTTTATCCAATCCATACATTTGGAACGACAGTGACGTTACTTCCCCGGTACATCGCACATTTACTTCGACAACCTGCCTACTAACGTATTCATTGGAAATATTGAAATCCGGACAGAAATTGGGACCCTCTCTATATATATCACCTCAGTAACGACATCGGATAGTAGATTTTTTGGAAGAGAATTCTATTAGATATGTATTTTGTATGAGCTCGCTTGCGATACGAAAGCGGTTGTGTTCCTTTTTAATAACATATTTTTTGTATCTATATTGGATGACAAAGTGTCGTCCTTATAGGTAATGTAGTGCTATCACTTCTTCAAAGGAACAGAGAGTACACCTGCAATATTTGGGTGCCGTGACTGAAACTCGGCGGAGAGGATGTTATATTATGCTATTACCACTTCGTTAGCCAAAGAAGTCTGTAAAATGTGAAAGTTACTTTAAAACTTACACCTGATAAGCTATATCGTTCTCTGAAACGTAGAGATATAACAAAAGGAAAGTACATTTTTGAGAGAGTGCCAAAATCTAGCTCAATACTTTTATCGTTACCAGAGAAATAGATGGTGACAGAAACACAGGCAAATAGAATAACATTATAATGGCATAGGAAACTGGAAAATCTTTTGAAAGTTTCCTTTAAAAAGTAGTACCTAACCAAATTGAATTTCTCGTTGGTCTTTAAGTCATAAGTTTGACTGCTGAACAAGGAGTCCTGCACCCTGGGGACGTAATATGATTTTCTATAACTATCCAAAGCATTTTGAAGAAAATTCCTATTAGAATTTGATTCATGTTTAAACACTTCTTTTGCTCCATAACCTAAATAACGCAAAGAATGTTGTTTATAAATACCAAAATAAATTAAAATACCATTTCTCCGGCTCTCTGCTACGTCTCACGTATTTCACGTTATAGGGTCTTTAAATATTAAAAACTTCTCATAAGCGGCTGCGAGTCTGGATTATAATGTGACTATTTTTTTTTTGTTAGCATTTACTTTCCCACCGCTGGGCAAAAGTCTTTCCCAATTCCTTCCATGAGCTCTTTTCCCGTACCTAGTCGAACCAAGCCTCGCGGTACGCGTCCAGATCGTCTCCCCACCTCTTTCTGAGCCGGCCTAGGCGGCGCCGTCCGTCGTCCGGCACAAAATTTAATTACACTGCAATATTACCAGTGGAAAAATATCGGTAAAATAAAATATAGGTATCGTATTACACAGTACTAACTAGGTTGTGGAGGTCAGATAGGCAGTCGCTCCATGTAAAATACTGGTAATCAGCTGCATCCGGTTAGACTGGCAGCCGACCCCAATATAGTTGGAAAAGGCTAGGCAGATGACGATGATGATGATTACCAGTGAAAAAATAAAACATATCTTAGACTGTCTTCTTCGTCATTTCATCATCTTCCAGCCCTCGTAATTTTTTTTTTCAGTCAACTATCACTCTATCATTTACTGCTTTTATCTCATTCCTCACAAAATCCATCCATCTCTTATTTTTTTTTTTTTTTTTCTCTTCGTTGGTCTTCCGCTCTCTTCTTCGTCGTTCCCTCCCTTTCGTGAGTTTGTCTGTGTCAGCATGGAGGATGAACCCTGATCAGTCACATAAGCTCACGGTAGGCAGAAACCACAGAACGTCACCTGCTACGATCCTTACTCCTTTTGCCTCGTCCACGTTCACAAATCTGTAGAGACAATTAATCAATGATTGATTGACAATACAGATGTGTGAACGTGGAGGTGAGATCATAGTAGCTCTACTTGTCCTAGAGTCACGCCAGGCGGTAGTACTACTCACCTAACTTTTCTGAAAATAATTTCCATGCTTACCTAGCCTATTAAACATCACAACACCAAACATCACCGATATCCTACATCGATATTTCAAATTCATAAAGAGGCGAATACACTCGATATCAGCGAGCGAGCGGTCCATTAGTTCTGAATCGCGGAGACTTGGCGATCAGCCAGTGTGTAGGCACCTCGAGGAAGTTTGCCGACACCTAGTGTTATGAGTGGTGTATTAATTTGATTAGTTGGTTATGATATTTTGTTTTATTGAGGTTCAATGATGGAAAGTGTTTGACAAAAAGTTTTCTATGAAGTTGCTCAAACTAAAAAATTCACGTGTATATTACGCGAAGAGATAGTAAACGTTTAAGTAGGTTAATTAATTATGTAACGCGCAGCCTCTGACTTACCAGATACATAATATATACAACACACATAAAACTCATGCCTTTTCCGCGGAAAACGCGTTTTTTTTTCAGTCAGATACAACATAACGCCATAAAAAGACTTTGCAAAGATCGTAGTAGGTATGATTTTGCTTCGTCCACCTTCATTACATGGACTTCTGAACATGAAAGCGACACGTGTAGATACATAGCTACAATGTTTCAAGAGCACAGAAAAGCACAGAAAGTCAACATTAGAGCGAGGACAGAGATCTACAAAGTAAGATAGATAATTTAATCTATCAAAAATCACCAACATTATATCTACTCAAACTAAAACAACGGCTTTCCTCTCCAATTTCCATCAACAAATAGATAGCGTATGATTCTAATAATGTAGATGTTCAAATTAACATCTACATTATTAGAATCATACGCTTTATAATTATAATTACAAAGCAAATTCCGCTAAAATCCACCGGCTTGAGCTCCACAAATAAACAGGGTGAAGCAAAAATATATTACATATAAACAGGATGGAACGTGGAAGCTATCACCATTATAATTAGGAAAACAAGGAGGTGGAACTCAAATATTTGTTTTTTTTTTTTTGAATTTTATGTACCTAGGTAATACGATTAGGTGTCTGCTTTGCTGTGATAGATTTTGATTCGTTGTATAAGATATCTATTTTTATGCAGACTGACTCAATATTATTTGAGTACTTCTTTCTACTTCTGAGTTGATTTTACCGATTTTTTATACGATACGTTTACAAACATTTAAACTCACAGCTGTAAGCCATACAAATATTGGTTCCGTGCGGGAATCGTACGCACGACACCAACGCAGCCAATCGCTCAGCCAATGCGCCAACCATGCTGTATTGTTAATAACAGATAAGTGATCGTGATAATATACAATCAGGTTGTGGAAGTTAGACAGGCATTTGCTGCATGTAAAATATTGGTATGCAACTGCACCCGCTTAAACCGCCTCAAACATAGTTGGAAACCGCTAGATGATGAGGGTTGTCAGGGTTTATTCCATTACACTCGAGTATTATGCGGGCAGAACATGGGTTTCGTGCAAAGAAATCACAACTGGATGCGATACATTGCGTTTATTAAATTAACCAATTAAGTACTTGAAATCACAACAACACTGGGCACAATGAATCGGGTACAGTTTCGTGGACGTCTTGACTCCGCTGCGATAAGACACTCTACGACTTTTTCGCTGTGCGAGCTCGAAACCTCACGACTCTGTAGAGGCTCGCTATAGGTGTGGGTAGACTTGTAATAGGTCGCTTCCACCACCACTTGGCGCGCCTGCGATTCATATAGTGTCCGTACTAATGATCGGATACAACATATGTATAAAGAACTCTCTAGATGATGAAACAGGTCCCGTTCTTCGGATGTCATTGACTATCAAAATTGAACCTCTACTTCGGACCACAAATGCCTGACCACTGCACTATCAAACACCCTGTATGCAAGAGTTGAAATGATTACCGCGTTCACAGTAAAAAGATAGTAGCATAAATCTGAAATGAACGTTGTTTTGATAACCAAGCAGTTTTGATGATATATTACTAATGTCCGCTTTGTGTTTATGCTTACGGTTTTAAAGCTTGCTAATATTTGCTGTATATATATATAAATAACATCACCTAGGTTTTACAAAAATCGTCCTGACATATTAGTAACTATAACATCACGCCTGTAATCCCAGAAGGGTTAGGCAGAGGTGTACCTAATAGTACACATTTCGAGCCTATTGCCACCAACCGGGCACAAATCCAGAACACATATTCATCCACAAATTAATGAATGATGGTTTATTATCCACCATAGCTAAGTAAGATATCAACGCAAAGCCCCAACGGAATGGTTGCTAAGAGGCGGCATTACAAGTGTTGGCAAATCAAAAACTAGATGGATATCAGCAGTGTATGGAACAAAGCAGCCAGTAAAGGTGTTCCCTCACCGGAAGAATTGGCCTGTAATGTAAGTTCAGTTTATTGCATTATCTCTGTAAGTGAGGAAAACCGCGCAATATTGCTCAACCTCTAACGATACAGTTTGTAACCATAACTTGTTTCGATACAAAGTCGAATCACCGAGAGCATCTATATTTTGTAAAGAAATTTTCAAAATAGAATCTTGGATTGTTACCATAACAGGCAAATTACGTCATTGAGGGAGTGCTTTAACAGGTGAATTCTTTGCCTGTCTCCTACTAATATGGAGGGAAATGAAAATTATGTTTTTCTACTCCTCCTTTGCTGATTAATTTCGTTGCGGGATCCAAGACACTTAAATTATTGTTTCTCTGGGACTCCGTCGAGCTTGGTGGTCGCCATTGTTGATTCTGGCTTTCAGGAATTGCAGTAGTTTTGGCAAAAAAAAGGCGAGTGCTTTGGTAAGGGCCCTTTAAGGACTATTCTTACCAATTACTTACAGTTACTGATCACAGCTGTTCAATAAGGAACAAAGGAGCATATCAGTTTAATGTCAGGACAGGTAAAGAATCTTCTTACAGTAAACGACGCACTTTCTGAACTAGTGCTGGCATCTAAAGCTATGCCACTAATTACGCCTAGTGAGAGTGCGACCCTTCTTTTTGTAAGCTGTTAATGACCATAACTGTGGTTGACATTATGATTAATTGAGATTACTTGCACTTCAAGAAAGAGTTCTTTCAACTAACACTTTTCAATGGCAGGCAAAAAGCTCGCCGATGAAGCCAGCTCCTTGACTACAGTTCGTTAAAGCAAAGTTGAAAAGTTAAATGTCGCAACTTTTTTATACTATCATTATTAAACGGTAAAATTACCTACTTTTCTTTTGTGGAAACAGAATGAAAAATACTTTAATTTGAAAAAAGTCAATAGAGTAGTATGTTTATAAAAAAACTACGGGGTATTGCGTTAATACACTTTATACAATGCCTATGTCTTACTTTTTGACAGTTCAGTTAAGTTTTTTTGGTTTAGGAAATTCCTTCAAAATCTTACGGACTGCCATTGAAAGTGTTTGTGTGCTGGTCTATTCGAGGACGAAGTCATTCACTGCAAGATAATTTATTAATTTGTAACATTTTAAAAAGGTTTATTCATGTTTAGTGGCGTTACTTTCATACAAACCTAAAACCTTGGCTTGCCTTTGTATGGGTTTCTAACAGCCGGCCCGCCTTATGGGCTTGCCGTATTGTTAGCCCCATGGCACAACACTGGCTATGTTACGTAATTAGATAGCAGAACTTAAAAAGCATAATCCTCCAAATGCAAGCTCTTAACAAGATGGTCTAAAAATACCACAACCCATCATCTTCCATACAAAAATACCGGCACTCAACACATCCGAACCCACTCATTCAATTCCGGCCCTTCATGCGTGATCAGTATCGTCAATACAATCCCCCTTAGTAACGCAGACACGTGCGCGCTTTTAACCTTTAAATAAAATAAAAAAGGTAAGGACATAGAATAAAACACAGAAACGAAACTTCCGATCCAACATAACATCACGGCTGTAATACCCGTATACTACGTATACCCGTAATAAGTAATAAAAATAGTACACCCACATTTTGCCAGTTATGTTTAAGTCCCATGTAATAGGGGGCGAGCTTATTGCTAATAGGGGACGAGCCAATTGCCAGATTAATTTTTCCCATCCAAATGCAGTTAAAATGCCTGCAGTTTGGGAGTAGGACACGTTCTGCGCATGTTATCGGGAAAAGAACAACACACCCCTAATAAATGGGACGGCAGTCGTGGCCCCCGACTTAAAGTCATGGTTTTGAACCAAAACCGGTTTTTTACGATGTGTCACCACCACTCTTAACGCGGTGAAAGTAAAATCTGTGAGGAAATCGGCATGACCTAGAAAAAAATCGAATACAAGTGACATGCAAACATACACACGAAACGTACAGAGCCTGCATGGTGGATTACGGACTGTTTCCTCGCACGCAGATGAAGCTTGTGTCCCATCCATGGGAACATTTACACTACTACTAATAGGTACATGTTCTAGTTTAGGTTAGCTTGGGCCCTTGAGGCTTAACAAGTTGCTAGTTGAGATTATTTCGGCCAAAAGTACATCAGTTTCGCTACTGTACAAGGTTCCTTAATCTATGTCAACATTCTTGGCATGGGAACCGATCTATGGAAGCGTCAGAGTGATTCGGTTCGAGAAGGATTTATCTTTATGTTCGTCGCAATTTAGGGCCCAGGTTTGGTGTAAAGTTCACTTAAAATGTGGTAGGGACCTTAAAGTAATAGGACCCATAATAGATTGATCACAAAATACTTAATAATTAAATAGCCGTCATTGATCAAGCGCGAGTTTACGGAATTGATTCGGAGCAATCGTCAACCACGTTACTTAAAAGTAACTTATTACAAACCAACCGGCCCTATTTAGGGTTTTCCGGCCAGAATCTTATATTTTAATTGTTGTTGGTGTGATAACTTTATATTAACCCTAGATAGCTAACGTTCCTGGACTTCTATGATAAGCTAACCATTCGACTTTTTGACGACCATTTTTCAAACGTGTTTTTTGTTTTAAAAATATGTTATTTTAATTAGGTTTATTATATTTATAGGAAATATGGGATGTAAATTAAAGATAATTATAACAAAAATGAATATTTATTTAATTTTTAAGTACTAAATCACAAATCTTAAATGGCACATGTTTCATTGAGATCAATAAGGCACAACTTCTTACAACGACTAAATTAGGAACTATTGTTTAGAAATGTCTACTTTTACTTATAGTATAATGAAGAAAAAGATTAAAATTATCCGTGAGTATCAAATTACTTAGATTTTTTTGGCACAAGTTGGGCAAAACTCAGCCGTTTGTTCGCCACAAATGGGAACTCTGCAACTATTGCAGTGATTCTTGGTCATGCGCCTTTTCTTATAGGAACACAAACTGCAGCTTTTCCTTTTCCTTGTTGAGGCATTTTCAAGTATTGGACTACTTCCAGAACCAGATTGCTCAGGATTTTGACCTTGACCTTCAGCGCGATCCTCATGGTTCAAACCCAATACGTCTCTTATCTTGTCTTTCATTCTACGAGGCATTGTTGGTATTTCCAGTCGAAGTTTTAGCGAAGGTTCAACGAGTTTTTCATGCAGTTGTTTCATATAGCTCCTTCGTGCCAGTGGTTTACCTCCAGACACCAATAAATTATGGCAGTAGATGACGTAGGGGTTGATACTCGTTATATTGAGCATGCCAAAAAACAAGCACATGGGCCACCGTTTAGTCTTACGGTTACAAGACATATTTGAACACATCTGCTCAAATGTGTCTACGCCACCTTTTGTGGCATTGTAAAATTCTATAATGTGAGGCTTTTTCGATGTTGGGATCACAGTCCCTTCTTTGTCACATGACGACAACAAATATACCATTTTGCTTGGCTTCGGTGTGAATTTTAGGAGAGTTAGTGGCCCATCATAACAAAACATGGAAGTACTTATCGCTCTAACTCGGTTGTTCTTTATTTCTTCCGGTATTTCTCTTTTGTTGGCCCTCAAAGTTCCAACTATTGTCACTTATAAGGTTGTTGTAGCAGCTGTTTAGCTAATGGGATGGATGTGAACCAATTGTCTGTGGTAACGTTTCTGTTGGAGCCATAAATACTCCGTGTTAGTTCCTTGACAACATATTCACCAAGAGGCACTCCTCCAGTATTTGTTGCTTTTCCAAGATAAGGCATGGCGTCAACCATGTACCTGGCCAACCAACCAGCCAACAAACCATCCTCATTTTCACTATCAGAAGAAACATCATTTGTCTTGACATAATCTTCATCATCTAACGCCCGAACTATGTCGCCATCTGTGATCAATCTTGCAGCCATTCTTCACTATCAACGAAGTAACTAAAAATAAACAAAGCAAAAATCTACTCAAAGCACGTAAGCTTTATAAGTTACTCATAAGCTAACCATTCGTCAAAATGACGAGTATGCACTAGGTATCTCAAAAACAAAAGTACTTACCGGCTAAACGCAACCACCACGCGACGCAGTCTAGCGGACACTAAGTTGGCGCGAAACCGCGAGTGTGTAGGTAAAACGACGAGAAAGGGAGACGGAGATATTTATTAGATGATCGTCATTTTGACGAACGTTAGCTGTCTAGGGTTAATCGTTTACCTTTACCGTTTACGAAGCACCTACCCAGCGTCTACGCCGTGTATACTCTCCCTCTCTGTGTCTGTCTCTTGTCTTAAGAACTTAAAGGCTGGACGGTTCACAAATCTGTACAGCAAACCTGGTCATAATCATTATCTTCCTGAAGTCATAAAAATTACCTGCCTAGCCGTTTCTCACCTGTCACCGGCTACCTGTCTAATGTGAATAGTCTAATAGTAGTACCATAATATGGATAGCGTTCAGAAATATTTGAGAACACAAAAAATGCAATGCAAGTATTGTTGTGAATGTTTTGCCAGTTATTTTCACCATATTATACTCGAGTAGATGCCTCTCTACCTATATTTAACCCCCATCAATCAAAGATAATCCAGGCCCAATATTTTTAAATTCTTATACAATAAATGACCCTCAACCCAGTTCATCGATCAAGAGAGAATTAAAAGCCAATTCACACGTCATTCAGTTCGGACCGGCTCTTGCACGGTTACCGGACGGCCGCCGGCCGGCAGATATTAAAACATCACGGCTTAATAACCGGGCGATTATCACCGAAGCGTTTTAATGATTGTCGTGTGGCTTAAGGTGAGAACTTTTGGAGATTTAGGTTTGTGATAAAAGAAAAAATGCATCTTTTTAGGCTTATCCTAAGTATGTTGATATCGGGTTTCAGTGTATCCGGTTAGACTGAATCCTAGTAACAGACAGTCTCTAACCTAACAGACAGATGTGTTGCTGAGGAGTTTGTTCCGCTACTTCTTTTTCCAGCTAAAAATACACTAGGAAGTGGCAAAGGGCGGGCGTTTTGGGGGACTGTCTCTTGTAAACTGTAATGTTCAAAAAGTGCTGATTATCGGCCTAATTTGAATAAAAGACTTTTAATTGTTGGTACAAGGAGACTGCCTATCTGGACTTCAGAACCCAGTTACTGGGTAAAACGATACCCCTTTTATGACCAGTTGTTAGACTTTCAGGCTTCTGAATACCCGTAACGACAAATATCTCACAATGACAGCCAGAACCAAAGGTTTAAATTACTTTCGAGGCACGGAAGGGTCTCGTAATCGTGCGGTTATTATTTATTATATTATTCAAAAGCCCTAAAAAAAGAAAAAGTAATACTCTGTAAATATTCCTCTGTATGTAATCCTAAGCCAAGCAAGAATCATAGGAGAAAACTAACTCCCACAAATACAAAAATAATCATTTTAATTGATAGTATTGATGTGTTAGCTAATGAGCAAGCCTGAAGCATCGGATCTCGTTACTTAGCGTTAGTGCAGGTTGCACGTAGTTGGCACTGGTCCACGAATGCCAGATGAGAAGGATTAAGTAATTGTGAAGTATGTAGATGTAGATCACTATCAAAGGAATCTGGATTTTGATATCAAGGAATGCATTTTTTATTTCGGATCAGACATTGAAGCTTTGGTAGCCCTTATAGGAGTATAAAGGATGGGGTGTAAAGTTCTACATCCCCCATAGAAAAGGAGGACCCCCCCAACCCAGACCAGCTGGTGGACAACTGCCCAACAATTATTGATGGTTTTTCTATATAGTGTTAAATTGCGGATAACTTTAATGGCGCGATTCAAAATGTTGATGTTTGTTCTTCATTTGTCTCATAGATGGCACTGTAGAACTGTTTGCACTATGTTGCTGTAATACTTTTTGTAGTGCCGCTACACCGTGTCAATTAATGGGTGAGAGTCCACATAGAACTAACATTTCGTGACTTAAGTTTCATTTTCGAAGGTGAGCGCAGACGGCAGGTGACAGCAGCTTTGTGGTTGACCATAACCGTAACCAACATTGTCGAAGCGGTTTTAAATCTTCGCTTCACCGTTTCGACCGCAGCGGCGTTTCTCGTATGCAGTTTCGTGATGGACATTTTGTTGAATAAAAGACAATATGTACGTCATGTTGCTGTGTTAGTGACAGCCACTACTGGTCTAGTCTGTGGCTGCTGTTCGACCACAGCATCAAGTCAACACGCGCGCTGTTCCTGTAAGATCAACCATACAAACCATCAGGTTTGTATGGTTGATCTTACAGGAACAGCGTGTACTGATATTATTACAGCGATTAGGTATGTTAAGTGTAGTAAAGCCTCCAGAGTGCACGAAATATCTGTTGAGCAATTAATACAGCTTGGTCCAGTCGCTGTGTCGTGATTGCTGCAACTATTCAACAATTGTCTGAAATCAGCTTCAATAATCCGTCTTTGGAGTAAATCCAAGGTTATCGCAATTCCTAACGCGGGTAAAGCATCAGACGATCAGGTAGTAATATATCTCTAGACCATCAAGGCAGTCGAATTACACTTTTAGGTGTAAATGAGCTGATCATGATCAAACCAAACCCTTCATCTCCCATGACTCACACCACACCTTACGTTATATTTCAACAGTCGGTGTTACGTTCCGAGATTATTCATTGAAACGTTTTAATGTTCCTAATGCCAGCACTTGGGCTGTCCGTAAATAGGAGCCAGTGGAACGGACACCGTTTGTCCAGCGCTTTTTATGGGCGCCTCACGTGCGAACAGATTTGCTGGTCATTAAGTGGAATTGTTACCGAGATGTACTGGGTTTTAGCAATCTGTTTTGTAATGTTAGGAGTTTCAGCTTTGTCGATTTTACTTTTGTCTTATTTATAGCACTTAATTTTTTTAAAGTCTGTTCTTTCTTTATCGTGAGATTAGTGTCTAACCTGGTGTCAGAGTTTTTATGCCGTCCATGGGCCGTTGACTTTGGCTTTACACGCCGTCGAGAAATATCTCTCAGGCATGCTGGTTTTATCACGATGTTTTCTTTCACCGAAACAAGAGACAATATTATTATACAATACGCACATGATTCCAAATAATCAGAACTGCGTGTCTTGGGTTCGAACTCGAGACCTATGACTTGGCAGTCCAAAGGTCACACCAATAAGCTATAACTGCTTAAAAGTCTGTTAATAATGACTTTCTACTTGGTACACAATTTCTCTTATTTCTAGTGTTAGCGTGCATTGACTTCCTGTGTACGTGTTGTCATTTAATAATATCAAATGTTCTAAAAAACACTGCTTTGACTTCCTGTTAACGTAACGTCTTAAATATCTGCGATAAATATTGAACTGCTGACTTCCGGTTGTCAGAATCGCACTTTAATAGGTAGAAATTGCTGCAGGAGCGCACTATCGGTTGTACCGTCGACTTGTGAGGTCGATGTTTATCGTCGTGTACATGTACAATTATAAAATATACGTATTTATTGGAGTTGATTGATTATTAAATTGTTAAGTGTTAGTAAAGTGATTTGTGTTTTATTCAGTTATTTAAAATTATATTACGCCTAGAGGAAGTAAGAACACATACGTCCCTATACTAGGTAGGTAATATGGACTTTATGTATTTCTATCTTTATATAAAAATAGCAATAGTCGCAATAGTAGCCAGTAATCTGTACTTCATACCTCCTAAATAATATCTTGTGGCACATCCAAGAAATTCTATCCAAATCACATAAAATTTTCGGTCGCTTGATCAGAACGGCAATGTACGTACTCAAGTACCTACCTATTTCAAAGTAGTAGCAACCTGGAGTTTGTACCCAGTTGGTGGCAATAGGCTTACACCTTGTTATACGGGACTTAAACATAACTCGCGAAATAGGCGTGTATCTACTACATGTTCTCTGCATGTAACGTATTAATACATAATATTATTATCAGTTGTACAGAAATAAATAAGGAACTGTTTCCGTGGAAAAAACCTTCAATATTCATTAGAGTAAAAATAGATTCTCATATTTCCAAATCTCATCGTGAAACATTGTTATATGGTTTCAACACGAAAAAAATTACCTATTTTTAGCATCTACATAATAATGTATTAACGAATCATTGCACCGCTATGTCGATTCCCTCTACCGACTCGTGATTTTTCATGGTTTTGACGTCAACCACAGCGTCTTCTGTTTCACCTCAACATGGCTGTCACAGGGTACAGTCACATTAAAAACGAAATACGGCTGTGCTTTTAATTTAATAAAGTAATTTCGTTCATCCGGTGATACCGTAATTTTAATGAATACATTGATAAACCTCCACAAAGTACTAGGCTAGCATATCTGAGTAGGTACTTACTCTTTAATCATTGCAATACTATCGGCAATACATGCTAGCCTAGTACTTTTGTAAGGGTAACCGCACAGACCTTAATTAAGACAACCTTCAATTCCTCTATGATCGAAGGGACTTGATTTCTAGAGCGAATCCTTCAGCTTGCTCAATATGGATACATGTCCGGTTTATCGTGCATCAACCAGATATTATCACTGGAAAACATCGTGAGGAAACCAGCACACTTGAGAGATATTTCTCGACATGACATGTTAAAGCCAAGTCAGAGGTCTATGGGCGGCATTAAAACTCTGACACCAGGTTAGGCACTAACCACACAAGCGAAGAGAACAACGTGGTTTGGAGAAAGTCGGTGGTGTACCGATCAGTAGTCAGCCCACCTTGACCTCCTCCGGGCACAAAAACGAACGCTGTTTTCGTTCTCAAGATACCATGCAGGAGTCGCCGCCGTATGTAACGTTTCATTAAATCAGCGCTGCGCATTTCGCTCTCTTGGACGTCTGTAGACGCATTTTCTCCTATCACTGCCATTAGACACAATAATAATTGCACTTATCAGTGAACAACACTGACTCCCATAGCATGACGCTCCAATTGATATATGTACTCTCAAGCAAGCTAGAGATGCTAATTGAAGATGGTTTTCAATAATTAGTTTAACCCGGCGTCATGGGGGTGGAAAAGTGTTACACGGACGTTGGGGTGGGTCTCACCGACCCGTTTATTACTGTCAGAATTATTCCAATACTGTATAAATAATAAAGTTATTATTATTCATACTAAGTTTTTAGGTATCTAAGTAAATAAATGAAACACAAATATCATATTATATTTATGTTTTAATCACATAAATGAAACTTCAAAAAAATAACGACAAATGTCAACAAAATTTTTCTCTTCTATTTAAATTTAATTATTAATTAACAATCAGTCTTAATGTTTTAATGGCACTTTTTTGTAGAAAACTAAATTAACTTAAGAAAAAAAAATCACTTCATATCTTTGGTACAGTCAGCACAAAAAGGTATTATATGTTCTACACAAATATAATTATTTGTTGCAACTCTCGCACGTGTAGTTGGTCTTACGGTCTTTTTTGGCTGAACACACTTGGCACCGTTTGCGAACATTAGGTTTTTTTGCTGGTGATTCCCCTGAAGATTCACCAACAAATTGTCCAACTGTGTGCAAAGTATGATTTGCAGCATATCATCAGTAATGAAAAGAGTCCAGCATTCCACTTCAGACATCGCCGATTTTGCTTCTGGTACGACACCTGGCAATTGATGGATTATGTTTTCAGTTCTGTTTCTGACATTTTGTCGAAAATGCGTCTTATAACACATTGTACCGTCTTTGCCACGATAAAAACCCGAAGAACACTCACGGTTTGCGTTTGAAGAACTAGACGATTCGGATGTACATATCTCTTCTTGCGAACAATTTCTATGCAAAAGAGTAGACAGTGGAATGTCATCATCATCAGCCTCTGAGATATCTTGTTCTGTGTCACTAGGATTACTACGCTTACTCAAGTGATCTTCTTCGTCACACAAATCCTGGTCTGACAACTCAGAATCAGAGTTAGATTCTTGTAAAATTGCAAGAATACGCTGTCGTTCTCCCTCTTCGTTATCCATTTTTTACTAAGTACCTACAAGAATACAAATAAAATACTTTAAACTATATATCAGCAAATACAATTGTAAACAACAACAAAAAATCAAATATAAAAGGATAAAAACACAGATAATAAGTAAAACAATATCTATACAAAATGGCGTGAAATTGTTACACTGACTGCGGGGATGGGTCTCACATACCTTATTCAATTTTGTGCACGTGTAACTCCCACTGCGGCTGTGCAACGTCTAACATGTTGCTTGAGACGCATAGAACAACTCAACAGTTCCAGCTATTGAGAAGGACGGGAACGTCGCACGCATAGTAACCGAACTACAAGCGCAATAAAATGTGACGGGTCGCACAGACCCAACCCCCATGACGCCGGGTTAACCATACGCGTTTCACTTTTTGTTTTAAGTGTACTTGACCAGAGTCGAGGTCAAACGTAAACTTTTTAAAACAGGTGTCATTTGTTTCATGAATCAACATAATAATTGTAATCATATTTATCGAATTCGGGGTCCTCCGGTACGGGTGCCTCAGGGATCGGGGTACTCAGGGACTAACCAGAAGGAATCATTCGTATCTGGGGGCAC
The DNA here is from genome assembly GCA_964057025.1 of Standfussiana lucernea. Taxonomy (NCBI): domain Eukaryota; kingdom Metazoa; phylum Arthropoda; class Insecta; order Lepidoptera; family Noctuidae; genus Standfussiana; species Standfussiana lucernea. The sequence continues at coordinate 702,514 of OZ059809.1, forward strand.
ATTAGTGGCCCCGCCAAGCCGAACAAAAAAAAAAGAATATTTTCTCGAAGCTATTCAAGGTTTATTCCAGAAATCCCCACCAACAAGTCCCCACCAGTGGGGATCCTTATTTTTTTTCCAGAAATCCCCACTAGTTATATAAACTCAGTCTAGTGGGGATTTCTGGAAAAAAAAGTACCAATCCCCACCTGGTGTTGTTTCTAAATTATCAAACAAAAATTGTTAAATTATTATAATCAACTTTCATAATATATTGTTAACATTGAAACGAAAATCATAAATATTTACAACTATTAATAAGATTCAAACCAAAGTTATTTAAACATTATAGGATCACATAAATCGCGATTGTGAATTTATCTCATTCTTTCCAAAAAAAGTGGCACTGTAATGCTGCATGCATTAACTCTAGTTGAGCATCTAAGATGAACTAGTCTTTTGCTTCTTTGTGATCGCGGGTTCCGACGGTGACTTTCGTTAGCACTTCTTTCATAAAACAAAGCGTGAAGTAACAACAACAAATATTTTGTCTAACTACCCTACACGCGACTGTTAAACTAGCAATAAAAAATTACCAGTAGAACTATGCATTTAAATCTATACTCATTTTTAGTGGTGTATATTATTTATCTCTGGATGCATATTGCATTTATGATAAACCAGATTTCCGGTTACTGAAGTTTTTCAATATTTACTGTGCAAATAATTTTTTAATTGACTCTGAAATAATTAAATTGCATTTTTTTAATAATTTAGTAACGACCACACCTGGTGGGGATTGTTACTTATTTTTCCAAAAGTCCCCACTAGACTGAGTTTATATAACTAGTGGGGATTTCTGGAAAAAAATAACGATCCCTACTGGTGGAGATTTGTCGGTGGGGATTTCTGGAATAAATCCTATTCAATACATTTCCAAGCCTTTCTATTTACTATAGAAATTACATTAGATCTCACAACTTTTTAGGGTAGAAGGACCGCGTTGCGAGACTTGCATTTTTGTACATGTTATGTTTTTGATGGGATTAACTTATTTCTGAAACATCTGTACTTTATTCATCCATATTAATATTATAAATGAGAAAGTAACTCTGTCCGTCGGCCTGACTGTTACAATGAAAAGAAAGCAAGAAACACGTCACACCACCCTCCATCTCCATCTGTTAACACGTTAACGGCTGAACAGATTAATATTAAAGGCAAACCGGTAGTCCATGACCTGGGACCTTATGATATAGGATCATGATCACCCACAGCTCGACTACACCCACTACTGACTTGTGCCAAGCTCCACGTCCTTGTGCCAGCCTCATCCAGGATATTCCCGCGAGGCAATGGCAACAATGTCGTCTGCCCACCTCGCTCGCACCGCCGGGCGACCAATACTGCTCTTTCCAGCCCTTGGATATGAATAAAAGAATACTTACTTTTTATCCCGATATTGCGTTTCCGTTGGATAATTTACGAATTCGCAGCACAGCAAGTACTTTTATGTCTAGAGGCTACCTACTGAGTTGGGGTCAACCGCCGCTAAGCTGTTTTACTTACATTAGTATGAAAGTTCCAGAGCAATGACTTTAGGTTCCACGAAAAACCCTTTTAGTGAGGTAGAATTTGTAAACAAAGGTAGTAAGAATAACTTTTAGTTTTTAGGTTTAGTAAGGAATATGTCCCTTTTCCTTTTTCGATCGAAGTTTTACAGAATAAGTATTTTACCCTTATAGTTTACTATCTTCGAATTAGACTAAATTCCAAGGGCATAATGCAAAGTGTTATTGGCTTTACCATCACGAATTTCTCAGTACAATCCATGGAGTCTGGATTTGTACCAGGTCGATGGCATTAAGCTCACCCTTATTACAATAGAACTTAAACATAACTGGCGATGTGTGAGTGTAATATTAGATACACCTAAACAGGCTCTGCCTTACCTATCGGGGATAACAAGCATAATTGACCTAAAATGTTCCTTCATCTTCTGCCCGCAGGCTGTTCTCTGAGACAGTAGGAGCTTTCATTAAATCTACTAATCCACTTAACTAATATTTCAAAAAGTTAATTTATTTATTTATTTCGGTTAGCCAACAATTGTTTACACTAAACATTTACAATCAATTCCTTATTAATACTTTTACAAGAGCAACAATCACTTACAGGCTGACACAATACGCACTATTTATGGTTTGTGTAGAAAATTGATATTTCAATTTCTTAAAATTTAAATAAATTCCGTTAATTAAAGATTCTCAATGTATCCACGTGTAACTAATGTAATGAAACAAACGCCAGCATCCATGGAACCCATTAGCAAGCTAAGTACCCGATGAACACGTTTCAGAATAAAAATAGGGCTTTCAGCGAGAGCTGTTAAGGGATGCTCTCCTCTGTATCCATTTAAAAACTTGTAACTTTTATTGGTGTATGAACGTAGATGAAGTTAAAAACGTAGGTTTTATGAATCGTAGCAGGTGGTGTTTTGTGGTTTCTGCCTAACCATATTGGAAAAAGGCGATGTGTGTATTATACTAGCTCATGCCCGCGGCTTCGCCCGCGTGGAGTTCGGCAATTGTCCCACCAGATCAAACCACCGGAATGCATGCAGTATTTCATGTGTTAATCCAGGTTATAAACTATCTGTGTGTCAAATTTCATCCAATTCCGTTCTGTAGTTTTTGCGAGAAAGAGTAACAAACCACAATCCTCACAAACTTTCGCATTTATACTAGTATTAAGATTTTAAAATGGTTCATTGGTTACACAGGTGACCACTGTGTCGTTCTTTGGGGAATTTTCCATGTCCTAAAGTCGTAGTCATTTAATAGAGACGCAGACGACTCATGCGGTGGACATAAATTGGATACTGTTCACTATAAATTGTAACAAATGACTTACACCCACAAAATTATCTTTGTTCCCCAAAAGAGAAAGGAATCTATCTACGATACACCTACACGTGTCTAGTTATGTAATAAGGGTTATCCTATTTCTGTCACACAGGCGTTGGATGGCTGAGCTATTTTCGAATAAATAACTTCATGAAAATTGCCATAACAGCACTACCCCTTAACACCGCCCATTTAAAACAGCAAAAAAACAACAAAACAAAATCCTCCGATTAAATATCTTAAGCCCACCTGTTTCACTAAGCGCTGTTCATTTGTCGCTGCTTACTCCCCAAGGAGTACACCTTAATGATAATCGTTAGTATTCGAGCTACACTGCTTGGTACTAAATAAAAATTTGCAATCATTCTTAACAGATGTTACGGGCATTACCGAAAGCGTGACGGTGCTGAGATTTATAAGTAATGAAAACATACAGAAGAATATTACAGGCAGACACGCGACGGGAATGTTTCGTTTAGTTTTAGTGGCTGTTTCGATTATATATTGTTATGTTTCGAAGTAATTGGGCTAGGTTATGAGGTATTTAAGGTAATTGATGGGTGGTTTGGTGCGAAATATGATAAGGATAAGTAGATGTAGACACGATAAATGGTCAAAAGACAACCATTCCGGACACAAAGACTAGGTACTGTGTCGAATTAAATAAGCTAGAAAAACTTCGCAGGGTATAACATTTCAAAATAATAATAATATTACAAATTGCCACATATGCCACCGTCTGGGTGAATCAATTTGTCACATTATCTCTGGGTGTTCTCGTCTAGCTAACGGAGAGTACTTACATAGACACAACCTTGTCGCCAGGATTATCCATCAGCAACTTGCTCTAAAATACATCCTTGTGGAATCGGAAGTGCCGTACTATAGGTATGTGCCCGACCCAGTTCTCGAAAATGGCAATATCACACTGTACTGGGATCAATCCATTATCATTGACAGGACTAATGTGACCAACAAGCCTGATATAGTGGTGGTGAATCAATCAGAGCGGCGCGCAATGATTGTTGACATAACGGTCCCGCATGACGGGAACCTCGCGAAAGCCGAGAAAGATAAGCAAATCCAGTATCTTGACTTGGCTCGCGAGGTTGTCGACATGTGGAAAGTGGACTCGGCGATCATTGTGCCGATAGTCGTTTCAGCCAATGTGGCTTAATTGCCAAGAGCTTCGACCAATACCTGAGGAGGCTCTCGTTAGGCAGCTGGATCGAGGGCTTGATTCAGAAAGCGGTATTCCTGGACACGGCTCGTATTGTTAGGAGGCTCCTCTCTCTGGAGCCCTGACCGCCGGTAGCTTGGACCCTGTTCCCGATACCGGTGGGCTACTATTTTTTATATTTTTAAATGTTTTTTTTATTATTATTTTATATATAATATTTAAAAATGTAAAAAATAAGAATGAAAAATAAATAAAGGATGTTACAAATTACAAAAGGGTGAATAAAATTGTTAGAGTGGTTTCTCAGTTAGCAGCATCCCCCTGAGCAGCAATCCAAGTGAACTCAAAAGTGATAAAAACAAGGATCATTGCGGTTTGAGGGCGATTCAAAACTCAGGATTAATAACTGTGAAAGGTCATCTCTGATATGTATACATCTTTGACACACGGCACGTTTTTGACAAGTCTTACAACTTGTGTGTAGACGTGGTGTTAAAAAGAATTCATAACTAGTTACAAACTGTAATCAATCAAAAACAAAAACGCAGCAGGCCCAGCCCAAACACTCTCCCTTGAAAGCCCTTCTCCTCACATCTCATTACATAACTTTACAATCTTTCCCTTCCATCGCTCGCTAGCATCACCTCGTACCCCGACACGCACGTACAAAAGCCGCGATGTATTCCTCCCGGGGCATTGTCTACTGGCAGATCCGTTTAATATCCGCTCCTTGATCGTTAGTGATTTCCCTTACAAGTTGACAGGGTGAAGTGGAAATTAGACATCCTGATGTGAGCCAGGGTATGCCAGGGGATGTCAGGGGGAGAGGGGAATGTAGTTGACCTGTGGTTTGATTGTTGGAAAAGATGCCAGAGATTGTAAAGTTGTGGAATGATTTAAAGTTCAAGATTAAGAAGTTCAGAAAATTAGCATTTAATTTATTCTTTCGTTTTTTTTCCTTCCAATTGCGATTCTTTTAGCATGCACTAACTGCCTTCTTATTTTCTGAAAAAGACAAACAAATTTCAAATCAAACAAGTCCTGAAATATTTGTATAAACAATCCGTTTCACGGAACCTTTTAACTGAGAGGCTTATTGGAAGTTCTAACTTTCTTCAAATATTGGCTAGGAAAGTGAGTGGTTTGCAGAGCTTTGACAGTTGTTACGAGTAGTCAGAAGCCTGAAAGTCTAACAACCAGTCTCACGAACGGGCATCATCAATCATTAAGGTGAAAAAACGTCAGGGTAGCCGACGACATTCAATTATTTTTCTTACGTTTTTTGCAATTTGCCGATCAGTGTCAGGCTTTTCATTAAATAGTAATTCAGTGGGATTAAATAATGAACTTAGAGGGTTGTATTGATGATTTTAATGATTATAATTCTGTAACTGCATACGACCGTGTTACGGTCGCGAGTAATAATTTTGTTTAACATATAACCTGACACTGACCTGCAAATTGCAAAAAACTTGAGAAAATTTGAATTTCGCAGGCTACCTTAGCTCATCCTCCTAAACCGGGTTGTGGAGGACCAATAGGTTCTCGCTTCATGAAAAATAATGGGATTCAGCTGCATCCAGTTAAACCGACACCAACATAGTTCAAAAAAGCTAGGCAGATGATGAAGGTGACTGGCCCACAAATCACCTATTCACTCCGCAAAAGAAACTATAAAAATACCAACTCATCGGCTACAACCGATGCGTGATGGCCGATGCGAACAAATCGCCGGGAGGAAGACGGATCGACTTACAGATATAGATACTGAATTAACAAATAGATGTAAATGCGATTATGTTAGTAGGTTAGCTGGCCAGACTTGCGACTTGGGAGTGCGATTTTCTGTAATAGACTTCGATTTTTTAAATTATTGGGCTCACTTTGATTTTTACAGGAGGCTTTAGGCTTAATTTTAAATTGACTAACATAATCCCATTATGACATGACCATACATGCAGAAAGGAACAATGTAACGTTTTTTTTTTTAATTAATTTATTTAATTCACTACAATCAATACTTCTTTTAAGATGCACTCTCTAAACTTCGATGTCTCATATTCAGTCCTTTACATACCTTGTTTACTACGATGTTACATTCAGTGACACCTTAAACACTTTAATAAATGGCTTTAAAACACTTTCAACAGTGGGTGTTCAAATCTGCATTTATTTCGGTGACACCATCATTTTAATGAAATCCGTTACATGTCCAACCAAGTTACAAAATGTCAACTTATAAACAATAAGACACTCCCCATCACTGACCAGAGAAGACATCTCATTTTATAAGAACAACACAAAACAAGCAGCTATAAATACGTTTATCTAAGTCCTCGTCCAGACGGACAATATTGTTCCCAGGAGAGTGTCCCAGGGGACAGGGATTAACACGAACAACATCTCATTTTTGAACAAAATCCTACTTAATTGACTCTTTAATAGCCCCTACAGAGATCAGGGCGTAATTCCAAATGTTTATTCTGATTTCAATGAAAGAAACGTGGGAAAAATAGAAATGTTTTGCAGTAAAATTATATGATCCAGGAAGACGGGATTTTACGTGATTTTCTTGTCTTAAAATTGTTTCTTGAAATGGCAGGTCTGTGTAACAAATGAGAAGTACAATTTTGAAAGGAAAATTCTTTATTTATTGCTGGAGATTGTAACTGTGCGTGTTGAATGTCATTAAGTGTGACGCTTTTCACAATGGACTTAGTTACTTTTTATTGGTCAACATTTTTCGAAAGTAATGAGTCGTCGAAGCGTGACGGTTTGTGGCAATATAAATTGGAATTTCTTAAACAATCCCGCAGAGTTCCACTAAATGTGACCTATTTCTCCGAATAAGTTGGAAAACAACAAGCAAGCAAGTCTGACAATAAAATATTTTACTATGGATTTTCGGATCACTAAGACACTGAATTGTGGAGGTCAGATAGGCAGTTGCTCCATGTATACTGGTATTCAGCGGCATCCAGTTAGACTGGAAGCCAATGCAGCTGGATACCGTATTTAAGATAACTACACTAAAGATACCTACGTAAGTAGATGGTGTTAGGCAGTATTGAAAATTATTCTTGATCTTAAGTAGATAATCATTATCTCATGTTTCATCAACACGTTTACGTCTTCCATTCATCTATTTCTGAAAATAAAACGTACACAAAATTGTCAAAATCATTTAAAAATCTCCCGTCTACATCGGCCCCGCGATTGGCTTCAACGAATAAATCATCGGGCCCATCCCTAGTGCGATCAATCACCGGCCATAATACAGATATCATAAATACGCACGTCACTATTGTGCGCATTATTGTGGGCTTGTCTGCTGATGCTATCTCATGTGTGTGCTAGTTTGTGTACGTTGTGGGGCTTAACCTGTGGCAAATAGATGATTTTCTTACTTTCTTTCTTTCTTTTGTGGTAGGGTAATGTTTGGAATGTTGGTAATGTGACAACCTTGACGTGTTTTTTTTCTAGTTGTACAAAGATCTTTTGGCGCATGGGTAATTTGTGATCAATTCATTTCTTAAAACAGTTTGACAAATGTGAAAGCGACGTTCTGTAAAATCTTCTTGTTGCTGGCACGACGATTGTTTATATTTTGTTAACCCAGAGCCCTGTGGCGTCTTTTAAAAATTCAAACGACTTTGAAAATAAAAAAAAGTTTCAATAACGTCACGGTAGCTTAGCTGTAGTGGGGAAAACCACTCCCATTAATAAGCCGTGGATTTTTCATACTCCCACTTAAATTAAAATACGTTCGAAACTGTGCTCCAACCCATTTTATTTAAGCAACACTTCAATACATCGTTGTTTACTCCATTTCACATCGACATCACTCAATCGAGACGCGTCGCTTGAAATAAAAGGATTATATATATTTTGCTTTATTTTGAGCATTACTTGTTGGTGATAACGGCTCCAATTTATTTCGAGTGCGTATGTGTACAGCCTAGGGGTGTAAATCTTGGGTTTAAGTTGTTAATATTATATTTTTGGTGACATGTTATTGAAGACTGGGTTATCATGATTGGGGACAAAGTGAAAATGTTTTGTTATATTGCAGGATTTATTGAAAATGTAAAAATAAGTCGACCAAGTAACTCCTGTATGAAGAATAGATACAATTCTAACCTGTCCAAGGACAGGATGTAAAACAAAACTCGGGCTCGCTTCGCTCGCTCTTGCGGCCTACTTCCTCTTCAATCTTAACTTTGTCTATAAGTCAACCCATGTAACTCCTGTATGAAGGATCGAAATAAATCTGATCTCACCAAAAACATAAAATATAATCAATTAATAATAAATTAAATTCTAATCACTAGATCAATCAATTTGTTTTGGACGAGTCTAGCCGCACAAAATGTTCGCACTTTTAGGGCTCATTCACACGAGGACGATTTGTTTTTCATAATCATCTTTATCTTGCAGTTTTCTCTGATCACACCACATCACATTGCTCTCATATGTTCTGTTTATTCAGGTCAGCCATTTAGGTATCGAAGAAAACTGAAACATTTTGTCATCAAAACATTCAATTCGGTTAACCTCGCCTACAATTAACAAAGACTTATGCAAAATATGTATATGGCGTAAATTGTGTAAGTGTGTATCTTGGAATTGCGGAATGCTTGTAAAATAACCTCACCTTATGACAGAGTTTTGAAATTGACACTTCCATAATACACCAAAGCCTTGCTAAAGGCTCATTATTCAATAAACAACAACGGAGCAAAAGGAATGACTTCTGCCTACCCCCTTGGAAAACGACGTGGGTTCATCTTAGTTTGTACGTAAAAACTCACATACCTTCATGAGCCCTGAACAGACTGAAAACCACAAACAAACCAGCAAAAAGTACTAGGTTAACCTTACCAAAAAATATACAAACAAAACAAAACACACAACTCTCCAACTCCGGAACCTGACTAGATTAAAAACAAATTTTTTATTCGATGTTAAAAAATTCACACACACTCGTCCTAAGTAGGTCCTTGAGGGATGGCGGCTAATGTAATTGGCCAATCTGTGGCAAAGTACCATTGGCCATAAATAATGGCAGAAGTAGGACAAGACGCACATACATTGGAATAAACGCCGAGATATGGCGGCTTTTTGGCCAATGGCACATGTTTGGCGGGCGGCGGCCATGTTTGTCCGCCATTTTGATTAAACGTCTAGACACGGATTACGGAATGTTGAAATGTTGTTCTGTTTCATAATTTGAGGTTATGTTCGGTTGTATTTTTGGGAATATGTATGTTTGGGTGAAGTGTGATATTAGAAAATATTTTGTGAAAATATGAGGTAAATTTTTTGGTAAGGCAATAACTATTCCATTAACGTGTATAGTATAGTCAAAATATAAAGCCATAGGAATACCTAAGGCAAAATAATAAAAACATCAGTTTTATTTATTCTTTATATCCTGACTGCAGTCAACACTATCTACTACTTTTTAAATCACTGTTCTTTTATTAAACTACAAACAATAACCTTATATTTTGACGGCAATTGACTGCTGCGCTGTGTGTCGCGGGATAAATTCCCGCACAAAGAAAATGCAAAAAAATATTTCGATGGCCTACAGATAGTTGTTCGAGGCTTTCTGAATAAGTATGTGAGTTTAAATGTTTGCAAACGCACCCACGATACAGAATAAAATTCCTAGTGTCGGGCAAAGTTTTTTTAACAAGAAAAAATAATCCAGTTTAGGAACATACGTAAGCTTTTAATTGGCTAATTAAAAATTTTAGTAGTTAGGAGATGCTCGAAGATTCAAAGAAACTAATTGAAAGATTGCCATTTTAATGAAAAATAGACCACAAACTGTACCACCAATTTCGTACTGAATAAAAAATGTTTCACGTCATGAGCCTACACATTTCATTGTAACAATATTTTCACCTAACCAAAACACAGCTTACTAACAAACTAACAATAATTTGTAAGACAACACCAGTGTATAACGAACCGGCGCTCATTAAAAACGATAAATTACTCCCAGTCATTAATACCTGTGCTTTTAATTTGAAATCCGATAGCTCTGGAAAGGTTACTCGCTTTGTCATAAGTTGCGATGTGAGGGGAGCAAGTGTTTTATAAGTTTTAAAAAGGGTTGGGATTTTGTTAGCTATAGTTCATCCTCTTTTAACTCGCTATTATTTGCTTCACCTCTAACTATCTATGTAAAAAAATCTTAGAAGTTAAATTTGACCCACTTCCCGGTTTCCAATTGAGCTAAAATTTTGCATAAGTACATGTTTAGTTTGAATGACAATGGATAGTTAGTTATGTGCCATTATTCTATTCCAATATGGCGGACTCCCAAAGATGGCGGACTAGTTATTTTTTATGCATTAACATGATATGGGTATCAAATGAAAGGGTTTGCTGAGAAAAATAAAATGACGTCACTCAAAAGCATGTTTTATAGTTCTTTCTTTTAAACTATACCATTTTAGCAATTTTGCGATTGAACAATAAATTGAGGAATTATGTAATAAGAAGGATGATTTCAAAGATATATTGTAAATATTATGAATGGAAGGGGTATTTATAAGTTGTGAAAATAGCATTAGAGAAAAACCAGTCTTTAAGAGTAGCTAAACAAGGCCTATGCAAATCTAGAAAATGGATCAATAGCCTACAGGACCCTAATGGTATTAAACACCACAACAGGGATAAAATTTTAGGAATTTGCACCGACTACTACAAAAATCTCTATTCAGACCCAACAAATACCAACACTGAAATAGTATATGACCCTGAAAAGATTCCTTTCATAACGGGTTATGAAGTAAAAAACTATTAACCAGCATGCACTTCGAAAAGAGTCCAGGTGAAGATGGTGTAACAACAGAAGCCGTGAAACTTGATTCTCCCACACTTCTCCCTCATATCACTAATATGTTTATAAGACACCATGTGAGTGAAAAATTCCCTATAAAATAGGAAATCTTATCATTGGTATGTTTCCGAAAATACACAAACCAAATACATTGGTATTAAAATGTTTTAATATTGCAGCCAAGTAACATGGGACAAGGGCAGCATGATGATTACAGACAAGTAATTTTCACTGATCATTTTCCCTTTTTCTATTTATATATACAGACCTAAAACGTCCCTACCTACCCCTCCTTTCATAGTCTGGCTGTCATTACTACCAATAACCGTCCAATCCCTCGCTAACAAGCCCCTCAACCTCACACTTTATTCGACAGCCTACTTCCAACCGTCTGCCAAAAACCGAAAAACCGTAAAGTACCGTCAAGTCACATAAAACCGGTCATTGGACCGGTTTCTCCTCATTACCATAAGACGCCATGTTGGAAATGATCTTTATGACAGGATAAAGTAAAGAGTTTAATGTTGAGAGTTAAATGTGACAAAGTTGCAGACGGTTGTATAATTTTCGATGTCCATTGGGTGCAGGTTATGGTTGTGGAGATTGCGAGGAGTTTATTTTCTTTGTGGTTTTATATAAACTAGTGTTTTTGTAAAGATGATGCATCTGTCTGTGTTCTGAAATTTTTGCTTGTGCTTATGATTTTTACTGATGTTTTTAAATCGACTGAAGAATTGTCTTCATTACTACGTGCGGCGTACTGACACGGTTGGCGCACGGAACAAATATTTTATGGTCTTAAAGATAGTTGTCCCGGGTCTAGCTGTTTGTGTATGTGAGTTTAAAATTTAAATGTTTGTGTACGCACCCTCGATACAGGAGAAATTCCTAGTGTGGGTAGTGTGCGTTTACAAAAAATACAGAGTTAAATTTAATAAAAACAAAAACGAAACTGTGCAGTATATCTAAAGATAGTATAGTAATTTGTTTGTTTTAACATATTTAGAAACCGATCCACCACGTCTGTGGATTGTTGCGAGCTCATCCAATCGAGCTTTACTCTTCGCTATTCAGAAATTTGTTTAAAAATTATTATTGCAAGTTTTCCCAAGTAAAAGCAAGTAAGTAGTTTCCTTTTGTTGCTACTTTTGACAACACCCCTACAAAAAATGGTCATTTTCGTCCCGTTTATACAAAGAAACGGGAAAAACCAAAATACTTAGTAAACCTCACATTTTAAAAACACTTTTGACTACCAACAAAATGGATATCGAAACCAATTTTTCAACGCAGATGTTACTTTTATGAGCATAAAGTGAAAACAGATCAAATGCAACAAACGCTTCACGATGCTGCAGTTCACTGTGCGATCTTATTCAAGTGGGTTACCATTGTGTGGTGTCATCCGAGAAATTGGCAGTGACGTGTCGGATGATTTACATTGTTCTGTTACTTTTGACCACCAAAACGTTAGGTACTGCTACGTTGTGGGTTTATGTGGGTTTATTATTATAACCTCTGTCAAACCATTAGGGAAAGTACCTATAGGCGTAATCGATATGTTTTTTTGTCAGATTTTTTGTCTCGCCAATTAAAGTCTGATAATGATCTCAAAAAACGAATATAAACTATTCTGTTGGCGATACATTATTTTAAGATCCTATAGTACAACAAAAAAAAATAGTAATAGAAATAGGTAAGAAATAGGTTTCAACAATATTTTTATTTTTAAAGTCTTAACTAAAATCTTCTTGTCTTCTTTTTTTAATACTTTAATTTTTTTTTTCAATATTGCAGTTAAAAGGTATCGGATTCTGAATCAATTAAATTAATGACGAACTCTAAGCAGTTAAGCCTGTTGTCTGCAACGACACAATATAGACGACTTTATCTCTTTACTTGAAGAGGCTTCATCTAAATTGAAAACAATTTCGTAAATTAATTGGTTTGACCTCTTAAAGTCCAATAGATCTTAGAAGTCTTAGACAGTCAACTTAAGCTTGTAGTGGTTAAAGGTCAACACACAGGTACATATATGCCTACACAGATACCTTCTATATGTCAGATTTGAACATTTCTGCGTTTGATAGTCCACTTCTTGAAGAAGGTTAGGTTATCTACCTTCACTCTACGACCCTAATTAGCTATTATACATACGAGTATTTATCTCTCGCTTATCTGATCTCAACAATCCAGTTATTTGGTGACAAGTTATTTCAAAGCAAGACTGGTTTGCAAACACTCGAGCTTTTGACCAACACTCATCCTCTTCATCATCATTCTCCTGCCCTTATCCCAATTTATTTGGGGTCAGCGCAGCATGTCTTCTTCTTCCATACTTCTCTGTTACTTTTTAGCAAAGCAGTGACTTCCTTTCTAGCCATATACTACTTGTCCTAATGGACACAAACCCAATTCCAGGAAGAAGGAATTCTGATTCCGATAACGTCGAGGCACTAACAGGGGAGCTGAGGGGGGTGCAGGGTACAAGGAGCGAGGGAGTGGAGGGAAGCAAATAGATTATAGACCTCGCGACACATTTGAAGAGAAACTTGTACAAATTCGCGGGAGGTGACTTGAGTGGACCGCGGTGAGCCATTTTAGTGGAATGGTGACATTTTGTTGAAATTTGGTCGAGGGGAAAATATAAAAGCTGAATAAAAGGGGGGAAGAATTTGGTGAAGAGTGAAATCGTTTTGGTTATTTTGAGTTCCTGTCTTAGTTCGGTCAAATTGGTTGGACAGTTATATCGCGTTCAGCCATTCCGGCATGATTGAGTAACAAACATCTATCCATCCAAACTTTCTAAATTATAAAAGTAATAGTTTTCACACGGCTTCCGTCATTGACGATCCGTCATAAAACATTATAAGTCATGACGGATGGACGTTAATATTGCATACGGAATCGTGTTTTATCACGATCCGGCAAAAAAACTAATTGATGTTCACATTAGTTTCATGATTTTTCGGGAGCGAGCGGGAAAAATTCACGATTCGTGTTTTTTGACATACGTGATTTTTAAAAACGATACGTGATTTAAGACGTATCCGTAATTTTTCAAGATTCGTGATGCGAACACGGGCGTTTAAAAAGCATTGCCGCCCTAAAAAAAATTGACGGAACGTGAGAAAAGACGATACGTCCTAGTGTGAACGGGCTGTAATGTTTCAGCCAATGGCTTAATTGCTAAGAGCCTCGATCAACACCTGAGGAGGCTCTCGTTATGCAGCTGGATCAAGGGCTTGATTCAGAAAGTGGTACTCTTAGATGCGGCTCATATTGTAAAGAGGTTTCTTTATCTAGAGCCCTGACCGCCGGTAGCTTGGACCCTGTCCCCGATAGCAGTGGGCTACAATTTTTATCTTTTAAATGTTTTTTTTTCACTATTATTTTGTGCTTATGAGAACATATTATTTATTTGAAATAAACTAACTATATACATTATAACAATTAAAAACGATTAAATAAACTAAACTAACTACTAACTTTAAAAGTTCATCAAAAAACTCCTCAACGCTGTCAGCTGGTAATGTGCCCAAAAGACTGGCGGCGTTGCCGTTGCCACGTCGTACGACAACACGTCTTAGCCGCTGGCCAAGGTAAACTCCAGCTCTTGGGTCACGGGAAGCATAATTAGGCGTTTGGAAATTTCCTTAAAAAGCCTGTGACCACTCGGACCCAGAGTTTCAACCCCAAACGGCTCGCGAATATAGTTTCCACAAAGGTTACTATATTTACGCCGCTTGAGCACAGCACAGCACGATGAGCTTGGAAGATGTGATGGCGCAAGAGTATCGACACAAGTAGCGTCCTACTCTAAAGGCCTGCCCATTTCCAAGGAAACAAAGACATACTGCGCGTGCCGCGCAAAACGGCTCGCACTCCGGCTGCATGACAGGCCGTGGTGTCCAAGGCTGTTGACATCTTCACCACAGTGACAGCGATGAAGAGAGCAGCAGGCAGCTCCAAGACATAGAGAAGCAGCGAAGTGGAAGGTCGTGTCGTCGAACAAAGTGCCTATGCTCGACGACGGCAGTGCGTGAAGCCAAAGCCAAACTATTATTTTTGATTAAAATATTTAAAAATGTAGTTGATAAGTTTAGAAATAAATAAAGGAAATAAAAGGGATGAGTGAGAAATAATAATAAAGTATAGTAAAAATTTCAGTTAAAGTAATTACTTGCTAATTACAATTACCCTACATCCCAACAAACTTTGAACAGCACAAAAAAATATTTTGCTCCGAAACGTCGACAGCAAAAATCAAAGAAACAAAAACACGCCATCCGGAGCTCGTAATTTTGTTCTGGCAAAAAATTCTAATGTTATTCAAGTAAGTCGTGGGGTAGACAATAAGGCTAAAGGGAGGTGGGCAGAGGAGCAGGTACACAAGTCAAACAATGGCCCTCGTTAGTGCAGTGTCATGAGTGAGTTTGGACGTATTTTTCTACGCTTCCTATGGAAATTAGGTGGGGACGGGTACAAGTAGGTGTGTTGCTGTAGTATTTTTTTAGGTCTAAGGTTTTTTGTTAGTCATATTGTTGACTACTAGCTCCCGCCCGTGAATTCACCCGCGTAGAGACGATGTTTTTAAACAATATCTTTAAAAATTATAGCCTATGTGTAATTCTGGTGTAATTTTCGCCAAAATCTGTCCAGTACTTTTTGAGTGAAAGAGTAACAGACATCCATCCATCCATCCACTCAGACTTTCGCAGTTATACCTAGGTAAGAAATTTTTTATTACACTTTATAGTCAAATAAAATAAAAATGGTGTATTCCTTGGCATTCATCAAGAAGCACTATGAAAGAAGAAGACATCAGCCGATCCCAAATGAATTGGTATAAAGGCAAGGGAATTATGATAAAGAGTTAGGTAATATGTTGAAACCATTTGTGGACATGGGAAGTCTACCAACCCAGGCTGGACTCGCGTCGTTGATTACAAACTACTCCCTCTCATACGTCATACGACTATTATGCTGATACTAGGATGGACATTGGTGTGCAAAGCAGTTCAGATAACATAACACATTATTAAGGGAATCTTTTAAGGTCCTTTTGCTTACATTAAAGTTGATATTTTTTTAGGACGCTTTTAGCAACCAGCGGACCAATACAGTTTCACAGCAAAGCGAAAACAAAAAAATCACAAACCCATAACTCAGTAACCTATATCGTCCATATAAACATCAAGATGTCCCATAAACGAAGCGCCGTGGTACATCAGCATTTGCCATAAAACCATAAAACGTGTCAAAACTGTGTTCGTTCGCGATACGAATTCATAAGCTGTCAGTATTTATAGCGTACTATAACTAAGCTTTACGCCACATTCGCAACCTCGGGCGATACGAAATACCCGCGCGTCACTTGTTTCCTTCGCATGAGTACTGACGCGACGCAAGTCACGCTATAGCAAGGACGCTACAGTCCGTTCACAATTATTTTGCCTTTGTCAGCTACAGCTAATCTAACAGCAACCGTATTGTTTTTTTCTCTAGCACTGATGGGCAAAGGCCTTTTTTTTGCTCCGCCTTAGAGTGGGCGGAGGGGTCTGTCAGACTCGAACTGAATAAAAACCACCCCGGTGTTCCCTTCCCACACTTGCACCGGGGATCATGGGAACTAGTGCGTCTTCCACGATCCCCGAACAAAGGCCTACCCCAAGTATTTCCATGGACTCTTGCAGCGCACTTACAACCCTCACGGTATGCTTCCAGGTTGTCACGTCACCACTTTTTGGGCCAGCCTCGGCGTTGCCGTTTATCTGTAGTCACCCATTGAGTGGAAACCAGCATATTGTAACAAAATGAATTTTAAAGGCACTGGAATTTTGACACACTTCTCAGTGACAGCGGCCTCGTTGCTACGATCATAATGATCACTGTGAATATGACAGTGAGGCAAAATAAGAGGTAACAACTTTAAAAGGACTGTAGTGGCATGCTCTAAGTAGTTTCTTCCAGTTGTTTTTTCCGTCGTCCGTTTTTTCTGTCGCAAGTCAACACGCGTGATACTCGCGCCTGTAGTTTGTGGCCAAGCAGCTACCGGCGACCCCCTCGTGTTTTGGTGACGTTTCATTTAATCTCATTCGAGTTTTATCGGTTAAGTTTTGGTTCAATCTAAACTAAACTGTTCGATTTTTGGGGTGGTCTGTGTTTTCACAATGTGGGGAATTGTATGTGGCAGTTTTTGATAAAATATACTGGTATTCAGCTGTATCTGTTTTAAATGGAGCCGACCCCAATTTTTTTTTAAAATGGCTAGGCAGATGATGATTATGATGCAACCGTTCCTATCATTAAAATACATCAGTCTTACTAAACCTGCATCAACTGCCTACTGTATGCGCTAATGCCAATCACGAGGCCATGGCTTCAGTTCCCTAGTCGGGCAAGTATTATTTGGGTTCTCTTCTAGGAATCGTTCATCGCTCAGTTAATGGCAATAGGCTCGCCCCTTCTAAATGGGACTGAAACTAACGCACAATGCAAAAATGTAGGTGTATACCTCTTGTGTACAGAATATAATTAATATGTTATAAATCAAAACTTTAGGAAACTGGGACACACCAAAATCATGCATTTATTCACACCCTGCTGATACAATTCATATTGAGATTATTTTTCTCATCACCCCCAACGACTCAACAAATCTACTCCACAAGCTTAGTCCCAAAACACATCATATATTAATATTAGCTATCATTCAGTTGCGTAAACAAACAGTAAGATTATTAATGATACCTTCCCCTAACAATAAATTTTGCTATCCATCGCGGACTTTGCAAATAAGTTGATTCATTGTCTAGTTTGGGAGCAGTAATGTAATTCGTTTAAGGGTGTAGTATCGAAAGATTTGGTGTGTATGTGGATATTTATCAGTCTTTATGGTAATAATTGTTGGGGTAGGGAAGGGGAAAGCGGGGTGGGAGTAGGAAAGAGAAGATAGAAGTTCAGTTTTGTAGAAACAGTTAATCCCATCAAAAACATAACATGTACAAAAATGCAAGTCTCGCAACACAGTTCTTCTACCCTATAAAGTTGTGCGATCTAATGTAATTAATTCTTTAATAAATAGATTGTTTAATCGGCCAACGCGGACGATATTTCTAACTATCGTTTGTTCGGCGACTGTTGGTCTGTTGGAAAAAAAAAGTGTGCCCAACCTGACTAAACTATCGGCCGATAAAAAAGTCTGCAGTCTGCGGGGAAACGGGCCTAGGCCCGTTTTGTTAAAATCTATCACAACAACAATCTATGACAACTTATTGCCATAACTTTTTTGAAAGGAGTCTTTGCACCCCAACCAACTCTGCCAAATACAAATTAAGTATAATACCTGGTACTTGCAATGAAGCATCAGGTCAATAAAACATTATAGGAGTCGAACATCTCCGTTTGTATTGATACCCAACTTTGTCTCCCTTCCAAACGGACCAAGTGGGCGCGGGAGAAATTTTGCAACTACAAAGAAGAAGTCAAAATTCTCATAATATCTTCGTTGATTACAACTCATAGCGAGGAAATTAATACAAAAAGTCTAATACGTCGAGTCGACTTCGTTTCGTAGCGTCAGTGACGAAAGTTTTATTAAATGTAAAAGTAACTTTGTAATCGCATATTATTTAAATAGGATTACAAAGTTACTTGACCAGTTCGTATATCTAGAAACTGGACTGAAATTGCAGTATGTTTGAGTAATTCCTTGCCTTATAGACTAAACACAAATTGTATTGAAATTTTGAAGCTTGTATGTCTGCAAGATGTACCCTAGAATTATGATGATCGATGAGGGAGTGAGTCAGTGACAAAATCAAATAACTTTGACTTGCAATAGTTCATAAACTTCAAGTTCAAATTGAACGCAATTTAGGAATATACCTAGTTATGTTATGCGCTCTTGATCACTGAAATTTCAGGCTTCCAGCTTTATCCACAATGGAGTTACAGGGGGGTCGGAAATGTACTGAATGGCTTCGAGAACAGGATGGTACGGCGGGGCCTTTTTTTTGCTCGACTGCCGTGCCCCCAAATTCTCTCCATATAGGCTTTGCCCGCAGCTTCGCTCGCGTGGGGGTCGGAGTTTTTCCAGGAGGACATAATCCCCGATAAAAAAGTATCCTATGTCGTAAAACCGGTTATGGTCTAGGTACTCTTGTGTCAAATTTCATTCAAACCTGTTCAACCATTAAGGCACCAGGTAGGTACAGACAAACCGACGGGCAGTTAGACCGTTACAAAGACAGAGTTTAACCTCTTTTAAAACATAAATAAACAGGTACAATGTAAAGACTCAATAAATGAGAAAAACGAGTTACGCACAACAGAACAAAAACTGTTTTTTTCCAAAACTGTTTGCTTTAAAACAATAGTTTCCATCATCATTTCCTAACTATGTTAGGGTAAGCTTTCAGTCTAAGAGAATGCAGCACAATACCAGTATTTTACATGGAGCGACTGCCTATCTGACCTCCACAGCCCCATTAGTACTGGGTAATACGATACCAGTTGGTAAGACTGGTTTGCAAACTTTCGTGCTTCTGATAACACCGGTAACAAACAAAGAAATAAAAACTACTGCGGTACTTAGGGGTCTCGATATGTAATGAATGGTCACCCATCCACGGATCAATCTCGGTAACTGTTGTTTAACCCTTCAATATAGTACCCGTGTCTGTTATTATTTAGCCACCAGCTATCATACAAATTTTCAAACAAATCATAATTTACAAAATGAAAAAACATATTTATTTATTTATGTACACACAAAACACATTACAGGAAAAATACATAAAGACAAAAGAGCACAAAGAAGACAAGACAAGAAATCAATTTAAACCACTAAAAATATTAATATTCTAAATGTCTTAAAGAAAATGGAGGTGCATTACTGAAATTAATGTACTAACAGCAGCTACAGCCATTAATTATTTTAAATTGTCAACTGTCTTTACAACTCTCTTGGGAGAAGGTAATGGAAATTGGAGGAAAAGGGAAGACATAAAATAAAATTTTGGAATTTACCTGTGTTTGATACACCCGTAGTTTAGTTTACTATAATGTAATTAATAACGCTACAACTTAATTTGATAAATAACTTTTTCAGACGTACTAATTATTCTAAAATAAACGTGATGAACACTATTAACATTATTTTGTAGTTTGTAAATAATCTATACCGATTATCGTAATCCAATGAACTAATAATCACACTATAAAGTGACTAGAAAGGAGATGACTGCTGAGATGACGAGTAGTAGAGAAGTATGGAAGAAGAAGACACGCTGCGCCGACCTCACTTAAATTAGGATAAGGGCCGGAGAATGATGATGAAGATGATGACTATAAATTTCATACTTGTTTATGTGGAATCGACATCGATTTGATTGGAAACCAGGTATTTGGATGGACTTTATCATTTCTTAGTCTGGTGCTCTGAGGTCCTTGTATTTCCATTCGTATTTGAGAATCAGAATCAGAGGTGTACTTAATAGTATACCCATTTGTGTTTGAATTCATTTCTAATTTAAAAACTCTTTTATTCGTTTTAGAAATCAAATTGAAGAAAAACTTTTATGAAATATTTAAGTGACTTTGTTTAAAATTGAGTTCATTACTAACTTTTACGTTTTGAACTTGGGGCACTTGTTTTGAATACTTTTGATTACAACTCTTTCCCTTTGATTTAAAAGTTTTTAAACTGAGTCAAGAAATACTGTTCTTGTTATAATGTTAATCATCTTTTTTTTTTAATGTAGACTCAATCATATGTTAGACATGAAATAAACTATTGGTGATATCTTCGACCCAAAGAACAAAACCGAACATAAGGCCTGTTGCTGCTATCCACCATGATTTTGAGTGGTAGGGTTATTTTTAATTTTAAGTAATCTATTGGCTTGTTAATATCGATTACTGGGTTAAATTCTGATACTGTGACATAAAGACAACACGCAAAATTAATCTTGAATCGAACCAGCTATATCCACGAGATAAAGATAAAAAAAGCCCACCAGACACATCACCCGTCTGATCGGAGGATCTTCTCTACGGAGACTAAGGTACTTTACATCCATATCCTTAAACCTCCGAATAGTGCCTCCCCCTACTGGTTTTTTGCTAGCACGGCTAAGGTACCTATTACATAAGAAATCATTACGCCTTGTAATCCCCGATGAGTTAGGCGTAGGTGTACCTAACAAGTACACCCACATTACGCCAGTTATGTTTAAGTCCCATGTGGGAGTGAGCCTATTGCCATCAACCGGGCACAAATCCAATCGCCGTGGCTGCTACTGGGAAATTTCTGATGAAAAAACCAATAACACTTTGCCCGACCCGGGAATCGAAACCAAGACCCCATTCTCAGCAGTCGCGCTTGCGACCACTAGACCACCAAGGCAGATGTGGCTACAATAAAACCCCTCTCCCGCAGTTTTCATGAAAACAGTGAACAACAATAATATCGTATAATATATGCAGTTAGTTGTCCTTCTGCCCTATTAACTGTTCAATATGTCAGAATAGAGTCGGCGCTGTCCATATAGCATTAGGTAAATTGCTCAGAAAGTAAGAAACTATTTCTTTGTGTTTCCTCCGTATTCGCGGAGAAATCGACTATTCCATCTGTACGTACGTATGTGTTCGTAAAGATTGGCATACACTGGAGGAGCAGTGGAGTGTAGAGGAGTGTTTTAATAGTGAACCGATAAGTTTTGTTTTCAATGTTGATAGTATCTTTTGCTAGAGATAATAATTATGTTGTACAACATGTTGTGAGTACGAAATTGAATATTACAGTTCGTCTTTAGAATACTAAATACAAGCTCTTTCATCATTTGCTCAACCTTTTCCCAACTAAATAAGGGTTGGTTTCCAGTTTCCATGCAGCTGAATCACCAGTATTTAACATGATGTGATTACCTTGCTTATTTCCACAACCTAGTTACTGATTACCGTGGTACCCCTTGGTAAGACTGGTTGCTAGATGTTTGGGCTTGTGACGACCCAAAATGTCAAAAATATAAAAATGACGTTATCTAATGAACAGTAATCTATTCCTGGACAGACCTTGGTAAGGGTTGCTTAACCTTAAAGATCGACATCTAAATTACTCCCCAGAACTGAGCCAAAAATACTTCTACGCTTTGTCAAAGGTTGACTTATGAAAAACTCTTGTAGCAACAATTGGAAACTGTCTATGTTACAATCTATTGAATACTAGCCTTTTACCGTCAGTCATTGTAAGTTACAGACCACCTAAGTCTCAACTCAACAGACACAAGTACTGTACAATTTTGAAGCAGCATCTTTTGTAAAAAGTAGCCCACAACTATTTCCACGACTATCAGACGCATTTCCACGCAACAGACGCGACACTAGCCAACTGTGCTTACACACGGCAAAAACTGCTCTAATGTTAAAAAGCTTTTTTTGCATGGCACCTAAGATTTATAGTAAAATACCTCAGTCTTACAAAGCTCTGACTACAAATTTATTTAAAAACAAGATTCGGAATTTATTAAGAGACAAGTGTTATAAATGACTTCTTATCAGACACCTTTTATGTACAATAAATGACTTCTTATCAGACACCTTTTGACATATTATATTTTTACCTATTAATATTTATTTTACATTTTGACATATTTTACCTTTTGACTTATTTTACCTTTTGACATATTTTCAGTCAACAATTATTGGACAATTTGTATTGTTTTATCTGTATTAAGTATTGCAATTCAAAGAAAACAATAGGTATTAGCTGACATTAGTTATTAGGTACCCAGAAAAAATAATGGCTAAAATAGAAATGTTCTAATCTGTATAATTGTAAAAAAAAAAACTAATTTGTACACCTCACCAGGTAAAACCTGTACGGACCTATCCTACCCAACTGTACTAAGATCTTGCATGCTTAATTTGTATGTAAGCGCATGTTTTTAACAAATAAAATATCTTTATCTTTATAAGCCGATATGTCACTGCCATGTTACGAATTACAACTTCTCTAGAAATTATACCACAATGTTAGATTTTTTTTCCGCATTTCTGGAAAATGTTCCAATTATTTTCCACAAACGTTTCTCGAGTTCCTAGAAATTCCTAAGAAAGAGCTTATTAAGGGCAGAAGTGCTTTGAAGATAGGCTTACGTACTGGAAAGTTGTACTAATATGTATAATATACCTACGTAACCTTATTTACGCAATTTGAAGATGTAAATGGAAATATTACAGACCATTACATCAAGTATTTTAAGTTAGTTACTGTTTTCATGTCAAAATGGTAGAATGTACATGTGGAAAACTAATCCTAAATGCTGTTTCCTTCTATAAATATATCAACGGACATCCTAAGCAAATCAACTAATTCTGTTCTTTTATCATAAAACATTGTAACTATAAACTTTGCAACAGGTTAGGCTGTTGTTTTGTAGATGTCGATAAAAACGAAGTTTTTGGACCCGAGCGATTATTGTGAAATAAAAACGTCATTAATAAAAACGTGATAAAGTTATGCTTAACTTAAGCCCTGAAATATAATGATGGTAAATCTGAAGGTTACACTAACATAACATCACATCGCAATTCACAAAGGCTTGGGCAACAGTGAACCCTTATAGTACAACACCAACATTTTGCCAGCTTTATTTTAGTATCATGTAATACGGGGCGAGCCTATTGTCATCAACCGAGCACAAATCTAAACCCCTAGTTTGGATGTGCTACTGAGAAATTCTTGGTGGAAAATCCCAATAACATTTTGCCCGCCCTGGGATTCGATCCAGAACCCCATACTCAGCATTCTGCGCTTGCAACCACTAGATCAAAGAGTACGCTAAACTTTTGCCTCAAAATATTTTAGATAAATCTGAAGTTTACACAGGTTGTCACTATACTCCAGGTTTATTAATAAAGGGGTTAAAGCCACTCAGCCAAACCCAACCCCACCTAAGCAAACACTTCTTCAGCTTTCAGACTGTCAATACATCAGCTGGACGCTAAAGAGGGTCGGAAGGAGCTGCACTCACGTAGTACCCATGTACCACGTATATACCACGTATGTATAACGTATATATTGGACAGCCTGTCTGTCTGTGGTCGGTATTAGCTACCGATGTCAAATTACTGCTGAATTGGACCTTGAGATCAGTGTGTGAAGGGTTAAAGGTTGGTGTTTGGGGGTTATTGGACTTGTTGAGTTGGCCTTTGAGAGGAAGGGGAATTGATATTGAATTTTTGTATACTTCTGACGATTATGTAACTATTATATTTATTTGAAATAGGCGGTCGCTCCATGTTAAATACTGGTATTCAGCTGCATTTGGTTGGACTAGAACCCGACCCGAAACTTTGTTTGGAAAAGGTTAGGCAGATGAACATTAACATCACTACATCACGCCTGTAATCCCTGGAAGGTTAGGCAGAGGTTATGTTTTAAGTCCCATGAAATAGGGGCAAGCCTATTGCCATGAAATGGGCACAAATCCAGACTCCGTGTCTACTACTAAGAAATTCCTGATGGAAAAACCCAATAACATTTTGCCGGACCCAGGACGATGAAGTCCTGAGTTCGATTCCCAGTGTTTGGAAGCGCAACTGCACTTGCGACCACTAAACGAACGAGGGAGGCAGGCAGGTCGAGGAGACGCATGTATATTATGGAATATGAAAATAAAGCAGGTAAGTAACAAAAGATTTTTGCTGATTTAAAACATAATGTAACATACACAAGTTATTCGTATTCACACCATCTTAAGATGTCTTTTATTCAAAGCAAAACATAAAATAGGTTTCTAAGGCAACACAAAATAAAATATCACCTACCAATATTAATTTCAACATTTACACCAACCACTTCCTAAAATTATGTCCTTTTTACAAACACAATAGCAAGCACTCTAATCCCGACTGAAATAAAAACGATCCTGATAACAGTACCCTCAACAGGAAAATAATTCTGAAAACTCTATGGATACATATTGGAAAAAAATCATAATTTACGAAATCCATTTCCCACTAAGATAGTATGAAAGGAGTCATGTCCATGATGTAGAACCCTCCGTCAAAACGAGATGAAATTAATATAATCTTCTTTCTTTTCTTATAAAAGAAAAGTCACTAACTTAACCACTCCTTTCAGTCTTTCAATAACCAACCTTACAACGCCAAACAGAAGGTTGGTGATAACCGCATATGATTTCAAAGGACGTATAGGACCTTAGCTATTCGATAATCAGTCTTATAGTCGTCGACATAAGGTTAGTAGTGCCCACATAATGTTATAAGGTACAGTAAGAAGAATAAATCTTCCCCGATTTGAATAACAAAAGTGAATGAAATGCTCTTTGATTCTGACCAGCCAGTGATGGTAACTGCAGACATTGTTGAGATCTTCAAATAAGTTTTTATGTAATAAAAAGTTCGTTTCGAAGCCATTTTGTCGGTACTTGAGTGTGAAGGCTAGATTGTTTCTGATAGTTTAGATAAGTCGGTTATAGTTGGAAGCTGGTTTACAAATTTAACAAAATATGCAGTGCTACAACCTGCAAGAATCGTTCAGTCCTTGAATGACAATGTCAGGCACTGTTGGTAAAAAACTGCAAAACTGTTTGGTAAAAGGTATTGAAGAAACAAAATCACGGCGTTAGATCAGATGACCACGCGCGATAAGATCCTGGTATAAGTATATCTACATATTTCATTAAGTACTAGCTTGTGCCCGCAGGTTCGCCCGCGTGGATTTCGGTAACTGTCCGACGGGATCGTTCTACTGGGATAAAAAGTCTTAAAAAACCTATGTGGTTATAAGCCACCTCTGCGCCAAATTTCATCCAAACCCGTGAAGAAGCTTTTGTTTCTATCATCATATATTATATGTTTGTTGCATATATCCAACCTCATAAACTTTCGCATTCGTCGTCGTCGTGATTTAGGAGTTTTCCCACTGAACTCAATGATATAATTGGTGTAAATGCTATGTGTGGCGTTCTAGTGAGAGAACAAAGAAATAAATAAAAGAAATCCTTTAGACTGGTTTTAAAGGTCATTGAAAAATAAGTTTCTACGAAACGTTTGAGTTTTCATCCATTTTATATAGCTTTACAATAACCATAACTTCTTTAATATAAAATTTAAATTCAAATGTAAATTTTTGCATGCCGTAAGGCAAAATTATCGGGACAATTCACTATTATTCGAACTTATATGTATACCTACATTATCAGCAAATAAATGTTTTCTTTCTTTCTTTCTTTCTTTCTTTAGCCTAGTAACAAAAAATCCACCACCAAAAATCCAAGGAAACACCATGAAAGCGTGTTGCGCCTTATGGGACTTGTTTCATAAATATGCCATGACCCGCTTCTGTAATGTAAACTGCGGCATTTCCAACTACAAAGGAGGATTATTATTTTTATGGCCTCTTCGCCTGCCATGTACCAATGTCACTTTATATTACTGTTAATATAAAGTGACATTGTTGACGTCGCCGTCGTCGTCGTTGACTAATATTAAGACTTTAAAAAGTATGTATCAAAACACTGCAAAAGTACTACAGCGCCATCTATGATGAAAATGAAGAACTAACATCAGAATTCTAAAACGCTAAAGTTATCCGCTACTTAAGACTATATTAAAAAACCGACTACAGCTGTCGGGCAGTAGCCCACGAGGAACAACCGTTTGGTCGGATGATTCTCCCTTTTCAATGGGAGATGAAGAACTTTACAGCCCGTTCTTCAAACCCATATAATATTGTTTTGTAAACCTATATTATTCCACTGCTGGGCGAAGGTCTCAGGTTCGTATTCCTCTAACCCTCTCAATGTTTCGCCTTCAAGTCAAGAACAACAGCATATCATCACGCCAATGTTTCCAAGTTTATTTTTAACCGACTTGAAAAAGGAGGAGGTTCTCAATTCGTCGGAACCTTTTTTTATGTATGTTACCTCATATCTTCGTCATTTATGAACCGATTTGAAAAATTCTTCTTTCATCTGAAAGGATATACTTCCCGATTGGTCCCATAGAAATTTCATTAAAATCGGTTCGGCAGTTTGGTTTTTAAATCAAAATAGCTGGAAAAAATATGTCATCCAAGTAAAAGAAATTACGAAATTGATACACGACAAGGATTTGTGTGTGATGCGATAACTAAAAAGGGTAAAATAAAAACGTTTTTGCAAAAAAATAACCGACTTCCAAAAAAAAGAAAAAGAATTTTTCAAATCGGTTCAGAAATGACGGAGATATGAGGAAACAAACACAAAAAAAAAAAAAAAAACATCTAACCGAATCGAGAACCTCCTCCTTTTTTTGAAGTCGGTTAAAAAGTGGAAAATAACATTACTTTCGGAAGACGGTGACTATGGTTTGTTTCATTGACTTTTTTGTATGATGACATATTTTTTCCAGCTATTTTGATTTAAAAACCAAACTGCTGAACCGATTTCAAATCGGTTCATAAATGACAAAGTTATGAGGTAACAAACACAAAAAATACAACCCAATTGAGAACCTCCTCCTTTTTTTGAAGTCAGTTAAAAAGAAAAAGCTATATTAAAGCTGTATTTCACAAAATTTAATATTAAAGTTGTGTAGCAATTACAAATTCGTCTCTTTGACGATGTTGACAGACGTACGAATATAAACATAATGTTCTCTACGGGGTACCTTAAATATGGACGTCTGAATGTACTTGTTTCTCTGAATAGATAATAAAGACTGGTGGGTTACCATGATCTGTTAGTGTAGGAATGTTTTAGGACTATTCCGAGAGTGGGAAAGTGACAGCGCTAGACAGCTATCTAGCGCCGTCTCTTACCCACTCTCGGAGTAATACTAAAACATTCCTGCATTAACAGACCATGGTAACCCCCCCCGTCTTGGAAATTTTGAGGTTTAACGGAATTCGAGTGTTCATTTTTGTAGGCAGCCTGGATTTAGCATTTTCTACAAGAAAACTTAAAATAGTAATATTTGGATTTTGTTTTCCATGATTAACGGAACCCTTATACTTGTTAGTTCAGTTTGTTTTATATCTTTCTTTTTTTGTAAAAACACCTTGGAATTAAGGTGCGATCAAACTGATAAGGACAAATTGCGGACGCGGAAGTATCTGTCAGTGTCCGGTGTCCACGGCCTTTCCGCAATCTGTCCGTACCGGATTGATCGAATCTTTGCTTGTTCTGAATTTTCAGAACAGTTAAAACCTACCAAAAAGTTGCGTTCATTTATAGTAACCTAGCGGATACCCGGCGTGCGCTACTACGGTATAGTGGGTTAAAACCATCTTCTATTATTGCCTTTCTAATGAAACCGGTTTGGGGCACATCGGTTGGATGGTCTCATAGTCTATAACGGACATAGGTAGAAACAATTTTTGTGTTTTATATTTATAGTAAATTTACGGAACCCTAGGAAAAAGATCCTAAAACAATAAATCTACTCAGCCTACAAATCCACTCCTGCCCCGCTCTACTGCCATTCTCACAAAAAGACAAAAAAATCTGTCTTTTAATATCATCCCGAACTATGCAAACATCCCTTTCCTAGCTCTGCAAATATACACAATGTAGTAGAGTCGTTTTTAATAAAACTCTACCGTATCAAGCATCTCTACGTTATGTAGAGCACTCACAAAGCCCCCTTTTGACTCTATTTAAAGCGTTACCTGCTCTATGTTATCGGATTTATTTGTCACTTTCTTTTTTACTTCGGGTTTTGTTGGATATTTTTTCCGGAAAACTTTATTTTTGTAAGTGTGAAATTTACGTATAATTTTAGACTATATTGTGAAAAGGAAGAAAAATGGAATTAGTTTGTATTATTCAGATTACACTTTTTCTGATTATTAAGTTGGAAACTACCATGGTAAAAGAGGTCAGGTGATGTCCAATGTTGCCTTAGGTTGATAAATTAAACATAAATAAGAACTTTTGAAATTAATGCAATTTTGATTTAACGGACTGATTGTCATGGTGTTCTGTATTTAGCAGAATAATTCAAATTTACCATGGAAACAACAGCAAATGCAGTCAAAATACTATCTACTAATAAATTAAATTATAAAATGCTCGCAATACATAGCAATGAATTGAAACGGCTAATAATAATCCAATTTAATAATACTGAAAACAGAAAACCATTCACAGTTATTTAGAATCAATAAAACGTGCTAACACAACCACAATTTATTACGATTCTGACTGATATCCATACTTCTATTCCAGGTCTATTAGGGTTCAATATATATTTGTAAAAGGTGATAAAACTGCTCCGATTACAAGACATATTTTACTGATAGATAGAGCTAGACTATTTTGGAACAACATAGACTTAACATAACATCACGCCTGTAATGTGAAGTGTACCTAATATACACCCACATCTTGCCAGTTAAGTTTTAGTCCCATGTAATAGGTGACGGGCCTATTGCCATCAACCAGGCACAAATCCAGTCTCCGTGGCTGCTACTGAAGAATTTGAGGTGGAGAAACTCAAAAACACTTTGTCCGACTGGAGAATCAAACCCAGAACTTCATGTTGAGCAGTCGCACTTGCGACCACTAGCCAAACGAGGCAGTATGCTTATTGATTTATTTTATTAATCCACATCACAGGCCACCTGTATGCCAAATCTCATCCAAACCCATTAAACCGTTAAAACATGACTGAGTTAAAAACAAAAACCTAAGCATACAGTTCATAAAGTTACAGAATTTTTAATACTGTTCACTCCATAAAAAAGATATTAATAACGTCCAAAAGATTTTCCCCAACGAACGCCAAAGTCGGAAAAGTTCACCGAATGAATTGATAACGCTTAACGAATGAATGAGTGAAACAAGTTTATTTCGACGGTATTGGTGCAGAAAAATGTATACGAATTATTTAAATTCCATTTTAACTTGTATTCATTGATATTTTAATGAAGAATACAGAAATTGTGAAGATAATATTTAAATTATTGGATTGAATGCTAGTATGGTAAAGGATTTATTTTAATATTGATTAAACTTGGTTGGTTCAGTGAACTGCCTCTTTTCTCCAGCGGTTGAAAGGGCGACTTCTGTGAATGGGGTCCTGGGTTCGATTCCAAAACCACGCAACTTAATGCCTTTATCATCAAAACTTTCTTCTGGACGGGTTCTAACGTAAGCGATTATTGCACGAATATACGATCAACTCGTAACCGGCGTGCGTGTATGACAAGATGTATGAACGTGGACGAGGCAAAAGGAGTATGCGTGTATGGTTTCTGCCTACTCCCACGGCAAAAACGTGAGAGTTTATGTATATATGTATGAACACGATCAACTCGTGCTTTAAAAATTAAATACAAGTCAAGTGATGCTATTGGATGATGACAATTCAGGCAACCTATCACAGCACTAACTTGCATTAGCTTGACGTAGAAATCAGGCGGGTGTCTCGTATTAGGACATGGTTACGCAAATCTTTATCTTTCCGAATACTTTTTCTGCAAATCCAAAGTTCTTAAGTAAATATTTTTCAGTCACCGTACGGCACTTAAGGGAGAAAACAACCCATTTAAAAAGTTTCAGCAAAAAATACGACGGGTTTTCTTAGTCTAACTTTGCCGTGAAGGTCACGGTTGATCAATCTGGTCAAAAACAATAACAGTACTCTGTTTGTAAATATCTCTTCTCATTATGAGATATAAAGAATGGATGGTGGTTTCCTTTTGTTTTTCAAGTACCAATTAGCAATTCTAGACCACTAAAGCTATTGATGCTATAAAGCTACTGTTCCCTATTACAAGGGACTTAAACATAACTAGCGAGTGAGGGCATTCGGGGATTACAAGCTTGATGTTATGTTATGTTAAAGCTATTGATTTCTGACGATGTTTTACTTTGTCGTTAGTCAGTGATGCATAGTTACGCCATAGTCTTGTGGTTAAATACAGGTTCAGCAACTCTCAAGGACTGCTTAAACTGAGGCGACTTAAGCGCGGGATTAGGGACGCAACTGTAAAATACGTAAACATAACATAACATCACGCCTTGCAGTGTCTCCCTGCATGAAAACTTCGAACTAAACTATGAACTTTTTAGCTCTTTGGTGGATTTTAGAAACGAAAAAATCATTCAATTTTGAAATCTAACTGTCAGAATGAAAAAAATAGTCAATTTTTTATTGGCATCTGGCAGTCGCGTTTACAGAGACATTGAGATGAGTCAATACTAGAATTTTTTGTTAAATAACCATTTACTGCGAATGAACTAAATATTTTTTAACAAATTGGTCTGTGATAGTTTTTCCGGCAAATGCCGTGCTGATGGAAGTTTTTATATTTATTAAAATAACCAATAATGGTGTTATGTTTCATGTGAGGAATATTTGGTACGTATAGATGTTTTGTGAATTTTCTTTTTCTACAGCAATAATAACGCTGCTCTTCTCATTTTTTCCCCTAATAATAAAAGATTGATCTTTGTCTCTGGTCTGGAACTGTTTTTTCTATTTGTCTTAGGTGGAAGATTAAGCTAGCCAGAGCCAATTTTTTTAGGCTCCAAGTTATACTAATTGTACACTGATTGCTATCAGTACTATAAAATATATATTATATTATTATGTATATTTAAAGAACATCCACGTCATATTTTAAAGAACATACCAGACGTCTATCTGGAACGACTTTGAAGGCGGAGAGCATAAGAGAGCACACGGAGCGGGTTCAGGACAAGGAGGATTTGCCAGTTTTTTGTTGTTGTTTTTTAGTATTATGTTAGCTTAATTAGATATTAGTTTATTTTACTTTACCTTTACTTACCTAAATTTTAAAATTCGAATTATTCCGTTTAAATGTGTATTTTATGCAACTAATTTAGCTTTACGAATTTAAAATTCAAATTACCGGCTGCAATTGCAATTGTATCTTAGGTCTTCTGAACTTCCAAATTTAACCATGCTTTTCTTTTAAATATACTTGTCAACATATTTACACGGATCGTTAGTTAAAATTTTATTACAAACGCGACTAAAGATAATTTTTTAACAACATTTTTATTTTAACTTTTGTATTTTTAATCTAAATCTAAATTAAACTTATAGCAGTGAAGATCTTTTTTTTTTTTATTTTCGCTACAGCCTGTAATCCCTGAAAGATTAGGTAGAGGTATACATAATAGTACTCCCACATTTCGCCAGTTATGTTTTTGACTCCCATGTAATAGGGGGCGAGCCTATTCTCATCAACTGGGCACAAATCCAGACTCCGTGGTTGCTAGTGAGAATTTCCTAATGGAAAAACCCAATAAAATTTTGCTCTGTCTGGGAATTGAACAACACCTCATGCTCAGCAGTCGCTTGCGACAACTACATCAACGAGGTAGTGTACAGTGTCGCTTGTTGTATGAATTAGAAATTCATGCGACTACTCGCACCAGTTCGAACACTTCGATACAAGTTGTCGTCGCATACCGCGCAAGAGTTTGCCTGAGTTTGTTCAGAACTTTATCGACTCCAACATTCGTAGACATGCATTTATTATGAGAAAACCCACACTATCATTATAACGTGAAACCAAACATCAAAGCTCAAACAAATCTACCTTCAACTGCTAAAATAAAATAAAGGCCGAACAAATCTCAGCTGCATTCTGGACCATTCACTTTGAATAATTGAATCAGTCTAACGGAACCCCACAGACTCCACGGACCCCGGGTCCCGTACCTGCTGTTTTACGATTCACTTGGTAATTATTCAGACGGGCAACGCCGGGGGAGCGTGTAGTTCATGAGACATCACCTGAAGCTTCGTGCATGATTTATTGAGTAACTTTGTGAACGTTTTGATGTTTCGAAATGAAGGTTGTATTTAATTATTTTGGATTTTGAGTTAGTGTGAGTCGGATTTAAGGATTTTTGTTCTTTTGGTTACATGTTTAATGATTTTCACTCATTTTCATGACGTAGTTAAAAGAAAAGCTAATCGGCCTCGTGGATGCAATCTTCTTCAATGAAAGGTTCGTTGAAGTTGGCATGAAGTTTTTTATAGCAAACGGCCTAATCAAGTGGCGTAGATCCTCAGTTTTCGCAAATTAAGCTTTTAAGTTTTATCACTATTCATGATAATACTAGGCTCTCGTTAGGCAGCTCGATCAAGGGCTTGATTCAGAAAGCGGTACTCCTGGACACGGCTGGTATTGTTAGGAGGTTCCTCTCTCTGGAGCCCCGACCGCCGGTAGCTTGGACCCTGTTCCCGATACCGGTGGGCTACTATTTTTAAATCTTTTTATTATTATTATTTTATATGTGAATATTTAAAAATGAAAAAAAAAGAAAAAAATAAATAAAGGAAATAATACTAGGTTAATAATGCTTTTGCAGTTCTAGTTTTGCTTGTGTGGAGGTCCGAAATGAACCCATTGAAACGTACCATCGCGATAAAAAGTATTTCAAGCCCGTTCATAGATTATCTGTGAGCCAATTTACATCGATCCGTTCAGCCGCAAACGCGTGAAAAGCTATCAGTCTGACAGAGTTACTCTCACATTATAATTTTACTACCTCTTTGGTCTAGTGGTCGCAAGCGTGGCTGCTGAGCATGAGGTCCTGGGATCGATTCCCGAGTCGGGCAAAGCGTTATTGGGCTTTTCCATCTGGAATTTATCAGTAGTAACCACGGCATTTGGATTTAGGCCGGTTGATGGTAATAGACTGACTCCCTATTACATGGGACTTACAACATAACTGGCGACGTGCGGGTGTACTATTAGGTACACCTCTGCCTAACCCTTCGGGGATTACAGGCGTGATGTTCTGTAATTTTATATTTTATTTGTATCACTATAATTCATAGCCAAGTATAATACAGCTGTACATTCTACAATAAAACAAAATAGAGTCACAACTCGGTAATAGCCGATCGTCTCCGCTCGGTACAAAGCAACTAATTGTACGAGATATTCAGAGCGGCTTGTTTGTAGCTGTGCTGCGTGTAGCTGTGCTGCGTGTAGCGTGCAGTGTGGACTCAGCTTTAGATTTAGTGTTCAACAACTAGTACGAATGAATGGATTTGTGTTACGTTGTTGTTCTACGTGTTTCTCGTAAGAGTTTTTAAAGTAAACTGGAACCTATTTAAGAAGCTGTAGTTATGTTTTACGTTTACAAAATACGATCAAGGTCTTGTTAAACAACAATTACTTTAGTGACATGATGTCAAAACGACAGCGATTAGTGTCAGTATTACCCAGTAACTTGGTTCTGGAAGTCAGATAGGCAGTCGCTCCCTGCAAAATATTGGTATTCGGGTGCATCCGGTTAGACTGGAAGCCAACCCCAATGTAATTGGAAAAGGGTACGTAGGCTTTTAGTATGATGTGATTTACCGTGACTTGGATTTGTTTTTTTTTTTGATTTCGTGAACACGAAGACGTTTCCCTGGTTAGCGGGTGAAACCACGGGCACCACAGCTAGTTATTTATAATCCCTTGATTATATTTGTACATAACCACGATATTTTTCCGACCCTTAAAAATATTTCCAAGCACAATATTTTTTGTGCCCTTTCACTATATTTATAAGGGACATATTGCAACAAATTGCATATTTATGAGGCTCGCGGAGAAATGCGGCGGATGATAAATATCTAGCGGATGTGACGTCACGACACACGCTTCCTCTGCAGGTGAACTTAGCGCGCTTGTTTACGAGGCTAACATGGTGCGGGGACGATACGATCACGATTGGGTTACGACTGCAAATTGATAGTCACGTCTGTGCACAAGATAAAATGTAGGGAAGGTAAGTCATAAGGTTAAAAGTAGTCAGAAAAATGTTGAGTTTGAATGAGAGGAAGACCAAAAAACAGGTGGATGGACTGTATGAAGGATGACATGGCAAAAGAAAGGAGGTGACTGCTGAGATGACGAGTAATAGAGAAGTTTGGAAGAACATGCTGCGAATCCCCCAAATAAATTGGGATCAGGGCAAGAGATTGTTGATGATGGTATGTCATAATGTTGTCAGATGGTAAAGAAGACGACGGTCCATCTGATGGTGAGTAGTGGTCTCCACCGCCAATGTGTGTATGTAACTACACTAAGTTAATATAAGTTTATTTTTGGTCAAAAGAAAAATAACAAATAAGCCTTATATTCTAAAATTAATTTACACATAATTACATGGTAGGCAATAAGGTCAACGGTGACTACCGTAGTATAAACTGTATCACGGCTGACAGCGTCGATCAGAAACGTTGTACAATTTACATAATTATTTAAAAATAACAGGTATACTTAAACGCGGTACAGATACTATGTGCGCGCGGTTGATAATTTAGATAGTGTACAGGTGTAACTGTGTTATGTTATGTACATGTGTACGAGTATGTATTAGTGTTATTGTGTGTGGTGGTGTATTTGTCGTGTATGAGTAAGAAACTGTTTAGTAGATGAGTATTTTTTATAACCTTATTTTGCAGAAAAGTATTGATGATAAATTATGGTCAAAGTTATACTAGGTTTTCAGTTTCATCTAGTTTTGGCACTGTTATAAATTTTGCATTTTGAAATCTTTTCTTCAATGTCGTTGGCTCTAAAAACGTTCGGGTTAAATATTTCAGTCGGAATATGAAATATTGGTGGTGATATATAAATGTTATATTTTTAATATACTCGTGAATAACACTAATATATCCGTTAGTGAGAGAAATAGTGGTACTATTTGTAAGAGCTGTATTCAGGAAAATATTTGGAGGATTTTCAGGAAGTTTTATTGGCGGTTGTAAAATGAAATAAGTATTTAAGCGTTTATTTTATTTTATTTTATTTAGGAACGCAATAATATAAAATGTGGTGTGAATCCTGTAAAGAAATAAACACTATACGAATAAATTATAAGTTTCTGTTTTAAAACAAATGCTTGTCAAAAACAAAAACACAATTCTTGAAATTGAAAAAGTAAGATTGCATATTTCAGAAACGTTTAAACTTTACACAACTTCTTCATCTATTTTCATCTGCAATGTCTTCCGATGCTAAACAAACACAATTTTAAGAAAACTATTATTGTTATAAACGCAGAATTTAATAAAATTATAATGTACCATCATACTCATGAAACATGATAGACTAAATCACATTGAATTACATCGTAACCTTAGCGATGACGTAACGATGTTACGTAGCTCCGTAGCTCGTAGTCTCGTAGCACGACGATACGCCGTAGCAAATTCTACAGGGCTACGTCGTAGCAAGTTCTACAAAGCCACGATGTAGCGGAGAGCGTAGCTAAGTGGAGTCTACGACAAAGGCTTTCGGTTAAATAGTTTCATTCTCTTGATATTGTTTTGGAAATGTTGTGTTAAAATGTTTTAGTTATGAAAAGTTATTGTTAAGTAGCTACTTGAGATTGAGATTATTTTATTTTAGTTGAAAGGACACTTTAAGCAATTGCAGTTATTTTAATCATAGGTACAATGTTATATGTGTAGCTGATAATTTTAGTAGGCTTTATTTATAATTACTACTGAACTAGTGTAACGGAACGTTACATGAATGTTTTGTTTATGGTACTAAAGCTAAAGGCAAAATACATTATAAATGAATGCTTCGTTTGTGTACGACTTGGAACGCGCCGGATAGGTACGTGCGGTGCGGGCCAAGTGATCCGATGGTACGAATGATGTGAATGGGCTCGCGCCCGCGCAGCTGACGCGAGTCCACGCCAGTCGCTGATGTGTCCTGTCGAGCGCCCTAGCAGACACGACCGTTATTTAAATTAAATCTTTTTTCAACACTTACAACGAGTTTCATCACCTGCCTAGCCTTTTCCCAACTATGTAGGTTGGGGTCGGCTTCCAGTCTAACCGGATGCAGAAGAATACCAGTATTTTTATATTTTTAATTTACAACTAGTTTAATAAGTGCCAATTAAGTTTTAGTGAAAATTCCGATTTAGGGTAAGTTTTGAATAGCATACAAATTACGCTCATCACAATCATGTAATTTTTTTGCCATTTTTTTTTCTGTGTACGACTATTTATTTTTCTTGTTCTTTACTCATTTTCTGTTGCTTAATTCATCACATTAAGTAAACACTGTTTAGGAGTAGCCTCAGAAATTGCTAATAATGCTGTATCATACTACTTAATTTCCTTCTATCTTCAAGTACAATATTAATTTTAAAATTTAAATTCTAAACCTTTTCGTAATTATTCATTTTTGTTGTTTTCTTTTTGCTTGAGGTTGCTTTATATTATGTAAAATCCGTTCTGATCAGTACCACCACGTCAATACTGCTACAATTTAATAGGTATCTGTTTCTCTTTGTCATTTATTTCATTTCATCAACAAATGTACATTTGTGTCAAAGTGGTTTTAACAATAAATATAACACAAAAATTAAATAATGATCGTAAAGCCAGGAAAAAAAAAACACCACATCCCACATTGATCCCAACATTAGTCTTAATAGTTATAATAATTTAACTTAATATTAATTCAAAATCAATATAAATTGAATTTCAAAGAAATGTATGTCAGTGGAATTCATTAAGATGTAATGTCATGATATAATATTGGATTTATGTATTACTTAAAGTCATTGAAATATAATCACATAGTTTAGTGAGTTTTTTGACGCCATTTTTAAGCTTATTCTTAAGTTAGTTACTTTAGGTTATTTTCATTTATAAATTTTAATGTATATAATAAATTAACATCACATATTAGTTTGAAATATCTTTGAGAAACTCTTCTAAGCTGTAATAACATTTCTTCAATAACAAGGACTTCAATTTTCTCTTGAATTCATTTGGATTCATAGAGTTCTTGAATTGTACAGGCAATTTATTGTACACATTTATTGATTGCACTCTTGAGGCATGTTTAACGACATTCAGCTTAGCCTGTATGAAATTAGGTAAATCCTTTCTTCGCGTTTTTATTCTGATATGTCTCTGTTCTTCTGTCTCAAGCTTATGGATATTTTTAATAAAATAACTAAGCAGGACAAGAATATAGAGGCATGGTACTGTGAGAATGTGCAGTTTCTTAAAATGTCGTCGGTGGTACCCCAGCACGGAAGTTATTAGGCCGAGTTCTAATCAGCTGGAACGGTGGTTTCCAGGTTTCCACTTTTACGCCAAGATTTCGACGACAACAGCCTCGCGTCCGGCTGCCTACGGACCGAGGTCAATTTCGACGCTTCGCCACCAGTGTGCGGAACAAGTCGGACGGCCGCGCCATATTATCCACCAGTGACGTCACCGTACAGCACAGTACTGAACTTGGGCCAACTTCCATCTCCGGCCAGTGGCGGGATTTCGCCTGCAGCTACAGGGGAGTACCTATCCCTGCAGAGGTGACAAAAGACGTCCGTAACCCAGGACCCACAAATCTTTGTGTGCCTCCGGCTTTACCAGCTTGGATTTACATATATTTAATACACTTTTAAAGGTACACACTCGTTTTTTTATTCAGTCGCCGATTATTAGGTGGGAATCGAATGGGTGGTCGCTACACTAGCTTGTATAATTATCACTTGCTTCGGTGAAGGAAAACATCGTGAGGAAACCAGCGTGCTGATGCCTGAGAGATGCTGCCGCCTGCAAGTTAGAGAGCCATGGGTGGTTAAAAACACACTCTGACACCAGGTTAGGCACTAACCACACGATAAAGAGAAAAGACTACTAACCCTTCGGGGGATAGAACCCACAACCTAACATTCAGTAGGCGAGCTTTTCACAAATCATTCTGTCTTTAAACGGTTTTTGATTTTTGCTAGAAATGTTCTTATAAACTACTTTTAACATTTAGTGACGTTGGTCAAAGCAGATTCATGAGAAACTACTTATACATACTTGCCCAGAAAATAATCAAAATCAATAAAATAATATTGCCGTCTTACTGATACCATTCAGACACAATCAAAGAGTTTCTCTGAATAAAGCCTTCTGTTTATCAATAACAAAGAACGACAGTTCCCGACAGTTGAGCGAACAAATAGAACCGGTCGATCTGTGACAAACGCGCTACTGCACAACTTTCTTCATTTTTTCGCTAACAGCTTTACGTTGGGGTATGAATGAGACAATGTACCTAGTATTTTGATAGTTCTCATTCCAGACAACAGGGTATGGAAGCAGCTTGTTGCTTGAAAACGGTACGGTTATGAGTGCCTACTTCTGAAATTGTGTAATGTAATTACTCAGTTATCTTTGTATGCCTGGTATAAATGTCATAGTGAGGGAAAACATATAATTATACATTGTATTACTTTTATGTGCAATGATTCAACAAAAGACACAGGTGAACATGGTCTTGCCCAGAGATGTTTTTAAGAGTTCTTAAGAAAGAAGATCTTAAGATATTATGTATATGCTTGGCTTATTCTTTTTTACTCTAGATGCTCTTAATGTGCACATCTTTCTACATCATTCTCACATAAATGTATAATATCAACATGAATGATAAAACCAAGATCTTGTAAAAATATTTTGATTTAAAAGAGTGTCCATGGAGTTTCTTGCCCATTCTCCATAGGGATCTACGCTTTGGTATGTGCAATTAGAGTATTTTCATAAGTATTATGCCTTGTGACTGGGAATGTAGCTTCAAACTTTTGTTTTTGAAATTCAAAAGTACCTGTAATGGTCTAAATTAAATAAAATGCTTTGTGTTTCAGTAATTAAAAGAACTGGAAGGGAATCCAGTGGTTTGGTTAATTCATACTCTTGTTCTCTCTTACCTATTTATACTCTCAGGTAACTGGGTAAGGGAGCGAATAGGATTAACGGGATCAGTAAGCGAGGAAGTAAAGTTGTAGGAACTGAGTTTATTAGCAGTACTGTTGTGAGAATGGAGGTGGGAGGCTGAGGCTCAGATTTGTACCACGTATGTATTACAGGATGACGTACTTATTACTTAATGTTTTTGTTGAACCTGATCAAAGACTAATAAATTCATTCACACCGAGAGAGACAACCTCCCTCTCATAGAAGAGGAGGCCTGTGTCCAGCAGTTGGATCGTTACAGATGGATTATGCTACTGACAGCTGGGTCTAAAATCATGAATTTTTACATGATTTCTTTTTAAACTTAAGGTGAACTGTAATACAGACAAAAATGCAACCTTCGTTACTTCTTATTTTATTGTACAAATATTTGCCATTTTTGCCGTCTAATCAATAAATAAACCACCAAAGCATGTCATTACAATTAATCGATGATCAAAATGTCTACTACCACTCTAATGACTTGTCAAAATTCTAAGTTCTAACAACAGATAGAAGGAAAAAAAACTTTCTGAAACCCCGGGTTTTAGAAAACACATTCATCATTCATTCATTCGCAGTCTAAACAGACAGATCATTCCACTTTAAAACAACATTAACATCTAAATAACAAGCCACTCTTAACCCCTCAGGATCGCATCGAGTTGCGAACTCAACCCTCCACTGAAACAAGTTGTTTCACCCCCTTTCTCCCCCCTCCACCCCCGCTGAACAATTAGCCACTGCATTAAAACAGAGACAGAGGGAACTCGTTATAATCGCAATGTTTCAATTTCTTTGGTGATTTGTTACTTTGGAAGGTTTATTTTCAATAACGATTTCTTAGGATTTGCGTAATGTTTCTACAAGATAGTCCTATAATCACGGCGGCGACGTTGGAATAAGTTTAATAATTTATTTATTCATTAGTACACACATACATGTTGTACAAGTTAATGCCAACATAAACTCATTAGAGTTTTACCGTGCACCAACATCATCTACTACATAATTTAGAAAAAATATAACCATTTTAGCAGGTACTAGGTAAAAATTAATATCAAAAAATAAAATTACAACGATGTCATTGATTGTGATGTAATTGTCGATGGGTTGCTAAATAAGTCGAGATGACGAGAAAATAGGCAATAAATAACATATAACATCACACCTTAATCCCAAAAGGGTTAGGCAGAGCAGAGGTGTACAGTCACAAGCACCAATATGTATAATTATTGTATAGGTACACTTTCCTAAAAAAAGTAATTTTTGTGAGAAATAAGGATTGTAACTTGGAGATAGGATCTATTTCATAAAAATGTGAGTTCAAAAGTGCTACGTCCGTAACACCATGACATTTAAATTAGAACAGTAGGGGAAAATCACTTATAAATGTGGGTTGCTATATATTTATTATTTATTAAATCATCAAAATATTTACCTTATTTACAAACTAATATTAGACCTAAAATAAGAATAAAAATATGCACAATTACGGGGCGCCAAAAAATTCGTCCACATCGATGTCAACAGGAAAAGTGCCCAGAAGGCTGGCAGCATTGTCACGATGGATGGCAATGCTGATTATAAAAGTTGATAAGTATTTACATATTGGTGCTTTTGACTGTACCTAATAGTACACACATTTCGCCAGTTATGTTTAAGTTCCATGTAATAAAGGGCGAGGCTATTGCTATCAACTAGGCATAAATCCAGGCTCCATGGCTGCTACTGAGAAATTCTTGATGAAAAAACTCAATAAACCTTGCCCAACCCGTTAATCGAACCCAGGACTTCATGCTTAGCAGTCGTACTTGCGACCACTTTGTATTTGAAACTTATCGCATAAACATGTAAACGATGACGTTGCAGTTACAAAGTAAGTTAGCAAAGTAAATAGTACAGTCATAGCGCTTCCCCACGAGCTACATGTGTTGCAACAGCCGCCGCGCTGAGGAGTAAACAAATCACACACGCGCGTGTCGTTTTACGCAATCGCATTGCTTGAGGTCATGGATTAATAAATACTAGAATACTTTTATCCGAGCGCTCACCTAGTCAGTCTCCTGAAATGAGAGTACTTTACTCTCACGCAGGTAAAAAACAAGCAATTAAAACAGTCACCGATTAAAACAATTCATATCGAACAACACAACGCTGACAGAATGAAAAATCCGCTCACCAACTCGCCAATTCCCAGTGAATAGCTCTTGAAACTGATAGACTAACAGACGGGCAGTGGCAACTGCGTGTGATTGGTCCATCAATCAACTGTGACGTCATACGCGCTAATTGGCTCACTCGGCCTGACGTCAGATTGGCTAACACAGGTTAAACTTAATGAGGCTGTAATATACTTGCCTTGTTTTGTGGTTTCGAATTGAAAATTAAAGCTTAATGTTATTTGGGAAAGAAAAAAGATATTTGATAGATCGACTAGCGGTGCAGCCACCAAAGAAAAAGACCGCTTTGATTGCTGATTGGTTGACTGTTTTTATTTGTAGGGTTGTATCTTAGTACACCTTCATTTATATTTAAGTACTATGTTATAGGGGACGAGCCTATTGCCATAAACCGGGCATTAATTCAGACTCCGGGCAGTTCCTAATAGAAAAATCTAAGAATATTTTGTCAGACCTGGGAAACGAACCCAGGACTACATGCTCAGCAGTGGCACTTACGACCACTAGACTAACGAGCCATTAAACATGGTCAGAATACATTTTTAATTAATTAAACATTAAATAAACCATGTCTCCTACATATTAATCACTTTAATTACGGGCAAGCTTGCACACAAAACACTGCAAAAAGCCGTGCATTTCTGAATTCAAGCTAAAATATTTTGCACAATATAATAATGTGCGCAAATGTAAAAGTCAGTTCTAAAACGAAATACAGGATAACAAGGCACTCACATTACATGTTTCGGAGGCAAAGCGGGTGAAAGTGGCCGGTTTTAATGTTGCTATGAACATTATAATACGGTTTTTTTAACCGGGTGTTGTAGT
Organism: Standfussiana lucernea; assembly: GCA_964057025.1. Taxonomy (NCBI): domain Eukaryota; kingdom Metazoa; phylum Arthropoda; class Insecta; order Lepidoptera; family Noctuidae; genus Standfussiana; species Standfussiana lucernea. The sequence continues at coordinate 745,201 of OZ059809.1, forward strand.
TGCAGGGTTCGTGAAGATTATATAAACGAAAATAGTTTATTTGAAGAAAATTAGCAGGAGCATAAAGTTCTTACTGTTGAGACAAAAGCTTCCGATCTGTTAGATCAAGGGATGTAATCTTCTCCGTGGAATGCTGCGAGTTGATGACTGCGGTGAATTCATACCATCTGCCTGTCTTTTCCCAATTATGTAGGGTCGGCTTCCAGTCTAAACGGATTCAGGTGAATACCAGTATCTTACATGGAGCGACTGCCCGTCTGACCTCCACAACCCAGTTAGTACTGGATAATACGATACCCCTTGGTAAGACTGGTTGTCAGAATTTCGGGCCACCGACAACTTGTAATGCCTGTCAAAGATCTACAACTGACAGCCGGGACCAACGGCTTAACGTGCTTTCCGTGTCACGGTGGTAATTTTACCAAAAGTATAAATTACAGTTAATCGAAAAAGAAATGCAAGGAAAATCGTTTAATAGAATCTACTTCCAACGATAGAAATAATAAAAATTATCAATGATTTTAAATTAAATTTTAATTGACGACCCGAATGGCGCAGCGGTAGTGAGGCTGCCTTACGTTCATAGGGTTCCGGGTTCGAATCCCGGTAGGAGCAAGTGTTTGTGTGATAAGCATGGACATTTGTTACCGAGTCATGGATGTTTATATGTATAATAAGTATGTATTTACAAACAAAAAGTATCTATGTAGTATATCAACTATCTGGTGTCCACGACACAAGCCTCGTTGCTTAGTGTGGCACTAGATGGCGCTGTGTGTAATGTCCAGCGATATATTTATATTTATTTATTTACTGTTGTATATGAAGGTAATCTTCCCTTAGGTATGTTTGTCATAATCCCATTTTGTATCTTGAATATTTTAAGATCAACACATCTCCGAGTCTGTCATCTGCTCCAGATTTTTATTAGAACAAATCTCACAAACACTGATCAAAACAACAACTTCCTTTATTTCATGGACAGAACGATACTAACAAAAAGATTTTGTTTACAGATTTTTCCCAATACTTTACTTTAGATTCTAGTTACATTTATTTAATAAAGCCTCAAAGACTAAAAAACACAAGCTTGTTTAATAAAAACTACTTTGTCTCGCCGAACAAAAGGCAATACAAAAGAAAGCACGATATTGATACTGTAACAAAAGAGAACTATAATATTAATCTGCTATTCCGGGCTTGTTTACACGAAGAGGGATTCTTGTTTGCCGAGAAACGAGAAATTTCTTGCGAGACTCGCTTTAAAGATGAATCTCACACCGAGAAAGCCAAGACACAGTGACATTGGCGAAGGGAGACGTTTTGGGGGACTGTCTCTTGTCAACCTTGACGTTCAAAAACTGCTGATTATCAGCCTAATTTGAATAAATGAGTTTTGATTTTGATTTATTCTACGAGTGATAACGGTGTTGGGAAAGTCAGAAACTGGCACAGACGTGAACTGCTGATAAGCTCAGGTTACAGAAATACGTAACGATTCTAAAGTGATTGCCACTGGTTCTTAAAGGCCCTAGCACGAGCAAGCGATGTAAACGTTGCGTCGCGCGCTCGGGCCTTATATATTATTCAAACGAGAAACATAAATTTACAATAAACGATAATTTTTCGCATGTGGAAATGATGCCTTAAACAAACGTTTTCAATTTTATAGATGAAGTGATTCTCAACCTCCATAATTCGAGTGTCAAACTTGGTATATGGTACTTATAATCTTTTCACATCGTCACTTCTCCTGATGGATGCTACTGAAGACGTTAAGCTCGCAGACAAATTCAGGGTCGACTCCATGTAGATTACCATCGACGCCTAAGAAAAAGTCTTTTTCTATGTCGTGGCAACAATCATCTTTTCAAAGTCAGAATCTCTCCTCCTCTAAACGAGCCTTTAAACCCTCGACTCGACACCTCGATAGAAACGCGAAGTGCCGACAAGTTTTAATCTATTGCATTGTGTCGACGACGACAACGACGCTGCAGTGGGAGGGTTAAGTAAGGATTTCGGCGCTTTTAATTTTAGTAATGGTTTTTTGTCTTGCTTTTTTTTTAAGTGAGTGTCCTTTTTTCAGAATACTGTTTAAGATTTGATTTTTATTTAAAATCACTTGGGATTAAGAATCTTTAAAATAATATTTAGGAGTGGTTTTCATTAATTAAGATTTTTGAAATATTTAAATGTAAGTAGACTCATAACATTTGAAACAATTTGATAGATTACAAAAAGCAGACTTGGCAAGGACTTACCTAATCGTTAAGTTTTATAGGTAAAACCATTAATGGTATTAGATGAATAAGTTCAACTACCAAGTTAAATAAAAATGACAACAATGAATTCGTAAATTAAGATCACTCAATAAGACTACATACTCGAACAAAAACCTCATTTTTCCTCCATCTAACTTACAAATACCGACAAAGTCGACAACTTCAACAGTATTATCCCCCATTCGTCGCTGACAAGTAAAGGACTTTGCAGACGAGACAAGTAAAGGACTTAGCAGACGCTACAGACATCGGTCGTGCGACAGCGGATTAGTGGTCCCCGATACAAATGCTAATTCGCAGTACGTTGCATGTACAGTCGGGGGATAAAAACGTTTACCATTGACTTTAAAGTAATCTTCTTTATCGTATGGTTAGTGCCTCACCTGGTGTCATAGTTTTGATGCCGCCCATGGGTCTCTGACTTAGCTAAACATGCCGTCGAGAAACATCTCTCTCTCAGGCATGCTGGTTTCTTCACGATGTTTTCCATCACCGAAGCAAGTGATAATTATACAATACTCACATGATTCCGAAAAATCAGAGGTGCGAGGTCTTTGGTTCGATCTCGAAACCTAAGACATGGCAGTCCAACAGTTACACCACTAGGCTACCACTGCTTAAAATAGCAACAAAAAATAAATAAAGGGTTTAGCAGAGTTCTACACTACAATCGCATTTCTTCATATGTTGTTGTGCACTAGATCAATGAGATAGCATTTGTACACAAACTGTTGCTTGCCGAGATAAATCCTTAGATTGGTAACTAGATGTCCAGACTTTTCTGTACCCCGGAAAGCACGTCAAGCCGTCTTTGTTCCCGGCTGTCATTTGTCGATCTTTGACAATCGTTAAGGCAAGCCAGACGTCTAAAGTCTAACACGTCATAGTCTTACCAAGCTAGTCATATCGAGATTAAGTCCTATAGCGAACTAGTCATATCTGCTATTTAGTCTTATCGAGAGGTAGTCATAACGCTTCTAACCCGAGGTATCGTATTACCCATTAACTGAGTTGTAGAAGTCAGATAGGCAACCCCACTCCATGTAAAACACTAGTATTCAGCTACACCTGATAAGACTGGAAGCTAATCCCAACGCAGTATGCAAAGCCTTGGTAGATTCATCATCATTCTCCTGTCCTTATCCCAACTTATTTGGGGTCGGCGCAGCATGTCACCTCTTTTCTAGCCATATTATCATCCTTCACACAGTCCATCTATCGTTTCTTTGGTCTTCCTCTACTCTTATAGCCATCTTCATTCAAACTCAACATTTTCTCTTACGTTTTCCTCATTCCTTTCACATGCCCAGCCTAGGTAGATTGATCGATAAAAAACTTTCGTCCTAGATTTTCACAAAATAACACCTGTTTTTTTTCTGCTGACCCCATTCTGGCCGCGACCGTACATCCCCACTACAATGAGAGAGAATGAACTTACCAGAGAGAGGGTGGAATTGAAACGTAATCAGATGCTTGGCAAGTGAGTTGGACCGCGACCAGAACTGTTCAATATCTCTGATTAAGTTGAGTTTTTGGGTTTAAGTTACGTTTATGTGAATTTGAATCTATTGCATGTGATGATTTTTGAATTTTCTGTTGGTTGTACCAGACGGTTGTATGCAGGAGGTAATGTAATTAGATAAGGTGTTTTTACGAGGGTAGAGGATGTGTCCATTGGATGTCCATCTTTTTGTCATTCTTCACTATCTTAAAAGTATTGTAAATGATGCAAGGTATGAGTAATCTTGAAAATAATTACATGTTGGCATCCGTGATTAAAATTAACTCAAAGATCGAAATTAGTGAAACAGTTCGAAGAAACTCCTTGTAAATTATTTTTGTACATTATATTACTTGCAAAGTAGTTGTGTAGTATGACTTTTATTAGTTAAAACGGCATCGAAAGCCCGAAAGTCTGAAGGCAATCGCTCCATGTAAAATATTGATATTTAGTTGCTTCCAGTCAGACTAGAAGTCATCACCTGTACCGGCACTACAAACATTTCTACAGCAAAAAATAATACAAAACAGTACTACAGCGCCATCTATGACACAAATGAAGAACTAACATCAAAATTCTAAATCGCGCATTTAAAGTTATCCGCCACTTCAGGATATCGTCCCCTTAGAGCGAAAAGTCACTAAGTCCAAAAATAGCGAAAATAAGTTATCAATGTCACTCAAATCAGAGTTTTTTTTCTTTAAATATCTGTCAAACCGTCATTGTAGTAGCTACTTTCGTTTTTGTTTTACGAGATGTGAAAAGTAAGCAAGTCTACACTTAATTAAGTTTTTTTTTGTACTTCTCTCAAATATTAGAAGTTTTTCATGTGTTAAAACATTAATAACATAAACTTTATTTTATTATCTTCAAAATAAAGCTACAAACATAAAGATATCTAATGACAATCTGAAGTTATGATTTATTTATTTTCAAAAACTAACTCTCAATATCTCAAAACAAGATTTTCCACCAGACAACCCCCGTGTGGTCGGAGGATCCTTCCTATTCAATGGGGAATGAAGTATTTTACATCCTGCTCTTCATACTCCTAAACACCTACGTATTTGGGAAAATTTTAGGCTGGCAGATTAGCTGGAACGCTATCAGAAATCTATATTAAGTTGCACTGTTTACAATATTTCGTCTTATCTCCGACAATGCACAAATGAGCAACAACTAATCAGATTGAACCACAGAACTAACTACATTAAGTTCACAGATTATCGTCCTTTGAGTCGCACTTGGAAACTAGCTGACACCTCGGGACTAAGTCGTTGTGTACTTGTACCCAGTTAAGCTAGTTGTAGCCCACGGCTTTGTCCATGCGGATTATCCGTTTGATAACATAACATCATGCCTGTAATCCCTGTAGGGGTAGACAGAAGTGTACAGTAAAGTACATCTAGTTTTGTTTCAGTTCCATGCAATAGCGGACGAGCCTATTGCCTTCATCCGGGCACAAGTCCAGATCCCGGGGCTGCTACTAGAAAATACGGTATGGAAAAGCCCAATAACACTTTACTCAATCTGGGAATCGAACCTTGAACCCTCGTAATTATAACAAAGAGACAATTAAACCTCGCTAGCTTAAACTGCACGTTATCTTTCATTCATTATAAAACTGTTTTATGTGTTTGTATAGAAACTAGAGAAAAAAGTAATAACAGTTGTTAAGTTTCATTAATGTTTGAACTTGTTTGTGTGTTCTAAATAAATAAAATAAATAAATAAATTGTTTATTGCTCACGAAAGTACAGATGGTGAAACAAACTTATACTAGTTACAAACAAGATATTATGCAAGGTTATATAACTACATTAGAAGGTAGAACATGTTGATGTAAGTACATGGTACATCTGTTGACAATTTACGTTACCCTGTCTCTTAAACTAGGGTATACCTGTATCTTAAGAGACAGTGGACGGCCATAATGTTATTGTTTAATATATTACCTATTTACTAGGTGAGGACCCTGTCGATCTACCCACAGTTAAACAATTATGAGAAAACTCACTCATTATGAGTTCTCACTGCGTAGTGCAGTTTTAACTGGCGCCTTGATACTCATTGTAACTTCGCTTATAGTATTTGGCAATGTCCCTGATAGTACAACAACCGTCTAAAGTATTAAAGCTATTTTTGTTTATCGTAGCTAATTAAGCAGTGTTGGGACACAATATTTAATTTACAAAAGGCCGCATGGGTGTTGTTAAATCTTTTTTATTAGGGTTTCTTTATGGTTATAATCTTCGGTTTATATGTTCAATTCGATTAGATAAAAAAAGCTTTATAGTTCAAGAGACCATTACACAAGCTGAATATCACTAGCCTCCACACTAGGATTCCTTGTGGTGTGGAGACTAGTCTATTACAAGATAAATTGGAGGTAAGGCATTCATACAATAGCATCGTACAAGTAAGATTGCTCAGATATATGTTAAGGTCAACGCTAAATTATAAGCACTACCAGGATCAGCATCGCTTCAGGAGATCGGGTCATCGTGAAACAAGCGCACAACGCAATGTAAGCGTATCGGCTCAGCATCGCTGGAGAAAGCCACCCATGTGGCTAGGCGTCATCGGCAGGCCGACCACCCGCATAAGGCCACGTGCTGATTCCTGAATTTAACTCGTATCACATAGGATACGGTTGGTACGATTTTCTAGGAATAAGAACTCTCGAAATGTACATAGATTCAAACATTGTACACATATCATGTATGCAATCTTTTGCTTACCCCTTCAGGAAAACATATCATTATATTCTGTCTCCTTAACTCCTATCCAAAATACATAAATAATACATTTTCCAACCAATAATCCCGAGTCAACTATCCAGAAATCGTCATAATATAACACACATAAACCTGTGAGCCAGTCCCTACAATTCTACTTATCCCGCACGCTCCAATCCAACTTCACAGACAATTAAACTTCACATAAGAAACTTATTTCTATATAAAATAACAGCGTACAACCCTCCATACAAGTTTTATAGCTGACTGTACAGACAAGGGCAAAAATAGGTTTACACTATGAAATATGTGGGTGCTATGAGGTCGCCTCTGCCTATCTAATGTCAAAGACATCGTAGATGTGTTGCAATTTTAGACACAAGACTGATACATACCGTCTATAAACAAATCACGCATACCTTGGTCCCATAACCATCGGCAGTAAGTACAGAGAGAGAGTGGGAAAGGGATGACAGCTGTCTAGCGCCATCTCTTACCCGCTCTCGGAATGTAATACTAAAACATTCCTGCACTAACAGATCATGGTAACCCACCAGAACGGCACCTGCTGATAAAAAGTCTGTATGAAGTGATATGGCTAGAAAGGAGGTGACTGCTGAGATAACGAGTAATAGAGAACTATGGAACTTATATAAAAATACATAAATATAACTTAAAACCAAATATACAAATACCATAAAAGCAAATAATACTATAATAATACAATAATAATACTATTTTAACGATACTACTTATCTTAATTTATTATATATATATTTATTTTTTTCCTTAACAAAAAGCGCCTTCATCCTCTCTCCTATTAAAAATTAACTTTGCTGTGCCCGTCAGGGTCCATAATTGATTCGATGTTTTAACATACCGACTGTTATATGATGTACACATTATGGAATGCAATAAAGTATTGAGTATTGAGTATTGAGAAGAAAACATGCAGCGAAGACCCCAAATTAATTGGGATGAGGGCAGGAGAATGATGATATATTTATTTAAAATAGGTACGCCAATAGTACATAAATCAAACATTTAACAATAAAAATTTACAGGTATGATAATAAATATATTGGTAAAAAAATCACCAAAGATTTTTCCCGAATATTTTATTACAATTAATCGGCGTTGGACAAAAAGCATCTTTGTACACATACTTTTGGTACTGGCCCACATTGATCAACCGCTCTTGACAAACTCGTTCTTGAACTTAGCAAAGTGTATAAATATTATCGCCCTTAACTGTACAGTCTCGGACGTACACCGCTCCACACAAGTCGCGCCACAGATTGTTGGGAACCCATCGAAACTGTTAGACACACGCGTTCGCCTCCCTAAGTACTTGTTAAGTTCATTTTTACTCGGTCCATTGGACGAATCGAGGTTTTAAGGTGACATACGGTTGTTTGGTTTGTACAGTTATAGTCTTACCAAGACGTATCGTGTTACCAGTTACTGAGTTTTGGGGGTCAGTTGGGCAACCTCTTTATGTAAAGTACTGGTATTCAGCTGCATCCGGTTAGATTAAAAGCCGGCACTAAAATGGCAAAAGCCTGGGCAGATGTTGATGACGGATATTTGGTTTGTGTGTAAAGATTTATAACATCACGCTCGGTTTTCTAGAGGTGATGATGCACCCCAGTTATGATTTGTTGATTTTCTAAGTAAAATAAAGGGAAAGCCTTTTATCAGTAACGTGAATTGCGTAATGGACTCACAATAATACGTATTCACATCACACCATCACACCAGATAAAATATCCCAAAGATATGGGCCGAGAGAAATTAATAGTTCACCCCCGCCCCCATTTCAGTGGTTATGTCATAAGGGGTGGTTTTGTTGCGATTGACTGTCTCGTTGGTCGAGTGGTCGCAAGCGCGACTGCTGAGCATGAAGTCCTGGGTTCGACGTTATTAGGTTTTTCCATCAGGAATATCTCAGTAGCAGCCACGGAGTCTAGATACGGGCCCGGTTGATGGCAATAGGGTCGTCCTCTATTACATGGGACTTAAACGCAACTAGCGAAATGAGGGTGTACTATTAAGTACACCTCTGCCTACCCCTGCGGAGATTACAGGCGTGATGTTATATTGTGTTATATGTCTATTGCCATTAACCGGCAACAAATTGAAATTCCAATTACGTCCTCGTGTTATTTAGTTTACTACTAGAATTCTGATAATTCCTCGCGAGTCGATGGTCAAAACGTAGACCTCACGTACACTTGAAACTACACTACAAACATCTCAGAACTATTTGCTCGTTGACTTAAGAACCCCTACGCCACCTCAACCTCCACTCCCCTCACCCATTTTTTTTTCACGATTTGTAAATCCTCAATGGATGTCCTCCACCCTGGGGAGAGCAGAGGGGTCTGTCAGACTCGTACTGACCAAAACCACACCGGTGTTCCCTCGCACACTTGCGTCGGGGGGCAGCGGGAACTCTGCCGACTCTGGGTGCGTCTACTGCGGGATGGGCGGGAGCTCGTCATCTCCCTCTACCTTTCCACAGCTTCCTTCTGCGACATGACGGTTTCGCAGAAGGACATTACCACATCCCAGAACTCTTCGCTGCCAACTATCGAGCGAACAACGGTCGGCAGCGACAGGTCTCCACCCACCTCTGCAACGAGGGCACGGCGCGGCTCATCCCACGTAGCGTATGCCGCGCCGTGTCCTCCAGACAGTGGACGCAGTGATGACTCCCCTCACCCCTCGTCCAACGTCTAGACAAGCCAATTAATATTTATTAGCAGTTAATAGCTGCCACACGGCGACCTGCTTGCAATTATATCACTGATTCAAGATTTTTATAGTAAATTCTATTTTTGCTGGGTTATAACGAAAAAATATGTAACTGTTGAAGTCGCTCTTGTGTTCGCTAGGTTGGAACAGTTAAATTTGGAGCAAGTTAAAATCGTTCTAGTTTTTTGCTAAAGGATATAGATCTAGAATGTGGTGTCTATCAGATATTGTTGGACTGGCTCCAATAGGATCGCTCGTATACGTTTGTAGGTAAGACTGCCTGGCTGGTCTAGTGGTCACAAGCGTTACTGCAGCATGAGGTCCTGGGTTCGAGGTCTCAGGGCGGATAAAGTGATATTGGGTTTTTTTATCAGGACTTTCTCCGCAGTAAGCCAGAGTCGTGGATTCGTACCTCGTCGGTTGATGCATGCATAGGACTTAAACATAATTGACGAAATGTGGATGCACTCGGTATACAATATAGCAGTAAACTAGTGCAGTTTATTGCTATATATATTATAAACAACATCTGCTTAGCCTGTCCTATTTATGTAATAAGCCGCTTTTAGTCTAACTGGATGCAAGATTTTCATCGAAATACTCCTCGTAACGACAACCGCTAAAGATGTACAAATGACAGTCGGGACCAACTGCTTATCGCACTTTTTGAGGCACGAGGAGGTATCGATATAATATGTAATAGATGGTCATTCATCAGATCAACGGACCGAACTCAGCAACCGTTGTTAAATCTTGAAGATCAACCCGTGCGGCTGTTGTGAATAACAAATTATCTAAATTACACCCAAATTATTTTCATATCCTCCAACACGAATTTAATCACCAGTTGGAAGCCAATCCCCAAATCCCCGTGCAACCGCGCCGTCCTGTCCCGCAGACTACAGACTATGAGGTGGGGATTACAGGGGATACAACTTGCGAACATACACAACACTGTTGTATGCATGTTGTGTTGTGTTACAGGAAGTGTGGGAGGTCGGTGTTTTGAGGAAACTCCTAATTTTCAAATTCAAATTTTTATACATCATCATTATCTGCCTAGCCTTTTCCCAACTATGTTGGGGTCTGCTTCCAGTCTAACCGGATACAACTGTATACCAGTATTTTACATGGAGCGACTGCCTATCTGACCTCCCCAACCCAGTTAGAACTGGGTACCCCTTGGTAAGACCGATTTTCAGACTTTCGGGCCGCTGACTATTTCAAATTGTTATACATACTCAAGACATTTTATAAGACGTTAGAAGTTAGGTTAACAGTTCCACCAGGTAGCTTCTAATGGGAAAAACTAACCATTTCATTAAGAAAATATTAGTTACCCTGTTTATACAATACATATATAAATTCACGCCTTTTTCCCATGGGTATAGGCAGAGACCACAGAACGCCACCTGCTACGATCATTACATACACGTTCAAACATCTGGTCATACACGCACGCCGGTTTATAATAGGGCACGTGAGTGCATGCTTCAAAGACACAAACATCGAAAGAGTCGAGTATTCAATGTTAGTTAATAATCTGGCAAAATATGGGTGGGTATACCTTTATTTAAGACTTCGAGGATTGAGACGTGAAGAGCTGCTAAGCATGGGTTTTCAATCCTTGTATGTACTGTAATTGGTTCTTCATCATACCTAATATGCCTAGATTTTTTCCTAACTTTATTGGGGTCGGCTTCCAGTTTTACCTAATGCAGCTGAATACCAGTATTTTACATGGAGCGACTGCCTATCTGACCTCCACGTAAGACTGGTTGTCAGACTTTCGGGCCACTGACTACCTATTACGACTGTCAAAGATCTAAAATTGACAGCCAACACCAACGGCTTAACGGGCTTTCCGAGGCACGGAGGCCAGCCAACCTTGGCAAGCGCAGCTTAACGGCTGTTATTATTTAGCCACGAGCTCGTCACAACGCAACGCTCGTCAAATTGCTATTATCATACCCTCAATTTTTCACACAACAACAATATTAAAAAACAATAAACCATCGACAATAGAGTCCTTCCACCCTTCACAAGGGTAAACTTAACTTAAAGGAAAGCAGTCCAAACGGTGCTTGAAAGAAACGAGGTAATACCCTGTCACTAACTATACAATATAAATATGGGCAACGACCCATAAACGGCTCACTGCCGGTAATAGGTATCCTGGAATGGGCGCAGACCGCTATAAAGAACTGTTGCTTGCACTGGAATATTTGTGAGAATCACTTAGGGCCAGGTGGATGGGAACTTGAGTAACGGGAAACTAGTTTTGAAGATGTGATTGAATATCTCATATAAGGCTTTTGGTGATGTTTTAAGTTGATGGCAAGATGGCATGCTTATAAGGCCTGTCGTCCACGATGCCACTCAAAAGTAACGACGCAACCAATCATATACTGATCGCAAGGTTGGCGCAGTGGCTGAGCGAAATACTGCTGCGCTGCGTGTTGCGGGTTCCATCCCCGCTCGGAACAAATATTTGTATGGCCTACAGATAGTGGCTGGCTGTTTGTGAATGTGACTTGAAAGTGCTTTGTAAATGCACCCACAATATAGGAGAAATTCCTAGTGAGGGGCTAGGTTTTAAAAAATAAATAAACGTAAGTAAGTTTAAAAAGTTAGAAAGTCCGCGCGTCGTGTGGAAAATACCGTAGTATTTCCTACCCAACTACTCTAAGAAGAAACGCCGAAATCATGAAAACCATTCAGTTTAATGTCTGAAATCTGAAATGGTCCTTTGAGGAAATAACGAGACAGATTTGAGTGGAATTGGCCAGTCAGTGCAGCTCAAAAAAGAAATCCCAGTTAAGTTCACAATATCCTTACATCCCATAAGCCTGCAACATGAAAGTCCCAGAATCGTACAGTGTTGTGTGCGCCGGTTATTAGAAACTTAGCATCAAACCGGACAATGCTGGCTAACTGTACTAAACCAGTATCAGGGAACCTGTCCCACCGCTGACAAGAAAACGACTCGCTATCGAGTAACATCTCGTTTAAGAAACTTGCAAAAGATTGTCGGTCCCGTGTCAGTAAGAGAGATTCCTACTATCATCAACTGCCTAGTGTTTTCCCAACTATGTTGCGGTTGACTTCCAGTCTAAACGGATGCAGCTGAATACCAATATTTCACGTGGAGCGATTGCCTATCTGACGTCCACAACCCAGTTAGTACTGGGTATTATAACATCCCATGGTAAAACTGGTTGTCTGACTTTCGGGCCACTGACTACCTGTAGCGACTGTCAAAGATCTATAATTTACAGCTGAGACCAACGGCTTCTTAATATGTTATGGATTGTTAATCATTCACGGTTAGAATTTTGCAATTGCTTCTTGACCACTTGCTATTAATATTTGGCTAAGAGCTCTTGTAGTGCCGATAAAATAGGTACATATTATATTAATAGTTGATCGCTGACTTTTAAGCACCGCTGGCGAGAATGCCGTCAAACGAACAACTCGTTTTTATTTGCTAGCGCTACTCACTTCTCCAGCAGTGGTGTCCCACCGGTAACGACCCCGAATTCCTAGTTGCAGGTAGTGGGTTCGAACCCAGCCAGGCGCATTACTTTGTGTATTATTTCATCACCACTTCTCTTAAAACGGTGGAGGAAAACACAGTGAGAAAATGAGGCATGTTTAAGAACCAAAAGTTCGAAGACATGACATCTACCAACCCGCACTGGGCCCGCGTGGTGGGTTACAAACCACTCCCTGTCGTAGTGAGGACCCTTGTGCCCCAGCATGGGAATATTGTACTTCTTTTTCGTCAACCTTTAGACACCAAATGCTGAGTGGAGGTCTCTTTCAAATCTCTCCATATTTGGCGGTTTCGTGACATGGCTATCCAGTTTTTTCCGGCCAATTTAATGAGGTCGTCTGTCCAGCGTCGGTTGCCTTCCCACAGTCCTCCGTCCTGTCCACGGTCTCCACCCCAGAACTTTCTTCCCCCATCTTCCATTCAGTCTACGGCATATATTGCCCGCCCACTTCCACTTCAACGTTCACAGTAGGAACATGACAGACTGATTATGCTTATCACTCGCCACTCCGTTCTCGCTTATCGCGCGCGTTGGGACAGCTGCTCAAGTATTAAGTAACTTTTTATGCAGCATAGTTGGGAACTTAGAAGATTAATAACAAATTGAAAAGTTGCAGCTTCAATTTTTATGTTGAAAGTTTTGTCACACGTCTCTTGGGGCTTGAGAAGTGGGTTTTTAAGTAGCTGTCAAGTTATGGAGCATTAAAGCTAGAATGATTCTGGAACGAAGTATATATTTTTTTACTAGCCTTTGCCCGCGACTTCGTACGTGTGGTACTTAGAAACAAAAAAAAAAGAACATTTCGGTTGTAAAAATGTAGCCTATATTTTAAAATAGGCATCTAGCTGCAGTAGAGCGGTGAAAACTGCGTTCAAATCACAAACATTCTAAAAACTGTTGTTTTGGCTTCTGTTGCTCTAATAAAGACCCCCCATATAATTATATATTATTTTTTCAATATATTCAATGTACAGACATCGGCCTGTTACAATTTTATTATATGTATATATAATATATATATGTATATAGATACACTAAATAGGATTGCGTTTGGCTGTAACTCGCCAAAAAAGCCGGCAGTGAATTCTACAGACTTGCGGTTCGCACAATAGACAAAACGACTGTTTTATGTGTATGTCAAAAGAGCAATATTTGACATTATTTATTTGAAACTTGTCGAGTTTATCAAGCCTCCGGTATCTTAACTTCTTAACGCAGATTCCTGATGAGATTCTCTTGGAATCTCCATGAGCCAGTGTTCTTGGCTTAAACCTAGGTCTTTGGCAGTCGCAACTATAATAGCTTATCTAAGCTATTATGGGTGTTGTGGGTGTAGCCTTGCAAAATTTGTCTCATATTACAACTGTTCTTCTAGGGAGAAGGAGGTGTTAAGCAGAAGTGTTTCTAATGTTACCTACACGCACATTTTTCAAGTACACGATCACATATTCTTGACCGGCCATTTTTTTTGCGCTGCCCCACTTCCGAGTAAGGTTTCTCTCACTCACACCGCTTTTCTCGATGTTGGACGTCTTCACTTCACCTATTGTATTATTAAAACAAATAAATCCCAATAAAAAAGCGCACCATCATGAATCCTGCCGCCTGTCAGCGATTCGTAACAATAAATACATACGAGTGAACGTCAAGCGACGCCGATACATTGCTGGTTATTTACGGCCGCAGTGAACGGGGCTCAGCTGCAAGCGGCAATGGACGTCGTTGCTACTGACAGCCTTTTAATACGAGTGCCGTATAGTGTGTATATGTGGAGTACAATTTGTTTTGAAGAGGAATTTAATAGATTTGGGTGATCTTTTTTTGGAGGTCAATAAGTGTGTGAAACCGTTCGCTATGTAACTTTATGAAACCGTTCTATAGTTGACAAAAGTGCAATATGTTTGTCACTTATCAAAAAATGCCTAGCACTAAATAATCTTACAAAAATCTTGCGAAAGCTCCACATCAGCTTCACAATCATCATGACAGTGTAAGCTTTCATAAGACATCACAGTTCAAAAAAACCTTCATTCAAAGCTCCGTTCAAACCAGCCCCATTCCTTCACTCCCTATCAAAAGGAAAACATATAAAAATAAAAGAAAAACAATAAATAAGCTACTCAACAGATCAAATGGTAACTGAAAGATTTTCCGATGGAGACGCGATGCAGATAAAAAAAATATTATAAAACATCTGTTGAGACGGCATGAACAACTACACAGATGAGTTCAGAAGTTCTTCAGCTTATTGGTCAGTGTCCAGATAGGCGCTATGTACAAGAAAAAACCGTTTTCTGTTGACTCACAACTGTTTTACTCATAATGCCTTTTCCATGTTGGGTCAGCTTTTAATCTAACCCGATGCAGTTAAATATCAGCATTTTACATGGAGCTATACGGCAGTCCATCTAACCTAGCCAGTTAAATTGTGTTAACTTATCTTTGCTAGATTATTTTTAGCCAAATTCATTCGAAAATGGTGCAAGCAAGCCTTCCGCAAGCAATTAAATCCAAGTTTTAGAAACTGCTTCAGAATCAAAAGCTTAAAATTTTAAACGTTCAAAGCCTTAAAATCCTCAACAGAGTCCCAAAAGGCCCGGCCGGAATCATTTCCTAGCGGTTTAAGAAAAAACCTACGAACTATCCCAATGTGCGTAGTGGGACGTTGCCCACCCCCTCTCTCAGAAAGCAGGCCTTTATCCCAGTGGCAATGATACAGTCTCATTATGCTGTTGATAATGATAAATTCATCGTATTGATGGTACCACTAAAATGTGGAAGGGGAATCAACGGACAAAAGGTTACCGTATATAAATTTTACATCGGTAATTTTTTTAAACAGCTGTTCTATATATTTAGACCGTGTAAGCATTTCTGTAGGAAACAGCAGATTCTTTTCCATCTCGAACCTCCCCATGGTTCAGTATGATTTACTAAACCCGTGGTAGGCGTTTGTACATCGATATTCCTTCCACCCTGTGCACAATGATTGAAAATCACAACTATCAAGAGTACCAGTTTTATTTTTTATTTTATAAGTATTAATGTTGCTTCATTGAGTAATACTTCTGCATATTTTCACCTAGCCTAGTAAAAGTATGAATAGTGATAATTTTGTGTCGGGCCACTTTATGAATTAAAACACATCGTCGCTCAGCGACTCTATCAAAAGGAAGCTTGTTGAATAGGAGAGTTCGGCTGCGGTACAAGTTAGGGGATGTAAGGATTTTTTTAATCGACTCTAGGTTTGCTTCGCTTATGAAAAATTTCAAAATAGCGGTTTGATTAAAATGAATCTCATCAAGTTCCAAAAAACCTTTATTTGTTACTTAACATCATCATCTGCTATATTGGAGTTGGCTTCCAGTCTAACTGGAAGCTGCTGATTACCAGTATTGTACATGGAGCGACTGTTTATCTGAACTCCACAACCCAGTTACTGGGTAACATTGGCAAGATTGGTTGTCAGACTTTCGGGCTTCTGACTAAACAACTGACAATAATCAATTTTTTTTCCGAAGTGAACCCCCTATGTAGAACCCGGTGGTTCTAAGAATGTAATGGACGGACACCCAAACACGGTCCGGCTTCGGTAAGCGTTGCTTAACTTTGCAAGATCCGTGCTATTATTATTCAGCCATTTCGCTTGATTATTGTTGAGAAATTAAGGTTGATTTTACATCATAATTTAACTTGACAACTTGACTAGAGTTTGGACCAGATCAGACTTCAAGCCTGCAAAGTTGTTGCTATTGACGACAGAAATAAGTGTATGGCCAAGCTTTTTCACAAGAAAATCCTCTACAATTTAAAACACATTGAAACGAATTCAAAAACAGCATTACAGTACAAAAAAATAATATTATTTTCTCAACCATAAAGACATCTACAGACGCCACAAAGAAGATCGCATCAACACCGCGGCAACTTGAGCCACCTTCACAGAAGATTCCATTTGCCGCAAGATACACCCCCTACACCCTCTGAATCACCCCCACTTCACCCCTCTCCGTACAGACACGGTACATCGGTACACGTATGCTAATGCTGAATGCGATACTGCGCCGATATCGGAAAGGGTTAGGAAGTTTATAGACAGCTTGTTTATTTTTATTTAATGTTATTTTACATTCAACTCCTCATCACCATATACCACAATATAAAGAATAACCAGTAACCTAGCTAGGCCCTTTTTGTGAAATCAAACTTTTGGCAAGTAAACCTTTTGTTATATTGTTCTATACTCATAAATGAGTATGAATGTGGATTTCTACAAGAGTTGAGGAAGACCAAAGAAAAGATAGATGGACTGTGTGACGGAGCATATGGGTAGAGGGTTGGTGACTGCTGAGATAACGAGTAACAGAGAAGCATGAAACAAGAAAACATGCTGCGCCGACCCCAAATAAAACTAAAAAACTTAACTACTTAACTCGTTAGGACAGCCCTGAGTAACTCACGAGTAACCTGCTACCTAAAGCTTGCGTGTATTTGTGTAAACGTTTTACATGTGTGTGCGAGCAGATTTCGATACTGTTACGAGCTGGATATGGGATAAATTAAAACACTACCGATTAAACTCCAAATACCTTCATTTAACACAAAACACTCAATCACACACTCACTACTGTCCACTATTCACTTAACGCACTAGTGGTTCACCTCGACTTGCTTCGTTGTTTAGCCAAAATCAGACTGACTGCATCCCTCTTTCGAGAAAGAGCCACAGCTTTCCCAAAACTTCTTCACAGTTCCATAGTGGAACATTTAAACTTGAACGTAATCTAGAATGTACTCGCAAAGCTGCCAACGTGACAATACTACAATTATGTCTATTGTGTCTACGAGTAAATGCTGTTTTCGTCAAATTCCATGTTTCTAATAGTGGACGCGCATTAACTGTGCACCGTTCTCTCACATCCAAACTCGTTCCTGCAACAAAGATTTTTCTTAATGGATAATCCAATAGCACTTTACATAACTGGATAATCAACTACAACTACCAACAGTTACTGTTGCGCTCACAACCACTAGAACAACGACAAAAAAACAACGTTCACTAACATTACATAATACCATCATGTTAGTGAACAAAACTTATAACTTCCCCAACATGTAAGTTTATAAAACACTTTAGGTAAGTGCATTGAATGTTGTTCCACGTCTCGTCGAGTCGAGTATAAACAATGCATCAATAACAACTAGCAAGTTTGACAGTCGCTGGTTGGACATTTTAACACACAGTGATCAAATGCTTTGCTGTTTTGGGAGGTCGATACTTTATTATGAAACTAAAATAACCCAACCAAAAAATTATTAAAGGAATTTCACCAAGCAGAAAAATCTGTTTTTCATGTACCTACATAGATGGACAAAATAGACTACCTATTCAAAACAGGAATACCTAGAAAAAGTTTACATACAATAACGTCACGCCTTAAATCTCCAAAGGGGTTCTCATGTGATAGGGGGTATTACCCTAGGCTGATAAAATTTTAGTTTTTCCTAAATCGTGGTAAACGTTATTAGTATGAACGACGGTTTCCCTGAGGGGGAAAGGGCCGCGTCCTTCCATCCGCGCGGCACCTGTAAGGTTCGTCCCAGACTGGATGCCTTCCCACCGACTTCAAGGTGGCTGAATTTCCAATTTGGGGCTGCCCTGTCCGGACTTTGAAATCTAGGGGACAGGGAGGGGTTACAAGGTGAAGTTAGTATTGGGAAATCACTTTCAAGACATATACATACATGAATAATATCAAATCGTATAAGATAAAACAATAATAAGTATGAAGCTAATAAGACAAGAGGACGCAAAGATATGATATATGATGAAAGGTTGGTAAGGAGAACGTTACACTTGCGTTTGATAAATTCATTACTTACAGTTACGTTAACTTTATTATTTAAAATTTACTACGAACCCATCTCTATGGCATGTAATACGGTACAATAATTGCCCCAGTACGTGACTGTTAGACCTAAACGCATAGGTCCACTAAAGACACTACTACGAATTCTAAGAGATCACGCTCCCTAAGCATTCTTCACATGTTTTTCTCAATCCTAAGGCATGTGCGACAACAATCTCTACGCAATGTTTCTGAACTAGACCTTTATAGGAAGCAGTATTAATCAGCAGCATTTGGTTGGTTTGTACTACAAGTCAGCATTATAGTCTGACTAACAAAAGTTTGTATTAATTGAACTGCGAATATTACGGTTCTGCCTTCCATTTTTGTTTGGTCAGATAAAAGTCACATCGTCAATAATATAGTCGGGTGTAATATTGTACAGTGTACAAGTCCTATGCATGAGGTGGGTGTAGAATAGCGGGAGGCTTTCCACGTCTCCCTATAACCAAACGCAGATGACGGATATTTGCCAAGGTATGGATTAGGAGGTGGATACATAGCACATAAGATAATAGTATACATTGTGATACAATATAGAAGCTGCTCCGTCAAGCTGAAATAAATGATTATTAACAGATCCTCTACACTACCGCCAGACTGCTACTATGAGCTATTAGTTAATTATAGTTAACACTTGTCTTATCACGTGTTCATTGAAGTAGACTAGAATCTACAACTCACTTACAGAATACTGCACACATTACCAGCTTCGCCTTCGCCACAGCTTATCTCCTTCCACTTCTCGACACTGACTTTAATTAGATTTATTACTTGCACTTACATTTAACTAATAAAATATGAATCGCTCTCTTACAACAGTTCACTGGGACATGTGCATCTTGGTAACAAGACTACACAGACTTCACTACCCTAACGTAGGACGTCATAGCACTTCGTGGTCTTAAAGCAACTACCCTGACTTAGCTCGACTAGCCTCAACGTCTGACCCCATCTGTGATCTAAAACTAAGTGCCCGAGTTATCCTCTTTTCCTTTATCTCCAAATATTCTAAAAATACCACAACCGGTCTATCGCCCTTTTTCCTCCGTTGTTTCAATTTTATTGTTTTTCAGGTTCGTTTGGGTAAAACCCAACATGTGGTGACCAGATGACTCTCGCACTAGCATTCAAGATCGTTCTCAGACAGTCACACCAGCTACCGGGCACAATTCGGGCTGATGCTGAGAAAATCCAATAATATCTGGCCATACTCGGAGATGCTTTGATTTTGATTTTGATTTATCATTTATGAGATCATATTATCAAGAACAAAAATTGAACTCAAATGTCTCGCTGATGGTGGCGCGTGTGTCGGGTCGTTTAGTTCCCTCCAAAATGGTTGAGTTGAATGATGGCTGATCCATGCGTCATGTTCGTGAACGGGCGCTGTCAGTTGTGACTGGTCATCTCGCAGCTGCCATGGATTATTGTATTTTTGAATTGTTAATTTTATCTTTTTATTCTGGACGCTCTTACTCGCACGTCTTTCTACATCGTTCTCACATGTATGTTTAATCTCGACATGAATGATGTAACCGAGACTTTGTAACAACAATGATTTAAAAGAGTGTCCATGGAGTTTCTTGCCCATTCTTCTCCATAGAGATCTACGCTTTCGAATGGGCAACTACAGTACTTTCACAAGTTATTATGCCCTGTGACTGGGACTGTAGCTTAGTTTGTTTTTTGTGTTTTGACATTCAAAAGTGCCTGTAATGGTCTAATTGAAATAAATGCTTTGAGTTTGAGTTTGAGTTTGAGTTTGAACAAATAATCAAATAACCAATCGAACCCATGACCTCATATGCTAGCAGTCGCTAGCATCTGAGAGGAGTCTAGAAAGACTTTTAAGCTTTCACGGTTTGTAACAAAACTTTCACTGTCACTTACGGGATATCTTCCGTGATTAAAGTTTATTTTGATCTCCCAATATTTCGATGCTGTTGCAAGCGCCATGATCACGAGATGGCGGAAGAATGCGGGTAGATGGTAAAAACTTGTTAGATGCAGACAAATCTGTCCACCCTCTTTCTTTATCTTTTACTACGCGCACTACTGGAACTCGGCACAAACTCACGGCAAAACACACTCACAATATCGTTAGGTTTTGTGGAGTCCAGTCTCCATTCATCTCGAGATCATGGATCACGCTTGCAACAGCGTCGAAATATCGGGAGCTCAAAGCGACAGTGAAAGTCTAGAAAGAGTTTATCTTTTATTTATCACAAAACACATGCGTTACCATAAAATCCACAGACACTATAGTGCTCCACTTCAAACTATTTACTTAACGCCTACTTACTCCTTTAATTATAATAACTACTCAGCTCCAAGCGACAACTTAGATGCACAGTATTGTTCCCAAGCGACTGACAACTTGCGACGACTTGTTACAGCTTGCTAACTAAGTGAATTGTGTCGCTTCGTGAAGTCGCATCGTGTGCAAGAAACAATGTATCAATAACGCAAGTTTGAGAGGCTATAGCCAGCGTTATTGTTATGTACTTCAAGTTTGTGGGATTGCTTTTAAGTTTGTCTGTGAGAGGGAATGCTAGGATTAAGATGTAAACGAATTAGTGATCACGCAATCTCCAAGTAAATTCGAAATGTAACACAGTTTTCCTCGACATTCTCTAAAGGGGTTGTAGAAATGCATTTGCTATACTTTTAGGGGTATAAAAAACAGTGTACAAAGTTCTTCACCCCCCAAAGAAATGGGAGGATCTTCCAACCAGACGGCTGTTGTCTGGTGGGCTACTGCCCGACAGTTGTTGTCGGATTTTCCAATATGGTCTTAAGTTCCGGATTGCGCGCTACTTGCGCGATTTAGGAATTTCACGTTAGCTCTTCATTTTTGTGCTTTTTGTAGTGCCGCTACCTGCTCACACGTCTTGTCGAGTCCCTTATATCAGGACCATGAGCCTAAAATCATTAACCGTAAACATAATTATCCAAACTAATTCTTACTGAAAAAATAAGAATAAAAGAAAAACTGAATAACCTTGCATACATGAATTAACCTTTAAAATTCATAGATGGGAGTCATTTTAGAGTTTTTAAAACCTAGATATCAAACCAAGGACCTCAAGAAAGGCTCATAGCCTTTTTTTTAAACTAGAACAAACAAGAACACTTTTTAATAAGAAATATCTACCCATCTCCACCTCTATTCCCTCCCAAGTCTATACCTGATTTTTCCGCTTATATAGTTCGGTGCAGCGATGCCGACGGCGCTTAGTGCCAGGAGCGATACCTCTATCACTGAATACAGCTCCATATCACTGTATACATGGCTGTATACATGTATCTCTAATATACAGGGTGTATCAGTCACCTTGTCTGTGTCAACGATGTTGTATCCGCAGTATAATCTGTCTTTGGTCATCAATACGAATGGTATTGGGCAAAACAGTTTCGTATTTGTCGTTCATCATCTGTCTATATTGGAATCGGCTTCCAGTTTAACTGGATGCAGCTGAATTCTAGTATTTAACATAGAGCGACTGCCTATCTGACCTCCACAACCGTGGGTAATTCCCTTGATAAGATTGGTTGTCAGACTTTCTGGCTTGTAACGACTGTAAAAGATCTACAAATGACAGACGGGGCCAAAGTGCTTTCCGAGGCACGAAAGGAACTCAGTATGTACTGAATGATCCTCACCCATCCACGGACCAACCTCGTCATTATTTTTGCTGCCACCATAATCATTGACAACACCGGTTGGCGCAGTGGCTGAGCGATTGGCTGTTGCGCTACGTGTCGCGGTTTTGAATCCCGCACGGAAGAAATATTTGTTTGGCCTACAGGTAGTTGTTAAGGATCTGGCTGTTTGTGTATGTGAGTTTAAATGTTTGTAAACGCACCCAACATATAGTATAGCAACGAAAAACTTTTTACTCACAATAACAAAGCCCCACAATTCGCCGAAAGTACCAGGCTCACATAAGTGCAGCTAAACTAATACATTCGGGCGTACATCATATTACGCCGGCCGCTACATAATATATGGACACGCTCGTATTTGCATAGCGGGCCAGTAGCTTGGCCCGACGTCCGGAATTTGAGCACGTTATTAAAGGACAGTAGTTTTGTCTGTTAAGTGCTTTCTCTTTATAAGATTTGGTTTTGGATGTTGTTGTTCCGGGTTTGTGTTTGTATTTTCTACATATACGCGTTCGTAAACTCATGCTTTTTTCCTATGAGGATAGGCAGGAACCACAGAACGCCACCTGCTACGATGCTTTTATACTTTTCATAGTTTCTATCGTTGTTAGCGACGAAACACTAATCATAGAATAAGACTGTTAATTAAGTTTAGGCTAAGTTTTTAAGACTGATTAAAGTTTATAATTTTCAATAGTATATAATGTAATAAGGGTAAATAAGTAGAATTATCATAATAACTTGTAAATAAAGAAAGTGTTATTTAAGGTTTTAAGTGTCCCCGCTTGGTGGCACCACTTAAGCTCAAGTGGCAAAAGCTTAACTATGAGAGAACTTTACCTTAACGAGAACCGTTTCAGTTTTTTGTTAATTTTAAGGCTTAGATTAAGACTTTTTGAAAAATCTTTTTGTATAAGGCTTAAGAAACATAACACCCATGACATGCAGAATTTTTATGTAAATCCGATAAGTCTAACCACCAAAAATCATAAGTTAAAGTTTTCCCATACAAAACTACTCAGTAAAAGCGAAGTGTTCTGATTGGTCAGGGTAGTGCCGTGTGCAAAGTTGAAGGATTCTGATTGGTCAGGGTAGTGCCGTGTGCAAATTTGAAGGGCTCTGATTGGTCACAAGACCCTATAAAAGAAGGGCATTTTTGGTGGTCAGGCAAAAGTCCGGTTAAGTAGTAAACCAGCCGTAGAGAGCTGGAAAACTGCGAGTGGCCATCATCAAAAAAAAAAAAAAGTGGTCAGGCATTCCGGATCCAGCAGTACTAGAAGAAACAACTAAGAAAATAAATACAAGTGAAGTGACAACAAGTGTTTCATTGCACCAGTGCTTTCAACGCCCCTGCAAATCATCCCGCCAGCGAACCCGGTCAAATACAGTGTCAACAATCGTGTCTATCCATACTAATATGGTTAATTTAAATGTAACTCTGACTGTCGTTTAACTTTTCCCTCATTTACGGCTGAACAAATTTGGATGAAACACATGACCTCATCATCTATGGCCCATTTCATGGTTAAGACTCAGTTTACTTTTATTGCGGTAGAACGATCCCGAGGGATAATTAACAACCCCATGGCAAAAGATAGTAAATATAATAAATTATATTTACTATCTTTAACTTATAACTTAATCCTAAAAATCACATACACACGCTATAGAAATTATTGCAACGAATTGCTTAGAAAACTAAAACAAACGCATGAACATAATGAGATACAAAAAAGTAAAAACAACCCTAAAGCTCTATGGAAAACAATCAAAGAAATCACCAATACTCGCCCAATACGAACCAGTTCAGATATATTGTTGAAATTATGTGACACTCCTACTTCTTCCATTAATAGTGTGTGCACTTTTTTCACCAATGTAGGTAAAAACTTGGCCTCCAAGATACATCAAAATCAACATACATCCATCAGCAGTCATTCCCCCGAAACTTTAACAAAAACTCAGCCTTGTAACTCGATTGTCATTACTGAAATAGATGAAAGGGATGTGGAAGCAACTATACTTCAGCTACGCAGTGACTGTGCAGTAGGTTGGGACGGTATCACGTCATCGTTCCTAAAAACGCATCGTCATGTCCTGGTCCCACCTATAGCCTACATCTTTAACCTCTGCATTCAGTCAGGAGTTTTCCCGAATGCTCTTAAAAAAGCTATTCTCCACCCAATTTTCAAGGGAGGGGACAGAAACTGTGTTAACAATTACAGACCCATATCGGTCCTCACTTCACTTTCTAAAATTTTTGAGAAAATTCTCAATAAACAACTTAGAAACTTCCTAGACAAATTTCATCTTATAGCGGACAACCAATACGGCTTTCGTTCGGGAGTATCAACTGAAGACGCGGTACTAGATCTTACGCAATTGGTTGCTAAAAAACTCGATGAAAAAACGAAGTGCCTGGGAATTTTCTTAGATCTCTCTAAAGCGTTTGACACGGTTTCTGTGCCCAAACTTATCTCCAAGTTGGAATCCTTGGGTGTTCGTGGCAAGGCTCTTGAAATTTTCATAGACTACCTTAAAAACCGTAGTCAACAAGTCCAAATTGGTAATAATTTGAGTAACGAGGAGATAGTGACTTACGGCGTACCACAAGGTAGCATACTCGGGCCGACATTGTTTCAAATCTATATAAATGATTTATGCAACATGACAATCCCAAACTGCAACATATACACCTATGCAGATGACACCGCAATTATCGTCCACGGTCCTTCTTGGGAAGCTGTTAAAAGCAACGCTGAATCCGCCCTACGTAGAATCATGCACTGGTTTAACTCTAACCTCCTGACATTAAATCTGGCCAAAACTTCATATGTTCCTTTCGCCATCCGCTGCAACATGAAACCACCAAGCACTTTCTCCTTAACGGCACATTTATGTAAAACTCCCTCAACACATTGCTCCTGTCCAAAATTAAGAAAAGATGACAGCGTAAAATACCTCGGCATCCATATAGACAACGGACTAAGATGGGACAAACACCTAGACACACTTACCACCCGAACAATGCGACTTATCTCTATCTTTAAATCACTCAGGGGGTCAGCTGACCATGATGTTCTAAAAATGGTGTATTTTGCTCTGTGCCAATCGGTGCTAGGGTACTGTATCAATGTGTGGGGTGGAGCCAAAAAGACAGGTCTCTTGAGGGCTGAGAGAGCACAAAGAGCAGTCCTTAAAGTTATGACAAAGAAACCACGCAGATTTCCAACAGCGCAACTTTATGCAGACTGTAAGGTTTTAACTGTACGACAGCTATTTGTGCTTCAATCAATTCTTAGGACTCATGGCAGTTTGGCTCCCCCCGACCCCAAAAAACGTAAACATATAATTCCCAGCATTAAACATAAAACGAAGTTTGCAAGGCACCAGTTTTACGTAATAAGTACGCACATCTATAATAAAGTCCATAAAAAACTAAATATTCTCGGTCTCCCCAGGTATAAAATAAAACGTACAGTAATTGAATGGCTGCTAAAACAGGACTATCATGAAACGGAATCACTTTTAACCTACATCACCTAGTAAACATCCACTCTGTATGTTTACCTTATTTTTTGGACAAGCGCTAAGCACTCCCATGTCCATAACACACTACAAACATACTCTCACTTCATTCACTACACTCAACACTATCACAAAACACCCCAAACACCTCCCACACATAATCATCAAACATTTGCCCTTCTACAATTCACTTTCAGACTCTCACATTTTTAAAGTTTACCACATGTTCAAAAATGCACCCATTTGACACAGTCCACTGGCACGTCTGCCACAATAGAATTATATAAGCATATCCTATAGCCGGGCACTGTCTCCTAAGATACAGGCCTAGCCTAGTTTAGGGGACAGGGTTGAGCCTATTGTACGTACTTATCTATCTAATGCTAAATTAAGAACTCTAATCTGTATACAGTGCAATGTACTTGATCTTTGTGGTAATAAACAATTTATTATTTATTTTATTATTATTATGTCGTTTCTATTGTCTATCTGTTCATACAGATGCTGCATTGTTTTACTAAACTCCACCACAAATTCAGATGGGACTTTCACCATCACTTTACACCATAGGAGCCTGCTCCTAAGTTGTAAATGCATATCAAAAGGGTTGATGGCAATTGGGCTTAACCCCTGTTACATGGGACTAGATCATGACTGTAAAGTGTACTACACACTTCTGCCTACCTTTTCCGAGAAAAAGGCACAAATCAACTGCCCTTTAACACATGTACGACAAAAACACAAAGCCCTAATGTTTACCTGAGTAACAAGAAATACTTTTCTCCCAAACATAAGAAGTCTAAACGTATTAGCAACAGTTTGTCCATGTCTGTTTGTCCGTTTTTGTGCTCATTACTGCGAAACATACTCTTTTATCTTGTTCCTCTGTGTGGAAAGAAATGGTTGAGGTTTTGTGTTGTGATGAGGATCTTTTTGAGTGTGAAATATTATTGTCTTGTAGACTGTTTGTATGGAAAATTAGGTTACTTTTATCGTCTAATTAGAATTTAGTAAGGATAGGGAAGTTACTCTGAAATATTTTCTGCAACTTGTGTAAAATTCTGAAATTTCATTATTATTTTATTTTATTTCTTTATTTCAAATAAATACTATATTGCAAAAATTCTCAGGGATAACTGCAAGAAAGTGCTTTAACATTAAAAAGCAGTGATGAAGTAAAGGTCTTCAAAAAAACTTATTTTACTTTACCCGCCTGGGGATCAAACTGAAAAACCCACAACCAGCAGTCGCGGCTCTCCCCCACTAGAATTCTACATACACACAAACACAAACTCACGGCTTTGTTCGTTGATAGGCAGAAACTACAGAACGCCAGCTGCTACGATCCTTTTATATATACCATCACCACCATCTGCCTGGCTTTTCCCAACTATGTTGGCTTCCAGTCTAGCCAGATGCAGCTGAATACCAGTATTTTACATGGAGCGACTACCTATCTGACCTCCACAACTCAGTTAATACTGGGTAATAAGTAATCCTTAGTAAATCCATAGTTAATCCTTGGTAAGACTGGTTATCAGACCTTTGGGCTACTGACTACCTGTAACAACAGCCGGGACCAGCGGCTTAACGTGCCTTCCGAGGTACGGAGGAAACTCGGTATGTGATGGGTGGTCACCCACCCATCCGCAGACCAATATAGATAATCGTATCGCAATATAGATAGCGTATCGTATCGCTTAACAAATAAATAAATAAATTGCGCATGGTCAACTATACTCCAAATCCATTCACACAACTCATCATTTGTTCCCAACATTATATTTTATCAGCGCCGACCACATTTCCCCTATCTATTCAATATTCACACAAACCATTTTATATCCAAAAAACACATGTTATCCCCAAAAACATATCAATTCATACAGGCGGCTGTTGTTCCACCGCATCCGCACGCGATAAAATATCGCTGCGCCTCGTAATTTAAATGTCGTTCAATATTTTATGAGTGACGGTATCAACTAGTTTACGAGTGATCTCCCTTGTTGCTGCAAATCTCTCGCGGGTTATGGCGTGGGGTGGGGTGTTAGGGTCAGCGGTTTTGTTTTGGGAATTGTTGACAGGTGGATGAATGGTAAACCAAATTTTTTGTTTTTAACCTTGCGCCACTTTAGGTTGCGTTTACAAAAATTTAAACTAAGACACATAAACAACCAGACCCGGAACAACTATCTGTAGGCCATACAAATAAATGTCAATGAGTCTGTACAGTACATGACAAAGAAAGGAGAGACGAGAGAGGTAATGAGATTTTTTTTTAGTATTACCACTACCACTATCATCGTCGAACTAGCCTTTTGCCAATTATGTTGGAGCCAGCTTCCGATACAACTGGTTACAGGCAAATACACTGGTATTTGCCTACCTAACCTCCACAACCTAGTTACTGGGGTTTACCATATCCCTTAGCAAAACCCATTGTCAATCTGTCGGGGTTCCGACTATCCGCTCCGACAGTTAAAGCTCACTGGCCTAACCATAGTCCTACCTTAGCATAGTCGGGATTCGGGCATCGAAACCCGGTTTCGGTCTCATAGTAAAACACGATGGAAAAACCGAGTGAGAACGAACCCGGGTTTCACATTCCCTAGTCGGGATATAATGATGAATCATAAACTATCTCCTATTACTATCTCTGTCACTCACACCACACCCCAAAATACGCGCGTCTCGTTTCCGCGCTGTCATACCGTATTCATGGGATTTAGAAATGCAGCATTACGTATACTGACACATACCGACACACATGTACACACAGTTATGTTCTTTTATACGCACTAAAACTGACGTAGTACTAGAAAGGAAGATAAAACATGTTTTTTTCACCTGCGATGTGGAGAACGTTAAAGAAAACAACAAAGATTTGGGGTTATTTGTCGATAAAGAGCGTTTTTCAAGGCAAAATCGGGAACCTTTTGAATTTGCCTACATATAGTGCATCATGTTCTTTTGACGTCTGACTGATGACAATCAGGAAGGCGCTCTTCGTAAACATTAACCAACCAACTATTGACTAACACAGGTTTTATGCGTGGCCACTATTTTGAAAATTTAGTAAAATGGTGGAAGCTAGGTAGGCCACGCTTCAGTCAAAAACTTTCCAACCCCTTTTACGTTT
The DNA here is from genome assembly GCA_964057025.1 of Standfussiana lucernea. Taxonomy (NCBI): domain Eukaryota; kingdom Metazoa; phylum Arthropoda; class Insecta; order Lepidoptera; family Noctuidae; genus Standfussiana; species Standfussiana lucernea. The sequence continues at coordinate 774,281 of OZ059809.1, forward strand.
TTCGCGTTAGTGACGACTATAGCCGAAGGAACTCTGCTATACTCATAATTTTAGAAGCTAAAATTAAATGTCGACAGATGGACAAAAAATAGTACAACGAGGCTGTGCTAAAGTAAGTCGAATTTACAGTAACAAACTTGTCGCACATTTTAAACCAAGTTTTTAATTGGCTTTTTCAGATTTTCCATGCTGTTCGCGGTTTTCTTTTTTTGCCACCAGTACATCCAGGAATTTCATAACAATTTTTCCTTTATCCCCATATCAACTGTTTAAAAACCTAAAATCTACGTTTCTGTGTCCATACAATCACGGCGCGTGTATGAAACATTCACAGAATCCCGGGAAGCGGTCCCGGGCTGGAATAATTGATGCGCCCAGCACTACAACAAAGAATAATAGTTGAATATTTTAGGAGGCGTTTTGTGAGGCCAGTGGCACAAAACAAATTATTTTAGAAGGTTTATTTGATTGTATTGAAGTTTGAAAAAGTGACAGGGGTAGACTGCACCCCAATAAACTTCTCAATCAGTCAAAGTCGTCCCCTGAGTTGCACTCCTACACCTAATTTTCCGCCTTGCGTTAAAAAAGAGGAAGTAGAGTCAGTCCTCCTTCTTGAGATACTTGGTCCATCGAACCACCAATCGGAGGCTGTGAAACCTAGGCTATAATTTCCAATATGCGGTCATCATCATCTGCCTAGCCTTTTCCCAACTATGTTAGGGTCGGCTTCCAGTCTAACCGGATGAAGCTGAATACCAGTATTTTACATCGAGCAACTGCCTATCTGATCTCCACAACTCAGTTAGTACTGGGTAATACGATACCCCTTGGTAAGACTGGTTGTCAGACTTTTGGGCCACTGACTACCTGTATGGATGATCAAAGATGCACAATTGACAGCCGGGACCATTTCCAATATGTGGTAATTACTAAATATCAGTCATTAAGACAGATTGTTACCCCGGTATCTACAGTCAAGTTAAAGTGATTACATGAGTTTAAGTAATTACTTATGCAACCATTTTTATACAATAGACAAGAATTTAAACAATACTAAGCAATACTAAACTACATAATAAAAATCGTATTTAAAAAAATGACATTTAAAGTAAACTAAACACTTTGACTTGTTTATAGATACGGGTGTTAGACTGTCACGCTACACAAAGGGTTGGTTGGTTGGTTGGTTCGCCAAGAGGTTTTATTTTGCCCAGTAACTAGGCTGCAGAGGATAGATAGGGTCGCTTCATGTAAAATATAGTATTCGACTGTATCCGGTTAGACTGGAAGCCAACCCCGACATACGTGGGACACTCAGAAAGTTTTGCGACACTAAAAATAATGTTCTACAGGTACATATATTTTTATTAAATTTTTCAAAGTACTCTCCACCAGCCTCTATACAAAGACTCATGCGTCTGAACCAGTTTTCAAAACACTTTTTCCAGTCCGTCGCAGACACCTCGTTTACAGCCTGCTCGAACGCTGCCAGCGCATCTTCCGGCGACGAAAATTGTATCCCCTTGAGCTGATTTTTTATTTTTGGAAATAAAAAAAAGTCACACGGTGCTAGATCAGGGCTGTAAGGAGGGTGACCCAGGAGTTTGACTGGTGTACTGTCCAGGAAGTCCCTCGTTTTGAGCGCGGTGTGTGCAGGCGCATTGTCGTGGTGGAGCAGTAGTCCGCGGAGCCCTGTGTTTGGTCGCTTGTTGCTCACAACAGAAAAAACTTCTGGTAAACATTTGGTAGTATACCATTCGGCGTTGATGCTTCTTTGATCTCGTAAGGGAATTGAGGCCAAGTGGCCAGTCAAATTAAAAAAGCTGGCGATCAAAATCTTCCCCCCGCTTCGAGATCGGTTCACTTTGGTAGGCGTTGGTTCATTTTGAAACACCCAAACTGTCGACTGGCGCTTGGTTTCTGGATCGTATTGATAAATCCAGGACTCATCACCTGTTACGATGTCGTAAACACGCCGAGACGAGCCTGCTTCAAATTTGTTCAGCATATCACGGCACCATTCCACCCGGGCCTGCTTCTGAGCGTCGGTGAGGTAGTGCGCTACCCAGCGCGATACTATCCTCCTCACGCGAAGATGCCCGTGTAGAATCTCGTGAACGCTTCCCGATCCAATCTTTAATATGTGCTGAATCTCCTGATATGTAATTCGCCTATTATCTTGGATTAAATTTTTCACTGCTAGCACATTTTCTTCCGTAATAGCCGTCAAAGGGCGACCGCTTCTTTCTTCATCCCCCAAGGTTGGTCGACCGCGCTTAAATTCGTTATACCAACGATACACGGTTGCCTTGGAGGGGCCTTCATCCATAATTGCCATTTGAAGTCTATCGAACGATTCATCCGGTTTCAGGCGACACTTGAAATCGTAAAAAATCATAGCTCTAAAATGTTCCCGGCACAGATCCATTTTTCAGTAAGACACGATACTTTGAATTGGCTCGCAAAAAATGTGGAGGGAAATTTTGAAAATGGAACACACATATTTTTACTTACAAGTAATCATATTTTCGAAAAGGATTCTAACTGGCCAGTCTCCCATATATAAAAACTATTTATCGCAATACTTTCTGAGTGGCCTGGTACATAGTTGGGAAAATGTGATGCTACACAGATGTGATGTTCCCTTTTGTAGCGTTGACAGGAGTTAGTTTTCTGCTCCCTCTTGTTCAATGCCCCTGCTTACCCTTTGTGCATTTCAATGGAGATTGAATGGAGCTCATAACCAACTGGGTTTTACGATGATGTCTATGAGAGGAAGCCTGATGATTGTTTCTTTGTTACTGAAGACTGACCTGTGAGAAGTACAGCTGCTTTGAACTCGGAGCACGTTTATATGGCGGATAAATAATCTGGTAAGTGAATTTTTGGCCCATTTTCATCAAATCAAAACAATGAATTATCCGCATTATGTGGGTAGTTATACAGTACGTAAATGTTACATGAGGTAAGCTAAGATAGTACAGACGCTAGCACATGAAGCTACAACAATCTGTCAAACTTTATCAGATTTTCAACGTTTACCGTAAATATTTTTTAATGAATTATTTGGCAAATAATTGTAGTAAGCTGATGAAAATGACCAATTAGGTATGTTTTGCCAACTGTTGCTTGCCAAATGAAGATTTAAATGAAATTTTCGGTGAAATGATAGGATAACAAAATAAATCTTTTGCATGAAAATTAAATGCTTGAAAATAACTTAAAATTGTTTCCGTTATTCCTATTACTTTTTATGCCTTAATACTATTACACTAATAGCCATCAGGCCTAGTAACAATATGCGAATTGAAATTATTCCAAAACAAATTAGTCTACAAGATAATTATGCCAAAATAAACTGTATGCCAAAAACAGGCAAAGTATTATTATGCCAAAAAATATGCCTAAGCAGTTATACCAAAGTATATTAGGAAAAAAAAACATTATGCGAAAAGAAGAGATCCCAAGTCCAAATCCCCCAAAATACAGTTTAAAAAAACTGACCACGCAAAAAACGCACTCAATTTAATATAAACCTAAACGGCTTAAACCCTACACTGCCGCCAAAAAAACAAATTTCAATAACGCGAACGTCCAAAAGGAGAATTAACCATAGCAACTATGTAGGGGTTAGTACGCTTACACGGGCAACTTTAGTTGCTCAATTCTGGGCAATTTTGTTAATTAAAAGGACACGACATCATCATCATCATCATCATTCTCCTACCCTTATCCAGCAGGATCTAGCAGGGTCGACGCAGCATGTCTTCTTCTTCCATACTTCTCTATTTCTTGTCATCTCATTAGACACCTCCTTTCTTGCCATTTCATCTTTCACACAGTCCATCCATCGTTTCATATTTAAAACATAAAAAAATATTAACAGCGATGCCTTGTTTATTATTTAAGAAATTTTTGGAAGAAGGTTTACTCTTGCAACACTATGAAGAGCATAAAATAAGAAACCACTTAATAAAATAAATTTCTGAATTCCGCAGGCAATTATCACCCGAAATCATTACTTTACAAATTACCTGTGTAAAAGCTAATGATACAATAATTATTGTCCCTTTTGTTTAGAGTCAATTAAGATTGCTTAGCTATCACCGGCAACTCTTGCGAACAACAAATGCTGGAGAAATTGCCGCTGGAAAATTTTCAGAATTATTGAAGAAGAACAAGACCAATTTTATTGTGCGGACCTCTAGCAACTGTTGCCGGGCAATATTTTTTTTAAGAAAATTGCCCGTGTAAGCACAGCTTTAGAGGGATTGGTGAGGGGAGCGGGGAGGGGATAACGAACCTCCGCTAGCCATATGGGGCTCGGACTTTGAATATTGCATGTAAATACATACTTCAGTATGTTTGCCTAAATTCTGGAGCTGAATTCTGGTATAAAAGTATTGGTGGAAATGGGTATTGAGCTGTTTATGGTAGATTATTATGAGCGAAATTATGATGAGAAGATATTTGAGTCTGGGGACTTGTTTGTAGGAATTTGTTGGGTTAAGCTGGATACGTCTATCGAGTTACAAATGAACTTCCATTTGAACCCCAGATTATAATATATTTAGCAAAATGAGGAAAATCCTTGCGACAGTCAGTGTGAGTTCAGTGCTGCCGACCAGATCATGGCCCACTTGCTGGAGTGCCGAAAGTGTCCCTACACCTGAATTTAAGATTATATAAAATAACGCATTTAAAACCACCAAGACAAGACTTACCGTCATAAAAGAAGATGAAGGCAAACCAATGCCGGACAAACTTACTCTACTCCTACCGAGTGTGGATAAAAATGGACAGGCACACATAAATGGAGAACAGAAGAAGGTAAAGAGAAAGAGACCTTTACTCTGCAGCAGTGGGAGAATCTTATCTTTTATCCTTACTTATGCACATATAAATAGATAGAAGAACGCATATTTGTTCTTCTCTTTCACGTAAAAACTGTTGAACGGATTTGGATGAAATTTGGCACACCGACACTTTATAATCTGGATTAACACAAATGATACTTTTTACCCCGGTAACAAGATCCTGTATGACACTTTGGTCCATATTTGTAGGACCCATCGCCAATGAATACAGTGGGAACATTTAAATGGAATTTCACTTTGAAATATTGTTTTTTTGTTTTCGTTGTCATCTACGAAACTTAACTGAGATCATAACAAAAAGCTCACGGGTATTGCACACCGCGCACTGAAAGATAGTTGAATATAATAATAAAAAGTTATTGTGTCTATAAATAGCGGGGAACCATAAAAAGGGGGGGGGGGCAGTAAACTAAGTTTATCAAGATATATGTTACTGTTGCAACTGACACATTAGTTTATATCTTCATACAATTTCGGAAACATCAATATTTGTATTAGGTATCACCATGATTAGAGAGTTGGTTGGTGATCGGATTGCAAAAAAAGTGCCTTAGATCTAATGTATTTTGATCAAATAAGTAAGATTTTAACGGGCCACAATATAGGGAAAAGCTAGACAGATGTTGATGATGCAGTAAGAAGCAAATAACAACAAAACAAGCAAAACAACAGGGAAGGGAACATCAAGTCGTTTTCCTGAAAAGGTTGGTCATGTTAGTTTGATTCATGGGGGGTGCAATATTCATGCACTAACAAGTCGTGAATAAAAAGCTATTTTGGTTCACATTCTGCCGATTTTACAACACATATTTTATGCAATTATATTAATCTTAAGTTGGTGGTAACGAGAAGCGAACCTAGCAGACACAACCATCATCTGCCTAGCCTTTTCCCAACTATGTTGGGACACATTTCCTCAGTCACCATGTATGCCGCTTAGGCGTTTCTAATTAATTACTATAAATTAGAAACGCCTTGGCACATACTCCACCAACACCGGATTCCAAATTCAAAAACATTCGTCATCTTGCATCACAAATCATGACAGCATCTTCAAATTAAACTCTCAGACTACCTTCATACTCGTATAAAAAGCGGGCATCAGCACAAACTAAGCGATTCTGGCATTAAGTCCGCTCCAAACGCTGGGAGCTGTGGAACAGTGGCGTAGTGGCGTATTCGAACAGTAAAAATGTAGCGTCATGCATTATGCATTCACTGTGGTGCGTCGGCTAAACGCGGGTGACTGTCACACCAGAGTGTAACAGGAACTTCGAATTGTTAGATTGTTACATCTGTCATTGATGTCAGTACGTTAGCCCGGTGTGTACTATGCGCGATGCACCAAGGCAATCAACACTGTCAACCTCACTAACTTGAAAAACTTTTGGTAAATGTCGTTTCTTGTCACTCCTATCGCAGGTCCACTGGAAGTGATTTCTTAATTACATAAGCGGTATCTTTGTGCTCTTTTATTTGTAGGTTATTTCCTGTATATGTGTTTGTGTGTACATACATAAATAAATGTACCTACCTATTTTTTTGTGAAGAAGTCCATGATTTTACAAAGGCGGTTGAGTGGCAAATTAGCGGTTCCATATCTGCAATATTAAGTGTTACGGCAAAACATTTGACCGTTTCTACAACAGTTAGTTCTGAATACGAGTCTGAAACTGCAGTTTTAAGACTTTTATTCAAAACTAACCATTGATCGTATTGAGCAAATTCAATGTAGCTGTTTCTGTTTGTTTCAGTATTTATCATGCTCAGTCACTCAGTTGTAGCTCAGTTCCGCTCACTTAGTTGTATTAAAAACCGGAGTCCGTACATTACAACTTAATCAAAGAACCATATCTTAGCGACAACACAACAAACAAAAAGATTCACTCTCGTCGACAAAATTCGTTTTATGTCGTAAAACACAACACTACACAACTACGGAAATACACTTCGGTGTAACACAGACCCCTAGAGTTGCTCTAATGAAATTGTCCATAAATCTCGAATATTGGACTGGCGACATGCCTAACTATGGTGTTCCCTCCCCCTCCGCCTCATGTTACCGAGGACTCAGAGCGCTCCAGTTTCTTACGATATATGTCGCGAACCCGCATAAATGTTGTTTTCCCGAATCTTTAGCTGCGTTGTGGGGGGTGTTATGGGGAATATGCCGTTACTCGGATTCAGTAAATATTTCCTACTTGTTTGAGGAACGGATTAGAATGAAATTGATTACTTTATTGGAGTGGGTGTTTTGCGTAATGCAATTGTTTTTGGAAGGGTTCTGGTGTTGTTAGGTGGTGATAGGGTTTTTTTTGGAAAAACAATGGAGACTACTGATACTTTACTCAGTTAGAATAAATTAATAATGTCATTGCCATTTGTGAGCTTTTCACTAAAGTCATTCGAGTTGTTTGAACACTACGAGCATTTCGATTCTCAAACAGATACATTCATAAACTAACGCTTGTATCCCACAGGGGTAGGCTGACTGGCCTCGTTGGGCTAGTGGTCGCAAGCACGATTGCTGAGCATGAGGTGCTGGGTTCGATGCCCAGGTCGGGCAATCTGTTATTGTGTTTTTCCTTCAGGAATTTCTCACGGAGTTTGGCTTTGTGCCGGTTGATGGCAATACGCTCACCCCTATTACATGGGACTTAAACATAACTAGCAAAATGTGGATGTACTATTAGGTACACCTCTGCTTAACCCTTCCGGGATTAAAGGCGTGATGATGTTATGGTAGGGTGAAACGAATATTCAAATAGATACCTATACTTAGAACGGTAAATAATTAAATAGAACCTAACTAATCAGAAATAATAGAAAAGTGGTCGGTTGTGAAAACACAGACGTACAAAATTCTCATTCCACGTAGTATCTTATACCATTTTACTCTAAAACCCTCAGCATGCCTACTTACGGAGTCTCATAAGAGCAAGTCCAGCCCATCATGGGCCAGGTCCATCCAATCATAGCCAGCAACAGACCGAGGCAATACGCGACGCCGCGCTAGGGGAGTCTTATACCGTACAGTCGGACAAAGTGATTGGTGTACAGCAAGGTGAAGTATTAGGCTTAAAAAGTTGTTACACACAAAATAAATATAACTGCTTCGTTGGTCTAGTGATCGCAATTGCGAATACTGAGCATGCGGTCCTGGGTTCGATTCCCGGATCGGGCAAATTGCTATTCGGTTTTTCCACCAGGAATTTCTTAGTAGCAGCCACGGAGTCTGGATTTGTGCCTGGTTGATGGCAAAAGGCCTGCCCCCTATAACATGAGACCTAAACATATCTGGCGAAATGTGGGTGTACTATTAGGTACACCTCTGCCTAATCCTTCGGGGATTACAAGCAGATCGAGCGAGCGGGGATTTATATTATGATAAAAATGAGCAGTCAAAAAAAATTAAAATTTGTTTCGACGGTTTGCTTATGTTGGAAGATGGAATGGTAAGACAATTGATGGATGTGGTTTCTGTCAACCCCACTGAGAAAAAACGAATTAAGACGATGTATTTATTATTTGGCCTGTGCATCTAACGTTTTGTTTAACTGTACCTGTTTGTCAGATTGTAACTAACCTTGGAAGGAGAAAGCCTGGTAGATGTGGTGGTGATACGAGAGAGGATCACATGGTTTTGGAGTCTGATGATTAGAAGATTTTGGAGTCCAGGATAGTAATCACGGTGAGTAAGTTTGTATCTAGCTTAGACACAGTGGTCCGGTGCTCCCAGTATTTGTCCCAATTTGAATAAGGACGTTGACGGTTCTTCTTAAAAAAAGGAGAAATCAATGTATTAATTTACACACAGAAATGTAAAATAACAAAAAAAAAATTGCCAGGACCCTAGGTCATAGAACCAAAACCTTTCTCAAAAGAAGCCTCTTCCTCCTCGGTCTCGGTCGGATAACTTTTTCAAATCAGGCACAGATTTATGTAGTACGTGTTGTGTGAATATTTCATGCCATGGAGCCAAGCTCGGCAGAAAACCTGGCATTAATATGAAGAAAACCTCGATTTGTACTGCCTGGATAAAGAACTCTAGGGATTTAGTGGTTGAACTTTGCTAGCTAGAAAACTAGCTCGTAATGTTGTACCAAAAGGTGTTATGTTAGTGGTGAATGGTATAGCAGCTGAAACCACATTCGAGGTATTTAAAGTATTTCAATATTAGCACATGAATTTTTTTACCTCAGCTTAGGGGTTTGCAATCCTCCTTTCTTTCTTCTTTATCGTGTGGTTAGTAACCTGGTGACTATTTTATGCCGCTCATGGGCCTCTGACTTGGCTTTACATGACGTCGATAAATATCTCTCAGGCATGCTGTGCAATTATAAAATAGGCTCATGAATCCGAAAGTCAAAGGTGCGTGTCTTGCGTTCGAACTCGAGACCTATGGCTGACCGACGGCCACACCACTAGGCTATAACTGCTTAGTCCTTTTTTGTATTGGTGATAGCAACAGTAAGTTTGAGTTTATGTTGCTCCGTTTAATTTTCCTTATTTATAAAACAAAATAAATAACACTACAGATGACATTTAGGTAAGATGTAGGAGTGACAAATGGCTTTGTAGGACTTCCAAATATTAGCTTGCTCTAAAAATGCAACCTCCTCAAACACCACATCCACTTCTTCCCATATCCCATCCACACTCGTCCTGCTTGCAGCTGTCAATGTGTCCCAACACCCCCCCTCGCTTCACCCCCATCACACCCCACTGTCCTGAACCTCTCATACTGGCCTCGTTACTGTCTGAACGGACTTAAATACAAGTTTACAACGCCGGGTTTCTGCTGCACATAGAAAAATATACTATGTTGGATTTTATTTAGGTACCTTTTAGACTTTTGCGCGTGTTCAAATGTCTCCGGTATCTTTTGTGAGGATTTTTCGAGAAAGTAATGGAAGAAATGCTCTAATATGTATGTGGGAGTAGATAGGAAATGCATTGCGGTAGAAAGATGCCATTATAGTGATGAAACATTTTATGTTACTTTAGGCGAACCGATGGGCTATTTATGCCCGTTTGGGTACACACACAAAAAGGGATACCAAAACAAAAGCAGACCGCTTTGGTATCCCTTTTTGTTTTATATCCCGATTTTGATAAAATTTCAATGGGACCAATCGCGAAGATAAAAGATTTTGCCAAATCGGTTCATAAATGACGAAGATATGAGGTAAAAACACACAAAAAAAAACCGAATTGAGAACATCCTCCTTTTTTTTGAAGTCGGTTAAAAACAGTGGTAGCGTGACGGTTGACAGAAAAGAATGGAAGAAAAATACTGGTTGTGGCGACCCCAAGTTACAAGGGACAAGAGCAGGAAGATGATGATGATGATTTAGTGAAAACATGCATTAATCGCGTATTGCTCTTGGACAGCCGTCGTCAAAAGCAAGCCACGAGTGCCCTGCGAGTCCGGATGTCTGCTCGTTATAAGAACTGATAGATGCTACTGAAGGTGCCAAACTCGGCACCTAAAACTGGTCTTCTGATTACCAACGACACGCTTAGGCGGTTCTCAAAGGATACCGCTCTTCCGCGCAGTCTGGCAGTGGCGGCGAAGCAAATGTATTGGGTGGACGGTGTACGTGTGTTAGGCATCAACGGAGACCAGCACCACCACACGGACGAGCGGTGTGGTTTGAGAATCGTCTTATAAGAAGTAAGCCACATAAATTATATTTGTTTCTGTAAATTGGTTAAAAAAAACACTTTTACACGTCACATCATGTTATGTTTTCAAGCCAGATGGAACCGGTGTTTCGTATCTGTCTAGTCTGAGAAGAAACAGCCGAAACAAACTCAGAGGTCATCGTCTCTTTTAAAGACCAGGCATTGGTCAAGTCATATGAGGACCATGCAGATTAGTGTTTGAGATGGTCTTTTGATGAAAGAACCTGAACTGACCTGTCCAGTCAGTACAAGCATTTGTCAGTGATCGTGCAGCTCGACTCATAACCCAAGGAGCTCGACGACACGACGAACAATACCAAAGAAAGGATATTTTGGGTAGTGTTACGTTCGCTGGTAATAAGGTACTAACGAGTTCACTGTCGGTGGACCACTTTTCAAACTTATTACTTAGGACATTGCCGAAAGTATGCCACGCGTCCCTTATCTGAGGCTCTTTTTAACCGACTTCAAAAAAGGAGGTTCTCAATTCGGTTGTATTTTTTTTTTTTTTTTTGTTTTGGTTACCTCATATCTTCGTCATTTATGAACCGATTTGAAAAATTCTTATTTTATCTCAAAGGATATACTTCGCAATTAGTCCCATTGAAATTTTATCAAAATCAGTTCAGTAGTTTGGTGTTTAAATCAAAATATCTGGTAAAAATACTTTATCCAAATAAAAGAAATTGCGAAATTGATACTTGGCAAGGCTTTTTTGTGTCAAGTCAATGAAACAAACAATAGTCACCGACTTCCGAAAGTAAAGTTATTTTCCATATTTTTGTGTTTTTTTTTGGAAGTCGGTTATTTTTTAATGGACCTTTGCAAAAAACTATAAAACTAAAGCGTCCTAATTTTGTCAAGCATCAAATTGCTCTCAACAAAGTTCAAAAACCGATATAACTACTAAAAGTGTTTCAAGTTTACGCACGAAGAGTAGAAAGTAATTAGACGTATAACTTAACTGAGTACAGTAACTATCGGGTTCAACTTTTAATTGACCGATTCTCAAAGTTGAGCGTCTTTTGAAGGTGTCTGAATAACTTAACTGAAGTTTTGTTGATTACTTCTCTTAGGAATGAAATGGAAAGTGGTACGACGAGATGAAGAGATAAATAATTATTACCGCTTTTGAAATACGACATTTTGTTTTTTTTCTTGGGATTTGGTATTTGATTTATTGTTTAGCAGTGTTTAGAAACATACTTATCTAAATGCATAATAAAAATAATAAGGTCACTGATACGATCACGCACAGTTTAAACCGAGGGGTCTAGATACAAGTAATTTTATAGAGTACCGGCTAACACCTACAAGGCAACAAACACCTACTACTTGAGTGTTCTTTCTGTGACTTTCGTCGCAATCATTACAGCCCATTCACACGAGGACGATTCTTTTTTTTGGACGTATCTTTTTTTTTCACGATCCGTTATTTTTTTTTTGACGGTGGCAATACTTTTTAAATGCCGGTGTTCACATCACGCATCACGAATCGTGAAAAATGAAAAATCACGTATGTACGTCAAAAAACACGAATTGTGAATTTTTGTGGCGGATTCGCTGATGCGCTCGCTCCCGAAAAATCACGGAACTAATGTGAACATCAATTCGTTTTTTATTGCCGGATCGTGATAAAACACGATTCCGCATGCAATGTGAACGTCCATCCGTCATGACATATCGTGTTTTATGACGGATAGTCAATGAGGGAAGCCGTGTGTATGAGCCCTTACGCATTAAAAAACAAAACAAGAATAACATTCATAACCTTAATGCTACAATCTTTAGAATGCAAGCAGAACTGTAACAATCCCTAAAATCCAGCACGAAAATCTACCCTACAAATTACTCAGCAAGATTTTCCTCCTACAAAACTTATTCCAAAGGGTTTTTAGTTTCAATATCCTCGGTGTATCGGCGTTGTATAGTCGAGGGGGGCAATCAAGTGCCCTTATGAATTATGTACAAACTACCCTCGCCCGTATCATCCCTAGTGAAAAACACCTTTCTTTTGTTTTGCGCTCAGCTCTAAAATATAACCGGGGAGTTTAGGGGTTGAAAGTGTAGGGTTGAGTTTGATTTCTGGATGGAATTGTTTCTGGGAATGGAATTTTGTATCATGGAACTAGAAATATTCTGAAATAATAAAAATTGTAAATGAACTGGATAAATAAAACCCTAAACCTATATACTGTTAATATTGAATATTTAACGTTTTTAAATAAATAAATGGACTGCGTAAATTGTACGAATAGAATGGGGGTATACTTTTGACATGACGGCTAATAGAATCTATGAAAAAACAAAACTTGGTGCGCGGAACCCAAATAAATGTGATGATGTCGATAAAAGTTGATGATGTTGATGACGAAGGTAAGTGTATCTCATCTGAGGAAGAAATTCAACCTCTCTTCTCACAACTACCAAGCAACGTTGCTGTGTTCCGTTTTGGAGGGTTTGGGGTTACAGGTGCATTGGATCTTTTGAGAGACGATAACACATATTTGTGATGTCTTCCATTAACATAACATAACATCATTTATTTCTGGCTACAATGACCCACAGAAAATATGTACCTTATAACCTAACATATACCAAGCAAATACCAATACTTGTGTTAATAAATAAGACTTAAAACCATATTAGTAGCACTTCACTTGCTCACTCTTCACTTGTGCTGGCTGACCAATGGAACACCACATGCGGCCAAAAGTCTTCCTCCATGACGCTCTCGTCATCGCAGTATAACAATTTGGTACTTACACCACGAAAGCCTCATAGGATAGCCTCTCGCATTGCATAGGATGTCTTTTGGTGGTGACCACTTACCACCAGGTTATTTGCTATCCAACAACACTGAAAACCGTACAGATTTTAGTAGCTTTTCCTATAAATAGTAATATTCTACAGCACCATACGAAAAAATCTCCACACACCCCAAGGAATATGCAGTTGTGGTTAGATTTGATATGTAAATTCCGTTTTTACATAAATAAAAATTATTTTTAATGTACATTCAGAAAGATATGTGCACTTCTTAGTTCATAAAACGCGCTACTGCGGCCACGCGGAATTTTAATTTTAAACGTATTTTTTTAAACTGTGTGTTGCGGCTGTCGCTGTAACTTTTAGTTATGAGATTCTTTTTGATGAGAAATAGTTTAATGAAAGGCCAATTGATCGACTAACCAGTAATATTTAATTCGACGACTATAGGTTAAACAACTAAACCCCAAACAATTACCGGCTAAATAATAACAGCCGCATGCAAGCCAAAGACAGTCCGTGGGTGGTGACCGTTTATTTAATATCGAGCCTCCTGTCAATTGTAGATCTTTGACAGTCATTACAGGTAGTCAGTGGTCTGAAAGTCTGACCACTAGTCTTACCAAGAGGTTTTGTATTATGTAGTAAAAGGGTTGTGGACAGGCAGTCACTTCATGTAAAATACTGGTAATCAGCTGCAGCTGCCAGTTAGACTGAAGGTCGACCCCAACGTAGTTGAGAAAAAGCACTTAATGATGATGATTCGGCTCGCACTCGGCTAAAGTGTCGATCAGCAAGCTTTGCTCGGCATCTACCATGGCTGGATAAAGTTCGGGTCGGCTCGGCACAGTCCAAGCTAAGTCGAGCGGTTTTCTCCCGATCGTGTATCCACAAAATTAATATAGCTTTTGCCCGCGGCTTCAATCGTGATATGGTTGGAAATTACACCCCAGGAACGTTTTAAATATAGCCTGTGACACTCCAGGATGATGTAGGTTCCCATTTCTGAAAGAATATTTTAAATCGGGTCGGTACTTCCCCGAAGATTACCCGCTACACCCAAAGTTTACCTGTTTATAATATTAGTATGGATTTAAACGCACGGCTGAGCCTAATCAAAAGGATCATGGAGACCTAAACTAATGTCTAGTAACAAAAAATAAGAATCTGGACAAAGGATTTTTTTGTACTTTGATTTGAAGTCTCTTGTAAATAATGTGAATTCGATACACAATTTGACAAACACTAATCGCTTTTGAGGCGTTTTTTCAAATCACTGATCTGCACATCTGATGTCAAAGCTTTCAGTTGTGTAGGTTGTTCACGCCAATTTAGTGTTTATAAGTAAACACATGATCTATGTTGATTTAGTTGCCAATAAACCTCGTAAAGAACAGACGCTTTTCATTTTAAAATACATTGACACAGTGCAAACGAAAGTCAACCTTATCACCACAACATATGGTCGAATACGAGCCGGATCAAACCTGTTTAAGCATTGACGGAGTGTCGCCGTGAGAACAAAAGAACCGCATTCCATTGATAGATAAGGGACCACCCGGTGTTGTTTTGCACGAACTTCTTAGAACTGGTCAATTAGTGTGCGTGCAAAGTTTATTAGTGTACGTACAAAGTGTATCGGTGTATCATTTGAACATTATTAACTTAGTAAATAGACTATATTTTTGAAGATTCTTGTTATTGCACGTAAACAATGACGAGTCAAGCAGATCAAGCGTTAAGTGTACTAGAAGATTTGGCGTCAATACTCAAGAAGACTCAAATAAACCTTAAAAAGTGCCCAAAAGAAAGGTTATCGAAACCTGGATATTTACAAACTCGTATTCAAACGATTGAAGAATACTGGGTAGCTTTTAAGAAGGCACACCATGACCTGTTGAAAAGTACAACTCGGGAACAACGTGGAGTTATTCCGTACTACGTGAATGAAGAATTCCTCCTTCATGAAGACTTATACCTATGTATGTTAGGAGATCTTAGAGAGATGTTGGCTTCATGTACTTCGAATACGACTGACCAATCTTCATGCAGCAATACGTCGTGTGAGGGAAAATTACGGGCAAAGGTGTTTCTACCTAATATACAACTCCCTCCGTTTTCCGGTAACTACGAAGAATGGCCTACATTTAAGGACTTATATGTGTCATTGATTCATGAATGCAATACACTGAGTGAAGTTGAGAAATTACACTATTTGAAAACCAGTATCACGGGCGAAGCGGCATCATTATTGAAGCACATTCAGGTGACGGGTGCTAATTATTTTCAAGCTTGGGAAACGCTGAATCACCGATACGATAATAGGCGCATAATAGTGAACGCATTAATGAAGCGATTATTTTATCAAAAGAAATGTACCAATCAAACGGCAGCACAATTGAAAGCCCTCCTGGATTGTACCACTGAGGTTATTAACAGTCTAGAAAACGTGAAGGTGTCTACCGATTCCTGGGATCCAGTAATTCTATTTCTGGTTGTGCAGAAGTTGGACCCGGAGTCGCACAAAGATTGGGAACAGACTGCCTACTCGGTGAACTCTCAAGAACTGCCTACATGGAAAGAATTACGTGAGTTTTTAGAAGCCAAATTCCGAACGCTTGAAATGGTTGCCCCGACGACTAACACTAAACCTACCAAAGAGCGTGTTCTTCATGTAATAGCAACAGAAAATGATAAACAAAAACCATGTGCTTTATGTAAAGAAATGCACACACTGTGTCACTGTAGCAAGTTCAATAAAATGACGATTAATGAAAGAAGCGAACACGTCAAAGCAAACAAACTATGTTTCAACTGCCTTGGGGCGGGACATATGGTATTCAAGTGCCGTATGCCAATGTCTTGCCGCACCTGTAAGAGACGACATCACACACTTTTACATCAACCCAAGAAGATTGATGAAGCGGATCCGAATGTAGAAACCACGCAACCGACTTCATCCAGCCAAGCAGATGTAGAAGAGAAGAAAGTTCATACAATGATTGCATCTCATTATACCGCGGGGCAGAAGATATCACTATTGGCTACCGCAGTAGTAATTTTGAAGAGCGAACATGGACACACTACTGTTTTAAGAGCGCTGATAGACTCAGGATCTCAAGCATGTTTCATAAGCGAGAAGGCAACTCAGATCCTGAACCTAGAAAAATCATCGGTAAATTTAATCGTCTCCGGAATGGAATCAATGAAAGTCAGAGTCAAGCATGAGGTCAAATTTCAAGTATTGTCACGATGGGAAAACCAATTCAACTTACCTATCAGAGCCTACGTGATGTCCAAGCACTTGACCTCCAACTTACCGATAAACACCACGATGGGGACTGATTGGCCGCATATAGCAAACCTCCAACTAGCAGATACAAATTATTATGCATCAGGACCTATTGATCTGTTGTTGGGTGTAAACGAATATGCATCAATTCTCAAGCAAGGGCTTATTAAAGGTCCACCAGATACACCATGCGCTCAAAATACCTACCTGGGATGGATCTTAATGGGTGGAATAACAATTAAACTAAACGCACGAGAAAAATCCTTAACGGCCATGAAGCAAGAAGTGAACATAGAAGATTTACTGACCACAATATGGGAAGTTGATACGGACATGAAAAGAAAACTTACCTTAACTGAACAACTATGTGAAGACATATACGAGAAGACACACAAGAGAGATAAAGACGGAAAATACATAGTCAAGCTACCGTTTAAAACAGAACAACCAAAATCAGTAGAAGGCAACACAAGAGAAATAGCAAAAAAAAGACTCCTTCAACTAGAAAGAAGATTTAATCAGAACACAGAACTGAAGCAAGAATATACAAAGGTGATTAACGAATATAAAGAATTGAAACATATAGAAGAAGTACCTAAGGATGAAATAAGCAATAAATCCGTATACTTACCTCACCACGCGGTGATCCGTAGTGACAAGGAAACAACGAAGACTCGTGTTGTATTCGACGCCTCGTGCAAGGGCTCCAACGGTACTTCACTAAACGATGAACTCTTGTTGGGTCCAATGTTACAAGACGACTTGAGAACCATAATCATTAGATGGAGAGTTCACGCTGTTTGTTATGTTTCTGATATTCACAAGATGTACAGAATGATCTGGACAAATAAAGAAGACATAGATTATCAAAGAATTCTATGGAGAGATAATGGATCAGAAGACATCAAAGACTACAGACTTTTGACTGTGACATTCGGAACAGCGTCTGCACCGTATCTCGCCGTAAAGACACTGATGCAATTGGCTGATGATGAAGGTGACAAATATCCTGAAGCTGCAAAGATATTGCGCGAAGACTTTTACGTCGATGACGTTATGTCCGGACACGATGATCTAGAACAAGCTATAAGAATCAGTCAAGATCTCAAAAGGTTACTGCGTCTAGGTGGCTTCGAACTAAAAAAATGGTCTTCTAATAACCGCGATTTCATGGAGACTATTGAACCAAGCGAAAGATCATCCAATGCACACCTAGAACTAAAGATTGATGGAACGGTTAAAGCCCTGGGCATACAATGGAATTTGGGCAAAGACCAATTTGAATATAACCTGAACTTACCAGTTATCGGCAAAGCAATCACTAAGCGAAGCATTCTATCTGACATTCAAAGGTTATTCGACCCGCTCGGATGGATTGCACCTTGCCTTGTAATGGCGAAGATTTTAATTCAACAACTCTGGCAAGAAAGGATTGATTGGGATGAAATCTTGAATACGACACTGGCTGAAAAATGGGCTACAATACGATCTGATCTTGAAAATGTTAACGGAATCTACATAAATAGATGGATGGGAACGTTTAGCTCCAGAAGGGATTCTATAGAAATTCACGGATTCTGCGATGCTTCTGTACAAGCTTATGGTGCAGTGACATACTGCCGAGTCACAAACTCTGATGGAACAGTAAAAAGCACAATCATTGCTGCAAGAACAAGAGTAGCTCCTTTGAAAACTATTTCATTGCCTCGACTAGAACTGTGTGGAGCTTTGCTTCTATCCAAACTACTAAAGCAAGTAAGGCAAGCAATGAGGATACCTGCAACACAAATCTATGCTTGGACCGATTCATCTATTGTTATTTCCTGGCTACATGGAGATCCGAACAAATGGAAAGCGTTTGTGGCAAACCGCGTTGTCGAGATCACAACCAATGTAAGTTGCAGTCAGTGGCACCATGTCCAATCTCACGATAATCCAGCTGATATTGCATCAAGGGGTATGTTAGTAGCTAACTTGAAAGGTTGCGACCTATGGTGGAACGGACCACGGTGGTTATTGCACCAGAAGATACAGTTCACTAGACTAAACATAACACCAATAGAACTAGAGAGAAAGAAAAGCACCATACAATCTCTGAACATAACGAAAAACAACAACGAGGGAAGTAATAGATTGACTGCACAACTCAACGACTTTGATACACTGACCGAACTACTAAGAACAATCACCTACTGCCGAAGATTCCTGCAACAAAATAAATTAAAAGAAAACATAGATAGTACAATCACCACTGAAGAACTCCAACGCTCCCTGCAAACCTGTATAAAAAGAGAACAAGAGGAAGAATTCAAAGAAGAGATAGAAAGCTTAAAAAGAAAGAAAAGGGTAAAAAAAACAAGTAAATTGAAATCATTAAATCCTTACCTTGACGAGAATGGTGTCCTCAAGGTGGGCGGCCGGCTCAGAAACTCAGAGTTGAGTGATGAATGCAAGCATCCAATCATTCTGGGTCGAGACAGCAACCTTACCTATCTTATCATAGCAGAAGCTCACTCGAAGACGTTGCATGGAGGTATACAGTTGATGCTCACTTACCTAAGATCCAAGTATTGGATACTGAGAGCAAAGACGCTGGTCAAACAGTACGCCCATCGTTGTTTGGTATGCGCTAAACTAAATGCTAAAGTGAGAACACAAGTAATGGGTGACTTACCAAGCGTACGGGTGAAACCAACACGAGCATTCCTCAATTCAGGTGTCGACTTTGCGGGACCATTCCAAGTATTGATGAGTAAGGGTAGAGGAGCCAGAACTAGCAAGGCCTACATAGCCATATTTGTTTGCATGTCCACAAAAGCGCTTCATTTGGAATTGGTTGGTGACCTAAGTACAGCAGCATTCATAGGTGCCTTCAAAAGGTTTTGCAGCCGCAGAGGAAAATGCATAAATCTGTGGAGCGACCAAGGACGAAATTTTGTTGGCGCCAACAAACAATTGTATGAAGCCTGGAAAGAAGCTGGTTTGCAATTTGATGGAAAAATTGCTGAATTACTTGCCAACGACGGGACTCAGTGGCATTTTATTCCGGCATATTCACCTAATTTCGGAGGACTATGGGAGGCCGGAGTAAAATCCATAAAATACCACATGAAGAGGGTTCTCACTACAAACTTGACATTTGAAGAGATGACGACGGTTCTCTGCGAAATAGAAGCATGCCTAAACTCACGTCCGTTATGTCCAATGAACGACGACACCATGCAAGCACTAACACCTGGTCATTTTTTGATAACGGAAGCGCCAGTCACCGTCCCCAACCCAACCCTAAAGGACGCTAAAATAAGTAATCTGACACGCTGGCAATATACGCAAAAATTATTGAATGACTTCTGGTCGAGATGGCAAACAGAGTACCTAACGAGACTGCAGCAAAGACCAAAATGGTTAAAACGCGGAGAAGACTTTAAGAAGGGAGATATAGTGCTGATCAAGCAAGACAATCTTCCGCCGGGAAAATGGTCCATGGGACGCATCACTGACAAGCACCCCGGCCCCGACGGTTTAACTAGAGTGTATAGCGTAAAGAGCGGCGACAGTATAACCAAGCGATGTGTCACAAAGTTGTGTGCTTTACCAATCGATTCAGCACCAGACGATATAATTGTTTAACGTATCTAGCTTTATTTTGCATGCATTTTAACTTCATTAATATTGTTTTTTAAAGGACTATAGTAGTCCTTTGGTGGGCGGCATGTTCACGCCAATTTAGTGTTTATAAGTAAACACATGATCTATGTTGATTTAGTTGCCAATAAACCTCGTAAAGAACAGACGCTTTTCATTTTAAAATACATTGACACAGTGCAAACGAAAGTCAACCTTATCACCACAACATAGGTATTTGTTTTTTTATTCACTCAATCAGAATTTATTGCTGCCATGCTTTTACCTACGCATGAAATAAATGAAAGAGCAGACTAACCTACTTTTTTTTCTATACGTTTATTGGCAGGCACTACGCAACGGATATTTATGTGGTTTTCATCATCATTTAGATTTATGTATCTCGAAATGATTATAGGTAATGTGTTTGTGTTCATTTATTATCTTTGTCACGTCTTAAAAGTCGTACGACGTAGGAAGGTCGGTAGCTTCGTAATTGTCTACTTCCTAGAAAGTAGAAGTTTGTTGTAATGTAAGGGAAATTAACTGTTTAGCAAACTTTAACTCAAATTTAATTCAAATCATAACAGGACGACATATGTATATAGGTCCATTCGGCTGCTGGAAAACTAATGTCTCTGATTCTTCAGTTACGAGTACCTATTTCTTTTTCGCCAAGACCATGTTTTCCC
Organism: Standfussiana lucernea; assembly: GCA_964057025.1. Taxonomy (NCBI): domain Eukaryota; kingdom Metazoa; phylum Arthropoda; class Insecta; order Lepidoptera; family Noctuidae; genus Standfussiana; species Standfussiana lucernea. The sequence continues at coordinate 795,223 of OZ059809.1, forward strand.
ACTTTTTTAAAGTACATATTTTTGATACAACTATCATTCCCCAAGAATCTCAATCTCCAATAACATGGTTCTCATAGGGAATATCTTACCGTCCAGTTGAACTGGAACGCTTCTCATCTCGCCTCTCCAATCCAGCGTGAGGATATTGGGACATTGCCAGTTCGAAGACTCACCCCCTTCTTGGGGGGAGGCCGTACTATTGTAGGGGCGAGTTATCTTCGAGAATTTTGGGTGATAGGTTTTCGAAATTAAAATATGCAAGTGTAAAGTTCTACTGCTGAACATGGCGTTAACCGAAATTCGGTTTTTGATATTTCCGCAAAAAAAAAATTGTGTGTGGTTTATGGAAAAAGGTATATCTGACGAAATGTTTGCACCAAAAGAGTTTGGTAGAACTAACTTGATTTGTTTTTAAATAGGTCAGCATTAAGGTCTGTTTAAAAACAGATCTTTATGGTGATCTACTTTGTTACCGTCGTGTCATTTGCTATGCACGTCCTGTCCAGGCAACAAGGTTTTTTTTTGTTTTCTATCATAACAGCTGTTGTTGCTTATTGCTTCAACGCTGCGTAGTCATCGTAATAAATCGCGCAAACGTTGCGTATACTTTACGTAATCACCGTATTGCCACGCTTCGCAAGCTTAACGGGGATACTATTGTCACTTAGGCACAGCCAATTCGTGACACAAAACCCTACGTTTGATACGAATGTTGTTGTGGTTGTGGTTAAAATATGGACAGTGTCGTATAAAGGGCTAGACCCTACGTAAATATTTTGTAGTAGCATGTTAAGGTAACACGCGATTTACAAGGTGGAATTGACACCTACGCTAAAACGAATACCACGTTTTCAGCAAATCATTCTGAACCGCACTTGTAGTATATATAAAAAAAAATCAGCATCTGTTTTCTACAAAACTGCAATACCAACACGGTCAAACTGTATGGAACAGCTGATTTGAATTATACGGTGCTGTTTTCATAGTGGAAACAGTCGTGTCGCTAGAGTCTGTCTTAGCAATTTGGTGGTCTTGCAGTTGTGGTCACCTCCAGAATTCAACTTCCCTTTTCTTCGCCCTTTACGTCTTAACTCGTCAAAATAATACATCGTTATTTTCATCTAAATTTTCTAATTTTTTCAAATGGTAGGGGCAAGATTTGATTTCGCATGATGCAGCGGGCGGGAGGGTGTCTATTTGTCTAATCCGACGCCGACTCGCGGTCATACCTCGACGAGATATTTTACAACGTTTCTTACTGAAAAATTCATACATACATACATGTTTACATTACACACATGTGCAGTATTTTTGTTTATAGAGCGCATATAAATGTCATGTGATTTTGGTTTATAGGATTACTTTAGAGGCTTTGTTTAGTATAAGGTTTATTATTTATTCTGTTATAAGTATCTTATCTATGTAGGTATATTTATATAACAGGCCATGTTACTCATTATATTCATAAATAGAATTTATGTTGCAGTGGGAATGTTCATGATTTCCATTTAAATAAGACCAAAAAAACAACAAAGTTTAATTAAGGTAAAACAGTGAGATTCACGTATCCTTAATTAGTTGCGTTACATAAATATGAAAAGTGGTCCGAAAAACATTGATTAAATAATAACAGTCGCCCGGTTCGTCCGTGGATGAGTAACCCAATACATTCCGTCTCTCGGAAAGCACGTTAAGCCGTTGGCTGTCATTTGTAGATATTTGACAGACGTTACAGCGTTAGGTAGGTTAGGTTAGGTAGTCAGCGGCCCGAAAGTCTAACAACCAGTCATTTTTCGTCGGGAGGAGGGCTTCAAATTGTCAAGTACGTGGAATCCAGTGTTGAGTATGATCAAAAGTAACAGCCGGCGTTGGAATCAGGACTCACAAAACCTAGCGATATTGTGAGTGTGTTTTGCCGTGACTTTGTACCGAGTTTCAGTAGCGCGCGTAGCAAAAGACAAAGAAAGACGGTAGACAGAATTGTCTGCGCCTGACAAGTTTTTACCATCCACTCACATTCTCCAGTCATCTTGTGATCACGGCGCTTCAACAGCGTCGAAATATCGGGAGCTCAATATAAACATTGATCGCGGAAGTATTAGTGTAAGTTCAGATATTTAATTTTCAGTATTTGCCAAAAATAACGGTGTCAAAAAAAAAAAATGAAAGCATTTATTTCAAGTAGGCCAATTACAGGGACTTTTGAATTGTCGAAACAAAGACAGCAATAAAAAATGAAGCTACAGTCCCAATCACAAGACATAATAACTGTGAAAGTACTGTATTTGCCCATTCCAAAGCGTAGATCTCTATGGAGAAGAATGAGCAAGAAACTCCATGGACACTCTTTTAAATCATAATGTTTTTACAAAAAAATCTTGCATACATCATTCTTGTAGAGATGGTACATTATGTGAGAACGATGTGATGTGTCCGTCCGGAGTACAATCCGCTCCGTGTTACCGCACCTTAAACCAAATTTTGAGAACGTTTTACGAACAAAACGTCACTCGCTTTTCTTCAACCGTAACCCAACATAGCCATAAACAAAACGCCTTTCTTTTATCCCTAAGGAAGTCTTAAAAAATAATATTCGTTGAAACATGTAAGTTGCTCATGCATAGCAAATTGTCGTATCCATAATTGTTGAGTTCCAAGTGGAAATCCTGATAATATCTGGTCGGAAAAACAAAATTTATTAACTCTGCTGCCCCCCTAACTTGGTTGGCGTGATGCCAATACACTGAGCTTCGAAATAAGGGATGTGTTGAATAAATATTTCGTTTAAAACAATGGGGGTTTGCTAATCCTGGTTTTCAGCTGCATCGAGTTAGACTAAAACTAAACCTAACGCAGTTGGGTGCACTGGGCCGATTGATTTTTTGGGGTTTGCACATTTTTATGAAGTCTTTTAAAAACCTAATAAAACCCATCTTTACTGTCCACGAAAGTAAAGATAGGGCTAAATCCACGGCTACACCTGGTGATTTGTATATTTTTAGGAACGTCCGCATTTAAGTCTCAATCTGTCAAATATACCCTTAAAAGTTGTCCTACTTCTTACAGCCAACTTTCTTGATTTCTTCTTCGAGAATAAAGATTACTTTGATTTGAAGAATGATCAAAAATCGGGGGCAAAATTTCTGCAAAAAGATGTAGCGACTACATTTTTCTTAAATACGGAATTTGGTCTGTTTTCATCAACCTAGCTATTTTAAAACAAAAATATCTATTACACTATTTTGGTGTGTGGATGATAATAATGATAAAATTAAGGTACCAAATACGCTATCATTTTATGGCGCGTGCTTGTAATGCGCTCATTTGGTCACAATATTGTCTTGGCATATCCATTGATTCTATGATCTTAGACGGATATGAACAAGACACAAATATGATAAATATGTATCCATGATAAATGATAATATTATAAATAAGAAGCATAAACGGACCATACTTAAACGGTTTTGTGTGTAGTGTAGATACGATTGTTTTCATGTTTGTGTGCCATATCATGATGAAGAATAAATGTAAAAAAAATCAGATATTGAAAAACTCAAAGCATCTCACCTCTTTGCCAGACTCGGAAATCAAACCCAGGGCCAACAAACGCGCTTGCCACCGTTAATGCAATCCACCAAATGCGGTAACTGTCATAACACCTGAAGGCTTAGGGTTGGAGTGCCTCGTTGGCCTAGTGCTCGCTAGCACAACTGCTGAGTGGTCCACTCCAGGGTTCGATTCCCAGGTCGGGCAAAATGTTTACATCTAGAATTTTTCAGTATCAGCCACAGGGTCTCAATTTGTGCCCTGATAGTAGGCTCACGCCTATTATACTTAAACATAACTGGCGAAATGAGGGTGTGCTATTGGGTAATTGGTTGATAATGCCAATTTAAAGCGATCTCGTAATTAAGTACACTTTCAGACAATTATAAAAGAAAATTAAAACGTTCAACAACAAAAAATATTCATCTAGTAGAAGATTAAAAGCGAACTCGAGTTAATATTCATTCAATTTGCGTTGTATTTGCGAAGTAAATTAAAATCCTTCGCTACCCGAGCTGCATGCTGCGCTTCGGAACACAATTATTAATAAAAACCAATTTTTTTTTGTTTGTTTATTTTCCTTGTTTGTATCACTATTCTCTGTTCAAATCAAATCAAATCAAAATATTTATTTGCTAGAATATGGTACATAGGGTGTTACACTAATTATGTGTTATTGTTGTTATACAAACATGAAACGCATGAGCATGATCTCTGTCCTCAGGACAAGAATGAGGTCAAGAGTAGGCCCATTGTATATTAAAAAAAAAAAAACATTTCAGTATTGTCTGTCTGAATCCGGAGTCTGAAACTGCGTCCACCTGCGTTGACCTTTAGTGGTCAGATACATAGTGTAATTTAGCGTAATATCTGCTTGCCATAATTAACAAAACAGCGTAACATAGCATGTATTTAAACTAATATAATTTGACTATGAATTAACCCAAGATCTCCCCAAATACCTACAACCATTATTCAACGGAATTTGACACGAAAACCCTTAATTTGCGTATTAAGTACTAACGCTACTGACTACACGTCCTGAGCTAACATGCCGCAAATCGTCTGACATAGTCAGAACAGTTGCGTCAGACGTTTAGACGCTCCTTGTGTAATAGCTGAGACAAAAAGCGGCAACTAAGACAGTTTCTGATTCAATTAATTAGCGATCACCCAGGGAATGGGTGTTACATGGAGTTAGATTAGAGTATGGAAAAGACAAGCTGTTATAGACCTTTTAGGCCTATTATACAAACATTATGTTCAAGGCTAACTTCAGTGAAACTAAAATCGGAAGTCGGTGGCAAAAAAGTCAATGAAACAAACAATAGTCACCGACTTCCGAAAGTAAAGTTATTTTCCACTTTTTTAGTGTTTTTTTTGGAATTCGGTTTTTTTTTGCAAAAAAGTTTTTTTTTTACTAATATCATAAAGAATTACAATAATTGTAGTATTAAAAACACAATAAATATTTAAGAAAACTTCTTCTCAACACCTTCTGCACCAACACTTTATCACTTTTCCGATGCGCTCTACAGCCTCCCTACTCCGACCCCCACGGGGATACAAGGTGGGTTTTCAATCAACAGCGTCTTCAAATTGGAAATTTGCAGAATTGATGAGTTCAGAATTCATTACGGCACGATGGTGCTGCCGTGGAACAAATTCTATTGATTATAATTAGTGAAAGGTGTCGCTAAACGGTGTATTGTTCCAGGGAGCTGGTTGTAAGACGAAGCTTAGTTAGGCAAATCGAAAAGCGGCCAAGTCCGTGTCGAATCACGCATATTCAAGGGTTCCGTAATGATTATCAGCCGCAAAAATAAGTCTTAGGTGGATGGGAATAGTTACCTACTACTCAACAAAATTGTTACACAGCTATTTTGAAATGTTGCTGATTATATTCATACAACGGCGGTCTTATCGATGATTTCATAGTAATACTGGAGTGGTAAATTCCTGTACGCAACTGTACAATCCGGAGAGACGTACTTGACGAAACAGTAACGTTTGATTTTAGTAATTTAATGGCATTTTTGTACAATGCCTGTACAAAAATGCCATTAAATTACAAAAATTCGCTCCATAAAAAGCCGGTAAAAAACGTAATAATATGTTCCATCAAGTCAGCCGATTTTTTTAAAATATGACGGCGTAAGCGATGGCTGAGCGATAGCGCCGTTGTCATTAGGGTTCGGTGGTACCAGGTTCATGATGAAATGTTAAAATAATAGTTTCGGTTTCGGTACACAAAAATCACAGTTTATTATTTAACACAAATTTACATTAAATAACACTAACAAATAATCTCCACAAAATGGGCAAACCGACAGTTTCGTTCTGAAGGAGTGACTTCGTTGGAGTTCCGAGCAAAAGTGATCTCGGCACAATCCCCACTCTACAAAACGACTCTGTCCACGTGCCGCCATTAAAACAACATCTGACGTCACGGCGTTTACCCCTACTACAATGGTCAAATCAGCAACTTGATGTTTAAAAGTTATCGCTTTCTCCGACACGGCCAGCCTGACAAGTTACACGTCCTCGTGAGTACCTGTAACCAAACAGTCAAATTTGGAGCAACAGTACAGGCTCGGTCAACCTGACCACATCTTTATGGAATAGCATAACTTGAAAATAACAGTTATCAAACAAAAGGTTCCTCTAAGTCTCAATCATATTTACTCAGCAACTAAATCAACTTCGATCACATACAACGCTCATGGCCCAGCTGCCGCAGCAGCTAGTGACACTCATGCCACCCATATCGTCATCACCTCATGTGATACGACCACACACATCACATAGAGTCTGCGACTCCCAGGTCAGTACAAGACCAAAACAACAATAGTCTCCATTGAGACCCAGGTCCCCGCCGTACCACCAGCTGCCCATCGCCCCCTGAACAGCTCACAAGTGAGCTGCAGTTACGACTACAGACTAGTGCGTACGGTGCGACCAAATAGCCATGGTATGTGTCTACTACTCGGTGGAGGTACTTTCATCACCGTCCTCTACGTTTAACTCATTAGGAACACTACTTAGAGGCATCTTTCGTATACGATCGTGAGCGTACTTGTAGGTTCTATTACCTGTCAGTGATTTTAAAACATAGCGATCGTTTTCAAGCAACTCTAAAATTTTGAAAGGACCTTTAAATTTGGGTTTAGTTTGGTTTCTTTTTTTTCATTTTTGATTAATACCAAATCACCAACACTGAAATTAACTACTTGGCCTTATTTTTGTCAAAACGGGCTTTTTCATAAGCCGCACTCTTCTTAATACCGTCCACCGCGTGTTCTCTTGCTTCTGTTAGGTCAATTCCGGTTTCATCATCGTCATTATAAGCGATTAGCGTCAGAGGCCTAGCCTTTTCCTATCAAAAGCTCTAAGGGGCTTGATTTCGTAACACGGTTCATTGTGCAGTTGATAGCCAACTGTACATCGTCCAAAGCATCCTGCCACGACCTTTTCGACGTCTCTACCGCGGTTAGCATACCCTTTAACAAACCCATCTCCCTTTCGACTTGACCATTCGCGTGACTAGATCGCGTAGCAATTAAATGCAAGGAAGTGTTGTGTGAATCGCAAAACTCCTTCAACACTTTGTTGGCAAAGGAACGACCTTGGTCGGCGATTATACGACTAGGAGAGCCAAATAAAGCAACGCTGGACTTCAAAGCTTTAATAGTGTTGGCTGCTCATGGAGACTAAGCCTATGTGGGCGACGTTGTACCGTACGTGCTGGATCCACTAATCGAATGTTTAATTCACCCGTAGTCACTCGAGTTAACGGTAAACCATTGATAAAAGCATTCGAATACTCATTCAAAAGGGACGTCAACCGGTCCTTGTTTTCGTTTGAAATATCAGAATCAACATTGTAAAGATCAATTACGGGAGGTAAATAGCAACAACCTACATTTCGTCGTTGAAGTTCTAACACTACGTAAGTCAATTTTTTGCGATTTTGACATTTTTATTTTGATGCCGTTTGCTTGAGAATCGGAAGACGCGTTGTTTCAGCCAATCAGAAACAAGCAACGTCTCTATCTAATTTGAAGTTAACACAAATTATAAAATAGTATTGTACCATTACCTAGGTACATTATGCAATTGTTTCACTCTCCTGTAAAGTTGCTATTTTTGACTTACGCGGTGTTAGAACTTCAACGACGATTTGTGACTTTCGAAATACGTAGGGTAGATTCAGTTAAATGTACCGTATAGCCAAGTGTCAAAATATCGCGTCCGATCATAACATCGTATTTCATACAATCGTTGGGTAGTACGTAAAATAAAATTGACAGTTCGTTATTGTCGACCACAACATCACTAAGAATTTGTTCAGTGCTAAAAACATTCGAATTATTACCGATACCAATTACTTGCACGGTTGAAAGTGAACGTTTGCCCGAGAATTTATAAGCTACACTTTGTTTAACGAGAGAACACTCGGCGCCGGAATCAAAACAAAATGAAAACGACTCACCGGATTGTTCCAATTGCCCGCAAACACCTGCTATTTCGCAGCTATCGACGCGTCGCTCCGCAGTTGCGTTGGCAGCGCTGCCCGCCGACGATGACGCGCCACCCGCACTGCCGCGTTGGCAGTTCGTAGAGATGTGTCCGGCTTCTCCACAACGGAAACACGTTATTCTTTTGCTGGAACCCGATGAAGTCGCCGCCGGTGTAGTTTTCTGGGCGTTAGCTCCAGCAGGCTGCGTAAACTTCGAACGACAGTTCACCGCTTTGTGTCCCGGTTTTCCGCACTTATGGCACGTGAACATAGTGGAAGTTTGTGGGTTTAAACGCTTTGCATCAGTGGCGCCATCACCGGTACTGCGATCGAACTTCCGCTTCAGACTTGCACTCGCCTTAATCTCCTGCAGTAACTTGTTGCGTGACGTTATTTCGCTAGTAAACGCCAAGCGATTAAGCCGAGAGTCGAACTGAGAGACATGAGCGAGCACATACGACGTGGCTATTTCTTCATGGCTTCGATTCTTCCATCGAGCCAACAGGGTAGTCATTAGGCGGCTGGCGTACGCTGCGAGACATTCGCCCTCCTTCGGCCGGCCGTTGTGGATGTTAACAAGTGATGCAGCAAGAGTTTCAGTGGATGCATAACGCGCAAGGAATAAGTCGCGGAAATGCTGCCACGTCATGCCTGCATGCGAAATCTGCGACAACCAAGATGACGCATTACCTTTCAGGGCTTTGCTCAGAGCTATAATAAGCGATGCACCCTCCAGTGGACGTTCGTCGAGGCAAATATCGATAGTATCGCACCAAGCACGTGGATCGGTATCTGGTAGCTCCGGATTAATTTCTGGCAGCATGATCTGAGGTGCCACTGTTGGTGTCCTGATGGCTTCGATCAGCTGCATCATGTTCTTCTGCTGCATCTCGAACATAGCACGCCAGTGGGAATCGAGTCCAGATCCCAATTCTGATGACGGCGTAAGCGATGGCTGAGCGATAGCGCCGTTGTCATTAGGGTTCGGTGGTACCAGGTTCATGATGAAATGTTAAAATAATAGTTTCGGTTTCGGTACACAAAAATCACAGTTTATTATTTAACACAAATTTACATTAAATAACACTAACAAATAATCTCCACAAAATGGGCAAACCGACAGTTTCGTTCTGAAGGAGTGACTTCGTTGGAGTTCCGAGCAAAAGTGATCTCGGCACAATCCCCACTCTACAAAACGACTCTGTCCACGTGCCGCCATTAAAACAACATCTGACGTCACGGCGTTTACCCCTACTACAATGGTCAAATCAGCAACTTGATGTTTAAAAGTTATCGCTTTCTCCGACAAATATATATTAGATGAGCTTCTTTTTGATCCCAATCTAGTCCTGAGAACAGAGATGTAGTCGACGATAGAACGGGCTAACCCAAAGGAAGCCTATTAACTCACGACTTAAATAGATTGGGGTCATATGAACTCGGCACCACCAACGCAGGCAGGAGACTCGCGGAGGCAACCCCGCAGCGAGTCTCCTGCCTGCGGTGGAAACTTGAATCACTAGCTAACGACTAACCTTACACGGAAGTCGATTCATTAGCTGAATTAAATTTAAACTTACAAAACCAAATACTATAAAGCGTAAACCCACATGCTTTCACGGTTAAAGCACTCTCATGATATAAAACGCAAAATAATTGCACTGATAAACCCTAAGCACCCTATTCGCCCTATTCAGGGTTGAATGCAGACCTCAGCCCCATTTCTATGCTATGCCAACCACGCGGTCTGAGTGGAAGGGGGCTCTACTTGTTTTAAAAATACCGTACGCGGATAAACTGATTAAAAGATGGACATGGTATTGAAGAAGGATTACAGGTCGATTCAAAAAACTAATAATTATATTAGTTACCTATTGACTGCGTCGTTCGTCTATTGGTCGCAAGCGCGACTATTCAGCATGAGTTCCTGGGTTCAATTCCCAGGTTGGGCAAAGTGTTATTGGGTTTTGCCATCAGGAATTTCTTAGTTGTAGCCACGGAGACTGGATTTGGGCCCGATTGATGGCTCGCCCCCTATTACATGGGACTTAAACATAGTTAGCGAAATATGGGTGTACTCTACTCTACACCTCTGCCGTACCATTCTGGGATACAGATTATGTTATGTAGTTACCTATTCATCGACAGTGTCGGATACCTAAAATAAATTTGTGGCTTGGATGATTGTCATGAATTAAAAACTACCGTGTCTAACATCCTTTGTCTGTTACAATATGGTATCTTCCAAATCTTAATAGCTACCCAGATGACATTGTCACAGAATATTTTGTAACTATGGCCGCTTTTAATATAAATGTAAACATTCAAGTCCGCGGATGTTCTGACTTTTTTTCTCTAACAAGTGGTGGTTTAGAAGTATTAGTGTTTTTTTTTCATTCACAACATCTAAATAAAATAACCTGAAGTCCTAAGTTCGTCGTTTAAAAATTCATACTTTCACTGAAGTAGAGCCACTTTCGATTACATTTTTCCTGATTTATTGGAGGTTTAAAAAGTACTGTCGTTAGCTAGGTATGTATACGTGTACAGTCAGGAGCAATAATAATATATACCTAAACACTTGGCTCAATTCAAAACCCAGTTTCTAGTGAAATGTCAATTTTAAACTTTGAGATAAGAGCTATTTCTTAATAGTGTGAGTTTCTGTAAGGGTTGTAAAAACACCCTTTACGAAGCCGAGAGACACTTGTTCAAAGTAAAAAGTCTAAAACTAAGTGTTACTTAGATTTATGTATAGAATGCTTGGTTGGTGGCTTCGTGAAGGGTTCGTTTACACACTGTACTTTTTTGTCGTATGACAATCAACACGGAAAAAACACATTCAAAGGTTACATGTTAGTGCTCATGACTGTACCTATGGATATATTTCGTTTGGGCAAAAATATGCTTTAACTGGAAGTTGTAACAAGTTAGCCAAGTTTTTGATATACGAGTTGTGGTGGTGATAAATGTTGATAAATTATGTAATCAGTGTAGTCAAATGTGTTAAGATTTTGGACTGTGATTTTCGGGACGTTTTTTCTTGAGTGTTAAGTGGAAATTTTTGGAATTTAGTTTAGATATTAGTTTAGTAAGGTTGCTTGGTGATAGTGAGAATCAGTTTTAATGAAAAGAAAAGGTCAGACTTTTTAAGATTTATTCTTAAATCACTGAGAGCTTTTAATAGCCCGTCTCTTATAAAAATAATTTGGAAGGTTTAATTGTCTAAAAGATAATTGTACTGCTTAACGGTTCCTTTCGCTACAGAAGATTACTAGTCATCCATCCCTGCTGCGTAGGTACGGTTGTTACTATTTGATAATGCATTTATTATATGTATTATGTTACATCAATATTTATGTATGTGACAATACCTAAATTAATTATATTCCTTTATTTATTTTTTTCACTTATTTTTACATTTTTAAATATTCTTGTACAAAATTAGTATAAAAAAAACATTTAAAAATATATAAAATAGTAGTCCACCAGCACCGGGAACAGGGTCCGAGCTACCGGTGGTCAGGGCTCTTGAGAGAGGAACCTCCTAACAATACGCGCCGTGTCCAGAAGTACTGCTTTCTGAATCAAGCCCTTGATCCAGCTGCCAAGCGAGAGCCTCTTCAGATGTCGGTCGAGGCTCTTGGCTATTAAACCATTGGCCGATACGACTATCGGCACAATGACTGCCGTATTCACGTCCCACATGTCGACAACCTCGCGAGCAAGATCTAGATACTTGAATTGCTTATCTTTCTCTGCTTTCACGAGGTTCTCGTCATGCGGGACCGTTATATCAACGATAATTGCGCGACGCTCCAATCGATCTATCACCACAATGTCAGGCTTATTAGCAACAATAGTCCTGTCAGTGACGATAGGTCGATCCCAATACAACGTAACATTACCATCATCGAGAACTGGGTCGGGCGCATACTTATAGTATGGCACTTCTGATTCCACAAGGTTGTACTTCAAAGCAAGTTGCTGGTGGATAATCCTAGCAACGAGGTTGTGTCTGTGCAAGTACTCTCCGTTAGCCAGACGAGAACACCCAGAAATAATGTGTCGGATCGATTCTCCCGGACGGTGGCATGCCCGACATATGTCAACCGTGCCATCCTTCACAATGTATTTCCGATAGTTATTCGTCATCATAACTTCGTCCATTATTGCGCAGACAAAACCTTCGGTTTCCCCGAAGAGGTCACCGAAACGCAGCCAGGATACGGACGCTAAGAAGTCTACATCGGGCCCATGTAGGGCCCGGTAAAAACGTCCGTGAAGCTCCTTGCTCTGCCATACCTCCCTGCGGTCATTAGTGTCTAATACTAGAGGTTTGCGCCAGTTCTCGTTAGCCAGCGAGAGCGGGGTAAGGCCCTTGTCCACTGAGACCACATCTCGGTGCATCCCCATGTCGGCTTCTAGAAAGTATTCTCTGAGACTGCATACCTCACGGTTGTGCAGGGTCTTAGCATTTAAGAACCCACGACCCCCGCACTTCCGCGGGATGTACAGTCTCATCACCGACGACCGTGGGTGATGCATCCGATTTGCGGTCATCAATGTGCGGACCCTCCTATCCAAGGCATCAAGTTCCGTCTGAGTCCATTTGAGTATGCCGAAAGAATACATCAAAACCGGCATGACCCAACCGTTGAAGGCGCGCACCTTGTTTCCGCCTGACAAAAGACTGCTTAGCACTTTATTCAGGCGGCCAAAGAAGCGCTCCCTCAACGATTGTTTCATGTCGGAAGTATTGATGCCTAATGCCTCCGACATACCCAAATACTTGTAGGTTTCTGTTGAGGATAGGGAACTAAGGTGTATGGAATCCGAGAGTTGAGTACCCACGGATTCCATAATCTGCCCTCGCTTCACATGCATGACTGCACATTTGTCCACACCAAATTCCATTCTGATGGCACTACTGAAAGTTTCTGTTACCTTCAGTAGCTTCATCAGTTGCAAATTGTTGGGGGCAAAGAGTTTCAGATCATCCATGTAAAGAAGGTGAGATATGACCTGACCACCTCTCCTCAACCGATAACCTAGACCTGAACCCTCTAGCAATGTGCTGAGAGGGTTCAAGGTTAGACAAAACCACAATGGACTCAAACTATCACCTTGGAATATGCCACGCTCAATCCTTATCGGTTCGCTGTTCCCTTGGATCTGTCGACATCCTGGATAGCGAAGGACCGTTCTCCAGCACCCCATACATGACATCAGGAAGGCACGCAGAGTTGCATCTACTTTATACAACTCCAGCACCCTCATGAGCCATGTATGAGGCACAGAATCATAGGCCTTCTTATAATCTATCCAACATGTAGACAGATCCCTTCGGGAACGGCGAACCTGTTGGCTAATGGTCATATCAATTAGGAGTAGCTCCTTAGTACCACGGGACCCGTTCCTACATCCATTCTGAGAGACAGACATGATAGAATTACTCTCAATATGTTGGTTGATTTTAGCTCTCAAAATGGATGTAAGAACTTTATAGACCGTTGGTAGACAAGTAATTGGTCTATAATTTTTGGGCTCCGCAGTACTACCTGATTTATGGAGCAGGTGGGTAATTCCGGTCGTCAAGAACTGGGGCAGCGATCCGGATTCTAAAGCTGATTGAAACTGGGACGCTAAGCAAGCGTGCGATCTCTGGAGCCATTTGATCCAGAAATTGTGCAGTCCATCCGGCCCTGGAGATTTCCAGTTAGGCATCGGACGGACTGCACGAGCTACGTCTTGGGGGCTGATGATGATTGCCCCCATTTCTGGTATTGGATCACACGCTCGTTCAACCTCCCGGGTCCAATCGCCCTCAGTGTGACTGACAGGCACCGACCAGATGCTGCGCCAGAACGAGCACATTGTGTCATCATCCGGTAGACGCGTGTCAGTTACACCTTGGTCCGGTCGTTCCCAAGCCCTATATACCAACCTTTCATCGCTTTGGAATGTGCGATTCTGAGTGTACCGCTCCATTCGCCGCTTGTACCGACGAATACGGCTTGCCCATGCACAGATCTTCTGCTTCAGGAAGTCGATGCGCTCTGTGACGCGGGCTAGATAATCACGAGAATTAATATCAGTTCCCGAGAACGCCCGCTTCACAAAGCGCATCACTCTAGGGCGAGTATTGCCCTCCCTGAAGCAGATTAACTTGCCGATGAGTGCTCTAGCCTCACCAATACGCCGCTCAATCCTGCACTGCCAAGCTGGAACAGCAAATTTGGGTCGTGTAGCTCTGTCGTTGTTAGGAAACTTGACGTGAGCTACACGACATGCCGCTACAGCTGCACAGTACAATATTGAGTGGGCATCGGCGAGGTCCTTGCTGCTGTCAAAACAATTTGACAGCTGCGAATCTAGGGCACACACCAGCGCCCTATTTTTCTTGTGCATAGGCAAACGAGGTAAACGTGGTCTAAGTTCAGGCGGTGTAAAACGGTACTCCCTGAATGCATCCTCCAAAGCGCTCCTCAATTGTACGTTGCACTGGGTACTCACGGATATAACTTCGTCATCATCCTCTTCACCACCGTGATTGGATCGCGGCGAAGTACTGTATACATTTTGCAGCTGTACCGCGATCATTGGCGAAGCAGGCGTAACTGGGTTACTCCGTGAGTCGAGGCGTAGTCGATCAAGTACGGTGTCATCCAACATATTGTTACGCTGTATGACCCGCACCTGATCCGATAGCCGTTGCGCCGACACGTTGACAGCTGGCTCAAGCACCTGAAACAGAGAGAGCATCCGACCACGGTACGCAGTCAAGTTGCTTCCCCCCTCAGTAGCCCCATAATATGCACGCATAACATTCTCATTTATGGACTGAGTCCATCGCATGCGCGACACATTTCCACCGGCAGCGGGGACCCTATTCGGGGCCTGTTGGCCTCGAGGTCCCAAGCCCGCTGGTGGCCGTCCTCTTCCTCGTCGTCGTGGTGGTGGTGGTGGTGTCGACGGCGGGATAATAATATAATAATTATATTATCCTTAAGCCTTTCAGGATAAGTTAACAAAATTATGTTGAAACCCACATCAATAAACTGTAAATATAGCTGCAAATCTACTCACGCTATCCTTCATTTCACTTAAGAAAGGGCTCAAACAACAATTTAACTGGCCGGACGATATCGCCATATTTTCGATTCCCATTCGATCGTCGTACAACCTGCCGGCAACACATAAAAATGCATTGGCCTTATCAAAATTATGTGGCTATTTGGATGGATTGCCGTATATTGCATAGTCTAGCTGTTACTGCTGTCAATGCTGCCGGCAACTGTATTGTAGACATACATCATCTCCCTGCCTTTTCCCAACTATGTTGGGTCGGATGCAGCTAAATACCGGTATTTTACGTGGAGCGACTGCCAATCTGACCTCCACAATCCAGTTAGTACCTACAGAGTAATACGATACCGATTTATAAGACTGGTTGTCGGACTGTCGGCCCACTGACTACCTGTAACGAATGTCAAAGATCTACAAATGACAGAGGGGACCAACAGCTTAACGTGCTTTCCGAGGCACGGAGGAAACTCGGTATGTAATGGGCGGTCACCCACCCACGGACCAACCTAGGCAAGTGCAGCTTAACCTGAAGATCGACCCGAGCGGCTGATATTATTTAGCCACGAGCTCCTCAGATAGTTGCAGACATACACTGTAGTAACAATACCGCTCATTTAGAAGCACCTAAAAACACAGTCTCACAGACTAGACACGAAAAGAGACTTAATTTTAATCACACGAGAATGTATTAATATAGTCGAACAAAAACTCGTTAAATCCTCAACTCCCGTTAACCACACAAAGAATGTAAGTGTAAAGCGAACTAACTACACAAAGAAATTAGTTTTTAATCCGAGCCCAAGTTAGTGGAAGTTGCACAGGACACTGCGATTGCAAGTTCTTGCAAGTTTTATCTTCACAAGTTTTAATCTTGGGAAGAGTGATCTATTACGGTCATCTCGGCTTTTTATGATGGCCAGGATTTATGGTAGGACAGGGAACTAATAGCTTTTGAGAATTGTATTGGGAGACTGTATTCGTAGGAGTAGCATGTCGTAATCCTTTTTATGAAGAATGGTGTTAGGATGGCCTTTGATTAAAGCCAACATGCAGAGAAGAAAGGGTATTTCTTTCTTTCTTCAATAAAATAAAATAAAAACATATATATTAAAATAAAATATATATAAACAAGGTAGTTTTGCAACCTCGCCAAAATTCAGGAGGTTGTCAAACGGTGCTTTTTTTAGTTGTTTTAATTTGACACTATTTCAGAATGAAGCTCTTTTCAAAAGATCACCATCATCACCCGTTTATCGAATAAACCTCTGCGTTTGTTTGTGTGTGTGAAAGCGCGGTTATAGGGCTAGTATTTTAATACGGGAGGTGTACACTTATCGATTTCCGACATTAAGAAAAAAATATAAAAATTACCTACCCATTTTATTATTGATTCGGGTCGAGAATCATTAGCATAGTTACCTCCTTGATTTTGATAAGGATGCAAAGCAACACCTTGTATATACATTATATAAATATTTATTTAAATATAATCTAAGAAAGGGGGCGTGCCTATTTCCATCAACCGAGCACAAATCCAGATTCCGTGGCTGCTATTGAAATTCCTAATGGAAAAACCCAATAAAAATTTGCTCGACCCGGGAATTGAACCCAGGGCCTCATGCACAGCAGTCGCGATTGCGGCCACTAGACCAACAAGTCAGTTGGACTTAAACATAACTGGCGAAATGTGGGTGTAATATTAGATATCTCTGCCTCACCCTTCGGGGATTACAGGCGTGATGTTATGTTTATGTTTATAGACACAAAATTAAGTCAAACAAATGCAAAGGTACTACGGCCCAACTCATTCTCGCAACTTGTTGACATCAATTCTATTTCCGCGTGCCTTTTAAAAATCGATAAGAAATGCACCAAATAGGACGTACACTTTATCTCATCTGTTAACACTGTCCTAACTCCAACCTATTACCAAATCAGCTAACTATACCACAATTCTAACCTACCCCGACAACAACATTTAAAACAAGGGGTGGGCAGGATTCCCCAATAAATAACCTCCATTGTTCCCAGCAGCCGGGATCCATCAGAGTAGCATTTATCTGCGTCAGGCCGCACGTGGCGGTGAGATATAGCTGTCATCTGGGTGCTGAAATATAAATATGGCTGACAAAGATTTTGGGGAACGAAGGAATTAGAAGATAATCGAAAAAAAAATAACATCTACCAACAGTAACACGATGAATGGCAGGAAAATGATGACGATGAAATTAGAAACTTGTTATTTTATTCAACTTTTAAAGAAAATTTCGTGATTTAATTGTACTCGAGTTGCTGCCCGTATCTATTTGTGGTCGGTGCAGCATGTCTTCTTCTTCCATACTTCTCTATCACTCGTCATCTCATCAGACAGTTTTGTCGGTATTTGATCTGTAAATATACCGCGTTCAAGAGCAGCTGTTAGTGTCAATATCCTTAATTGTGTTGATCACTTTCAGTTTTGTTTTTGAAGTTCGCCCTTCAAAGTTAACATAATCTTACGTTTGGATAGATAAAGTAGTAACTGAATTAATTTGCACTCATAATTTAATTGATGCGGTAGTTTACAATAATTCTCATGAGCAAATAAACCGCGATACGGCGTTGGTGATTCGGTCAACTGTCCCAAAACAAATTCCTATTATATACACTTTCGTATAACAGGAATGCACGAACTATTTTTTCACCAAGCCACAGTGAGTTTTTTATTTAGTTCACTAACCGAACCTGTCGAAAAACCCGCTGCGCCAGCACACAATAAATCGGGTGCGGTGACCAGCGTCGCAGCACATCAAATCAAACGCGCCCGCACCAATGGACAAACAACTGTTCGTACAACTACGAAGAAAAATATACAGAAGTCTGATTACATACAAACTTAAACTCGAAGCATTTATTTCAATTAGACAATTACATAACAAAAAAAAGCCAAACTACAGTCCCAGTCACAAGGCATAATAACTTGTGAAAGTACTGTAGTTGCCCATTCCA
The DNA here is from genome assembly GCA_964057025.1 of Standfussiana lucernea. Taxonomy (NCBI): domain Eukaryota; kingdom Metazoa; phylum Arthropoda; class Insecta; order Lepidoptera; family Noctuidae; genus Standfussiana; species Standfussiana lucernea. The sequence continues at coordinate 813,368 of OZ059809.1, forward strand.
AAGCGTAGATCTCTATGGAGAAGAATGGGCAAGAAACTCCATGGACACTCTTTTAAATACACGTACAAGTGGGTCAATAAATAAAATAATTATGAACTAATAAAATAATAATTAATAGAGGTATAAACAGGTTATAAAGACCATTATTCTGCGTAGAAAAGGGAGGAAACTCCTACTAGACCGGAGTTGTCGGGCTGTTGCATTTATCCTAACACGCTTCACGTACAGCTAGTGCAATCGCATCTGTGACTGTCATTTGTTTGAGATCGCCGTTCGTACACATCTCCCAGAAAAAGTAGGCACTTCGGCAATGATCGTCTATCTTTTGAAAGACGAACGCTCTATGATCAGATCCAAAAAAGACCTATTGCAACCATCGAAGTACTTGCTTGCCTATATTGCATTAGTATTGTTAAAAAGTAATAAAATTGGTAACAACTCTATTCATTTAAAAAAAAAAAAAAACATTGATACTAAATGGTGCGACTGGAGTAGAAACCCCGACAAAGAGAAAACCTCATGCAAACGGCTACTAACAGAGTGGAAAATTAATAGAAGAGCGGCAGTACAAAACTAAGAAGATTTGCTTCTATCAGGGGGTTACTCTGTGGCGCGGCGTTCGTGCTAATTCGGAAACACAAACATTACCGAAGACCATACCTACTGCTTCTGGTTTAACTGTTTTAACATGTCTGTGTATGCGGCGTCTGTTTTCGTTAGTTGTAAGTATTTGGCCTTCTGAACCCTCTATATTGTGGTATCGTTCACTTTGCATGAGGTATTCACGATAGTCAGTTATTCAAATAAAGTTATAGACATATTACGATGAAAATGCCTTTTAGTGAAACTATGTGGAATATGAAAAATGGTGATTTTAGTTGCGGTTGCATTAGCGGGTCTAAGAAATATATGTATATATACTTACTTGCTTACCTTTCGGAGGATGGTGGCGTGGTGTTATGTAATGTCTTAGGACCTATAAATACATCCATGGACGTTTTCGGGCTATTGACACTGATAACAATTTAACGAAGATACTTTGAAGTCGCAAAGTTTTGTCGTAATTAAAACTTTATGACCAGGATCGTTTAGCTTTGAGAAACTTCCCTTTCCTAACAACGATATCACTTTTATATAGCTTAGCAAAAAAACAACAGATAAAGGGTTGATTTTATAAAGCAGTATCCGACTTCAAAAAGAAAAACATAATTAAAATAAAAAAAATATCATTATTAAAAATATGCCTTTATAGGTTAAACACAGGTATAACGTAAGATATCTCCAATTATTTTCGGACAACGTGACGTTTTTCAATTTTGTCGGAAAATCCGTTAAATATAAAATAAAAGGAGGTATCTTGTTTAACGCCAGGGTAGCACGGTCGACAACAAAAGTCGGAGACAACCGTTTCACAAAACCACAAACTTAATATTCATAAGTAGGTAAACATTATTTTACTTCATCTTCTTGTGTCGATGACAATTTAAATTAAGTCAGCCCAAAATTTGGGGCACTTTCAGTAGCGTCCATCAGCTCCTGTGATGTGCAAGGAACAGGACAGGCAGGACACGATATCAAGTGTCTCATGGTTTGTGGGGCAGCACCACATTTACACTCCACGGCAGAGTCATGTAGGTGACTAAGTGCGTGCGACCAAAGAAATGGATGAACTGTGTGACAAGTACACCATGAAACGGGGTATTTATTGAGATCAAGACGCCCTCAAATAAATGGGGATGAGTGCCAGAGAATGATGATGAGGTATAGATAAATAAAAATAAATTAAACTTTATTTTCACACTACAGTGTATAGTTTTGTAAGTATTTTGGTATAAGCCAGAATGGTGCTTAAGTAATTAGGTTAACTGTATTGTTAGTGTTTAAACTTTTTTATTTATTCAGACATATGAGTGTCCCCACCTAGTGTCTCTGGAAGGGGCAGACAGGAATCATCTTCAAAATACTGTTGATACTACCATGCAGGCGCTGTAGTAAGGAGGCCGCTTTCTTTCGCATGATAGCGTGGAAGCCATCTGTACGAGCCTCCGCGATCCATCCCGACGCGCTACAGCGCCATGGCAGTCCCAACAGCATCCTGAAGGCGTTATCAAATTGGACACGCAGGACATTGTAGGCTCGTCACGTATAGAAGACTAATCGAGCACAATGCAGTGATTAAGGTGACGTTGCAACCATTTATATTTTCGGCCATTATCGTCTGGTGCTGAGTACTTAACGGTCATTAGCACTGATCCAGTTCAATTTAGGTACAAAAAAAAATCTAAAACAACCGCCAGGATCATCTCTTTACAGTTAAAACTCATTAACGGTTACTGCGGCTGTTAATTTGCGCAAATTGCAGTTCTTATGGTGGATCCACACGGTGGCCGGCGGCTTTTTGGCGGCTTTGCTTGTGGGGTCAAGCCGCCGTCAGTGCTGCCGGGCTGTGTGGATCCACCATAAGGGTTCAGGGGTCTCGTATGTTCGTTGGTCCAGCTGTCGTTGTTGGCATTCGTTTCGGAAGTGAATGTTTTCACAATAATTCTGTGAATGTCAAATAAATCATTATTTGTAGTTATTATACAAAAGGTTTTTATTTGGAATATTATATTTTCATGTCATAATTATTTCAATTTTGGCTAATATTTTAAACTAATAGAATCTAATTAAGACAAGAGTGAGTGATGAATTCTCAACGCTCGGAACAGTGCTGAAAGTTGAAATTCCAACAGCTCAATCATATTTAGGCATTAATTTAGGTGCTGCCTATTGGCAAAATGGTGACGATCTCTTTTATTTTTTTTAAATAATTTGTGAAAATTGCACGAACTAACTTCATTTTCTGGTATTTGTGGTGAGTCTGGAGAATTGTCTGTCTTCCTGCAAAAGTGCTTGATTGCAAGTACCTACAAGTAGCGAGATTAAGGCAACTGCAGCTGTTATTGATGTTATTATCATTGCAATAAAGTAAGAAGTTTCTGCGGCTGAAAATAAATCATAATTTGCTTATTGTTGTGTAACTTATACATTGAGGAAAAAGTCGTGAGGAAAGTTTTGAGTATGAATGTGGTTGGTTGTAAGGGCAACAGAAGACAAAACAACGTGAAGAATTATATGACTAGAAGGAGACTCGTGAGATGACGAGTAATAGAAAATTATAGAAGAAGAATACATTCTGGGGCATGATAGGGGCAGATGATGAAACATTGACCTTATTGGTGATGTTTCAGTCCATGAAGGTCAAGGGTGTAGTACGCGTTCTGGATTTCCTGCCTACCCCATTGGGATCAATGTTTTAGTTTATGTATGTAAAACACTTCTTCTTAGGAGTTACCTGTTGAGCTCGAAATGCTCGAAATATTTTGTGTAGGAGTTAGAGAAGTCTTGATATTTATTGCAGCTAACATTGTATTTTCGTTTCTGTTAGCCTGTTAAGTGTCTCTGCTGGGCAAAGACCCCACCTTTGTCCTTCCAAACCTGTATATCTTATGCGATATCTGGCCATGTTTGCCCCGCAAACAAAATCAGATCATCACATCACCTTAGCCGCGGACTACCTCGGCGGCAATTTCCTCCATCTGGTGTTCAATGAGATAAGATTCGTGCTCATCTGCTACGTGGCCAGGTAGTGACTCGAGCATAATTTTAGTTCACAAAACTTTTTTGCAAAATAACAGACTGCCAAAAAAAAAATAATGCAAAATAACTTTACTTTCGGAAGTCGGTGGCTAAAAAGTCAATAAAACAAACAATAGTCACCGACTTCCGAAAATAAAGTTATTTTACATTATTTTTGTTTTTTTTTTTAAGTTGGTTATTTTTTTGCAAAAAAAATCTTTTACCCTTTTTAGTTATCGCAACACACAAAAAGCCTTGTCAAGTATTAATTTCGCAATTTCTTTTACTTGGATAACGTATTTTTACACCAAACTACAAAACTGATTTTGATAAAATTTCAATGGGACCAATCGGAAAGTATATCCTTTCAGATAAAAGAATAATTTTTCAAATCGGTTCATAAATGACGAAGATATGAGGTAACAAACACAAAAAAAAAATTAAAAAATATAACCGTATTGAGAACGTCCTCCTTTTTTCAAGTCGGTTAAAAAGAGAGGACAAAGCTGACATTTCAAATTATGGCCCCGTAAGGCTCTTTTCACATTTATATTTATAAACATTGGATAGGTTTCATTTAAAATTTCCTGGTTTTTTTGATAAGGTTTTTCAGCCAAAACCCGAGGCTTTGTATTACCTGCCACGTCGCACGGCTGCGGCTTCATGTCTGAATCATATATAAATACAACAATAAAAAAACTACATATGTTATAAACAATCGATGAAACATATCGCATCATTAAAAACATAATTATGAAAATAATAGCGACCCGCCCCTGCTTCGCACGGCACCTTGTATCCGATCCTATCTTTCAAGCCAGAATCAACCATACAAATTCACAAAATTTCACTGAAATCAGTTGGGTTGTTTTGGAGATTATTAGCATGTACGAACATAATAAAGTCAAAGCCAAACCCATTACCTCATTAGGCCATTAAAAGGCACTGTTGAACGTCAAACTTTAAAACAAAGGAAATATATGAACTTACACTATCACTTACGGGATATATTCCGCAATTAATGTTTATATTGAGCTCCCGATATTTCGACGCTGTTGCAAGCGTCATGATCACGAGATGACTGGAGAATGCGGGTGGAATGGTAAAAACTTGTTAGGAGCAGAAAAATCTGTCTACCTTCTTTCTTACTGGAACAATATAAACTAAATTAAATGCAAAGTATTTAAAATTGAGCAGTAATAAATATGTTGATAGATACTTCACGGTGCTCACATATTCACATCTATTTTATTTAGACAGGATATTTTCGTACGTTTTACCAAATAATCAGTGTGTAAGTTCCGTTAAATAACGTTGCTGACACTGTAGAATTATTAAAGTAATAATCATTCAAGGAGTTTAATCGTGTTCAGGCTCTTGTACGTTAAACCTTTGGAGCCCATCTCCGAAACCATCCAACCGATTACATTGACATTTTGTGAAGCAGGGCGGGTCGATAGTGTTTTATTAATATATTAATTAAAGCGACTCTCCAAATACACAAGTTGTAGGAAAACAAAACATAGCACAAATTATTATCGAATTCATCTTAACAATAACTATGACAGAACTCGATTTCAATGCTCAAATAAATCTTTAATATTTTAATATAATCAATTTTAACTGAGGTACCAACGACAGCACACATTTAAGTACCGTACCATAAATACTAGTTGTAGGAATGACTCTGTGAATAAATGTAAGTACTATGTGTTGTTTCTTTCCTGTTACATCATTTTCCTTTCCAATTCCAGCATGCGACACCACATAGCATAGCATCACACCCGTAATCCCCAAAGGGTTAGGCAGAAGTGTACCTACTAGTACACCCACACTTCGCCGGTTATGTTTTAAGGCCTTTAGGGGGCGAGGTTGTTGCCATGAACCGACCACAAATCAAGATTCCGCGTCTGAACCTATTACACGCGGGTAGTGGAATAACTTTGTTCGACCCGGGAGTCGAACCCGCGACCTCATGCTCAGTAGTCGCCCTTACGACTATTATACCAACGAGGCAGTCATTCGACTCCACGTTCCTTGTTCGTTCCAAGTTTGCGGTGGGCAATTCCCGAACTCTTCGCGGGCGAAGCCGCAGGCATAAGCTGTTCTTCTAATTAAACTATATAAGGAAATATCGATGTTTTATAAGTCACAAAACCCGTGTAAAAATGACTAGTTATGCATAATTATTTATTTTGAGTTATATTTTGCATAATAAACAATATAATTACATTTTTCATGAAAAATTTACGACGTCATTGAACCGGCCATTTACAGGAAAATACGTCGTGTAAACAAAAATCTATCATTGGGGACAAAGGAAATCAGTATTCTATACATAAATAATAAATCTGTAAAAATGGCGTTTCTGTACATTGAAAATATTTAGAAAAAAAATAGTAGGGGTGTTACAGGATAACAAACTGAACCCATTTCTACTATTTTTAGAATTTTTGTCTGTTTGTGTGTATGTCTGCAGTCTGTATGTCTGCAGTCTGTATATCTGCAGTCTGTGAGTCTTCGGCTGTTTGTTTGTTTAAGTATCACGTGAAAATTACAAAAAAAATGTGGTTAATTTTAATGAACAAGTATTGTGCGTAACTTATAGAAGGTATTAATTTTTGTTTCATTGCAATCCGTGCTCATAATCAAAAGATATATGAATTTAAAGTGTTCAAGAAGCAATCACCATCATTAATTAAGATACATGCAACGACATCTATTGAACAAAAATGGTACTAATGAATAACACTCACAAGATCACTTTTAAATCGACTGCCCGAGTTTTTCAAAAAGTTATGATGGCAAAAGTTAGGTACTCTATATGCTCTATATGTGCCGATGGCTATCTAAATTGATTCCCCCCAGAAATTGACAATGAGTGCCTTTAATACTTAAAACAAGGATATACTAACAGGTTTTAGTTTAAATTAACAGTTAGGCAGTTAATTAGTATATATATTATTTGTAGAGGATGTTAAGAATATACTATGACTTCACGTTCCCATTTAATGTACCCTGACAATGAAAAACCGCAAAGATGCAAAAAAGATTTTTTGGTATTGCCCCACGCCTATATAATAAAGTACCTAATGATATTAAAAATACCAGGTCACTCAGAAAGTATTGCGATAAATAGTTTTTATATATGGGAGACTGGCCAGTTAGAATCTTTTTCGAAAATATGATTACTTGTAAGTAAAAATATGTGTGTCCCATTTTCAAAATTTCCCTCCACATTTTTTGCGAGCCAATTCAAAGTATCGTGTCTTACTGAAAAATGGATCTGCGCCGGGAACATTTTAGAGCTATGATTTTTTACGATTTCAAGTGTCGCCTGAAACCGGATGAATCGTTCGATAGACTTCAAATGGCATTTATGGATGAAGGCCCCTCCAAGGCAACCGTGTATCGTTGGTATAACGAATTTAGGCGCGGTCGACCAACCTTGGGGGATGAAGAAAGAAGCGGTCGCCCTTTGACGGCTATTACGGAAGAAAACGTGCTAGCAGTGAAAAATTTAATCCAAGATAATAGGCGAATTACATATCAGGAGATTCAGCACATATTAAAGATTGGATCGGGAAGCGTTCACGAGATTTTACACGGGCATCTTCGCGTGAGGAGGATAGTATCGCGCTGGGTGCCGCACTACCTCACCGACGCTCAGAAGCAGGCCCGAGTGGAATGGTGCCGTGATATGCTGAACAAATTTGAAGCAGGCTCGTCTCGGCGTGTTTACGACATCGTAACAGGTGATGAGTCCTGGATTTATCAATACGATCCAGAAACCAAGCGCCAGTCGACAGTTTGGGTGTTTCAAAATGAACCAACGCCTACCAAAGTGAAGCGATCTCGAAGCGGGGGGAAGATTTTGATCGCCAGCTTTTTTAATTTGACTGGCCACTTGGCCTCAATTCCCTTACGAGATCAAAGAAGCATCAACGCCGAATGGTATACTACCAAATGTTTACCAGAAGTTTTTTCTGTTGTGAGTAACAAGCGACCAAACACAGGGCTCCGCGGACTACTGCTCCACCACGACAATGCGCCTGCACACACCGCGCTCAAAATGAGGGACTTCCTGGACAGTACACCAGTCAAACTCCTGGGTCACCCTCCTTACAGCCCTGATCTAGCACCGTGTGACTTCTTTTGATTTCCAAAAATAAAAAATCAGCTCAAGGGGATACAATTTTCGTCGCCGGAAGATGCGCTGGCTGCGTTCGAGCAGGCTGTAAACGAGGTGTCTGCGGCGGACTGGAAAAAGTGTTTTGAAAACTGGTTCAGACGCATGAATCTTTGTATAGAGGCTGGTGGAGAGTACTTTGAAAAGATTTAATAAAAATATATGTACCTGTAGAACAATTTTTTTTAGTGTCGCAAAACTTTCTGAGTGTCCCACGTATGACTGCATTAAAATTTAAAAAGACGGTAAAAAATATTTTGGTTGAAAAATGTTACACAATTGATGACTTCCTGAATGTTAAGTCACTGACTAATTGACTTATTTGCTATTCCATTTGACATTGTTATTCCAATTGATGCTATTTCTATCTGACATTATTTTGTTCCATTTGACATTTTTATAATTTTTGCATTTTTCATGTCAATAATTATTTTATTTTTTTAAGTTGAAAGTTAATGTTGTTCTATTTGACATATTGCAGTTGACATCATCGTTCTATTTGACATTTGTTTCCATTTGACGTTACTATTAATATTTATGCATTTTTCATGTCAATATTGTTGTCTGATTTTAATTTGAAATTTAATGTAATTTACATGCCCCTGTGACGGTAGAATATGGAGGACTTATTATAAATTAAACACTTGTATATTAACCCGTGTTTGCAAATGAATAAATGATTTTATGATTTTGATAATGCCGAAAGAATGCGCGGTCACGTGAGCGAAACCGCGGGCACAGCTAGTTATAAAATAATTAAAATTTCACTGTCTCGTTGGTCTAGTGGTTGCAAGCGCGACTGCTGAGCCTCGGTCCTGGGTTCGATTCCCAGATCGGGCAGTGTAATTGGATTTATTAATCAGTAATTTCTCATTAGCAGCCACGGAGTCTGGATTTGTGCCCGATTGGTGGTAATAGGCTCTCGACCCATTTATTGACTTTAAACATAACTAACTGGCGAAAAATGTGGGTGTACTATTAAGTACACCTCTGCCTAAAACCGTTTGGGGATAACAGGCGTGATGTTATGTTATGTGTTATTTGTAAAAGGTGGTAAAACAATCGCAAGGTCGACTATACCTAAAGAAATTCTACTTCAGCTCTAATTATAGTATCGGTGCCCATTATAAAAAGAAAATAAACTACGGTACGGACGGTACCTACATAGGCATACCTCTAGACGTGAAGAAGTTGGTCAGGCTCGAGAGTGGTCATTGGAGTATGTACAGTGTAGACTGTGTAGAGATCTCCACTTGATTGGCCCCATTAACACTGCAGTTACCGCTGGACACACGGGCTGAGTAGATGGACAGTCAGACAATGACAGAGGGTCTAGGCAATCGCTTCTAAAGAAGAAAGATAAAAATGAAGTAAGTATGTGTTAACAGTTGCGGTCAAAACGAGCGGGCCAGACTACGGACTCGCTGTGGTTCGGTGTCCGCCACGACAGATATTACGCAACATTATCAGTGAAAGTGTGAAAATCTGCTATGCAGCTGCATCCGGTAAGACTTGAAGCCGACCCCAATAAAGTTGGGAAAAAGGCTAGGCAGATGATGATCTGTGAAAGTCTAGTGTCTGCAGACTAGTCCAGTCCACTCCGCTCGACTTTCAAAAGGAAGCTGGTATATTATGCCACCGAAAAGCGTGTGTCCGTATCCTGTTGAAAGACATTGTGTCGCCGATATTTTTTAGACCTTTATGTGCGTCGTTACTACTAATTAAATTAATAGAATATCACTTTGCAGAACCTTATAGTTCAACATGTTACCAACATTTTCTATCGAATTTCCAGAATACTTAGCAAATCTACCTTCGAAATACAAAAATAAATATGTTGTTCTTTTGTAGTTGTTCTTGGTCCAAATTTAAGGTTAAGCCTTATCTAACAATGGACATTCTCAGGATTTAATGGCGACCCACAAAACCTTTATTGGCCATCCTTCCTGGCAGTATGTCAGGACTAATTGACAGTTGCAAGCGACCACAGCGCCAGCCAGCCAATAACACGCGGGCGGCGACATCAAAGCGATTAACTGCCTCTTCTGTTACTACCTCCTTTGATGTATGCCGTTGCTTTTTATTTTTAAAGATGACGACGTCGAGGTGTAAAAAATATATCTTATTTGTTACAGTATTGGTCACAGCCGCACGGGTCGCTCTTCGAGGTTAAGCCGCGCTTGCCTGGGTTGTTCCATGGATTACATACCGAGACCACCCATTACATACCGAGTTTCCTCCGTGCCACTACTAACTGGGGTGTGGAGGTCAGATAGGCAGTCGCTCCATGTAATAAACTGACATTCAGCTATTGGTCACATTATGAAATTGAGAAGGAAATTCCTAAATTAATAATTATTAAATTTCCGTTAAAAAGTATTTTTCCTTGTAAAGCGTTACCATATAGTCGGTAATTGTTCTTTTGGCGCTTAAAAGGCATTGTCACAAGGATGTTTAATTGAAAAATATAATTGCCTTTGCCACACATGACTAGACACATGATACCCAATTCGTTCGTTAAATTATATTTTCTGATCCTAATTAGTGCAAATTATACCTAAGGTTAGTAAACAAATATTTGTAAATGGTGTTCCATTTTTGATTGTTAAAAACTATTCCTATGAACAAGTATTATCAGTGTTTTCATTTACCGTCGGTGCCAACTTGTATACCCAAACAAAAATCTCTAAAGAAACATTTGGTTTCAATTCCTTGATTGATCTCATAATTTAAGTTACAATTATATAACTTCCGTTTTACCGTCAGGAATTTTTCAGGAGTAACCCGAAGTCTGGATCTACCAAGTTTATTTTATATGAGACTTAAACATAACTGATGAAATGTATACTTATCTACTATGATTATATAGTAGGTTAGTATGTACAGGTACACGTCTGCCTAAACCATCGAGGAAAACAAGCATGACTTTTTTGTACATGAATACATTAGAACAGATAGTACCACGAACTCTGCTGAACCCGTAAATATACTATACTATGTAGTACATGTACAGAAAAGGTAAACAAGTCCCCATCAAAACAAATATAATGCTTGAAATAATTCCAGTGCTTATCTCGACTACTTCGCACAATTATTAAACTTTGTCGCTTCTGTTATCGGCAGTATATCGCGCGTTTTCCTTGTCACACGGTAAAATGTATATTTTTATCCGACTTCAAAAAAGGGATAATTCAAAAAAAGTTCTCAATTCGGTTGTATTTTGTTTGTGTTTGTTACCTCATTTCTTTGTCATTTATTAACCGATTTGAAAAATTCTTCTTTTATCTAAAAGGATCTACTTTCCGATTGGTCTCATAGAAATTTTATTAAAATCGCTTCAGTAGTTTGTTTTTTAAATCAAAATGTCTTGTAAAAATATGTTATCCAAGTAAAAGTGTGTGATACGATAACTACAAATATCGGTGGCAAAAAAGACAATGAAGAAGTCGGTTAAAAAACAAGTCACCGACTTCCAGAAGTAAAGTGATTTTCCATTTGTTTTGTTTTTTTTGGAAGTCGGTTATTTTTTTCTCCTATGGTGACATAATCAGCATACGATCCCAGTGCTGGGACACAGGCCCCTGACTAAGGAATGGAGTGGACATTTGGTCAGCTATACCTATTTAAGTGTCTGTAAAATTCCTGATCTTCTTCTTTATCGTGTGGTTAGTGCCTTACCTGATGTCAGAGTTTTTATGCTGCCCATGGGCCTCTGACTTGCTTTTACATGCCGTCGAGAAATATCTCTCAGGAATGCTGGTTTCTTCACAATGTTTTTCCTTCACCTAAGCAAGTGATAATTATACAATACGCAGATAAATCCTCAAAATCAGAAGTGCGTGTCTTGGGTGCGAGCTTGAGACCTGTAACTGATAATTCCTGATGAGAACCCCCAATAGCACTGTCCGACCTGAGTTTTAGAAGATGGAATTTCTTTTATCTGAATCATAGCACCATGTCTAATCCCCCAAGGGTTACAAAAAGACGTAGTTCAATCGTCAGTTATGTTAAAGTCCCATATAAAAAGGCGAGCCTTTGGCCATAAAATAGGCATACATCCCGGTGTGCGACACTGAGGAATCCCTAATAGAAAAACCCAATAACAATCCGCAAACTCGGAATCATGGATAAGACTATAACTTCTTCCAACCATAACTCAAATATCAAACCCTTCATCCAAATGTCCTTATTTTGTGTCATTTCAAAACCAGGACGGTCATTCTACCCGTAATGGTTTCAGAAAATAACTTTTTAATTAGGGAGTTATCCAGGATTAGAAGAGATATTTCTGACGAGTCTTACTTCTCAGTAAGCTTGATACGATTAATCTTTTTGATTACAAACAGTCATATTGTCATGATGGGTAGAGATTAAGCTCCATGCTTCAGAAACACGAAGATGCGGGTTCGAAACTAGGCAAGTACGTACCAAAGTGATTTTGACATCAATTATTATGTGCTTACTAAGTTTTTCTAGGATATCACTGAAAGAAAGCCTGACTGGATAAACTAGCTTTTACCCGCGGCTTCACAAGCGTGGAGGTCGGAAATTATCCCATGGCACCGGGATACAGGATAAACCCAACTACAACAACCTAACTCAGTTTATGTACTAAACGAGGAGAGGACTGCCTCGTCGGTCTAGCGGTCGCAAGCGTGACTGCTGAGCATGACGTCCTGGCTGCGATTCCCAGGTCGGGCAAAGTGTTATTGGATTTTTCTATCAGGAATTTCTCAATAGCAACCACGGAGTCTGGATTTGTGCCGGGTGATGGCAATAGGCTCGCCTCCTATGTATTACATGGGACTTTAACATAACTGGCGAAATGTTGGTGTACTATTTAGATATACCTCTGCCTAATCCTTCGAGGATGACAAGCGTGATGTTGTTATGTTAAACAAAGAAACACATTAAGCAGAGGTGATGATAAATGCTCATGGTCTTCTCTATAGGCTGCTTTGAGTCTACAACATGCTGTTATTAATCAACATATCAAGAATATAAGAAAACCGTCCCGCCTCAAACAATGGAAACACCAAAATATTAACATTTTATCATAGTTTTTAGACATTTTGTCCCTCCCCATCCTCCTTACAGTGCTGTCGAACAAGCGGCGGTTATCTGCCGTAACAAGATACCCTCCCGCCCTCCCCCCACAGGGGATGGCGCGATTTACCGCCTCTTCATGCAGGGAGGAAATTGATTCGCGACTTATTTGCTGAATTCATATCGTTTCTATGTCGTGGAAGATGTATGAGTGCACGGTTATTTTTTTTTGTTTTTTCGTTGTTTTGCGGTCAGATTTTGGGGCTAGGGAAGTTTGGGTGACTGTTTTGTGTATCTTGACAAATATATTAAGTTTATAACTTTTATTGCCTTTCTGATATATGTACATTATTTACAAACTAATATTAGATCTAAAATAAGAATAAAAATATGTGCAATTACGAGGCGTCAAAAAATTGTTATACTCGTACAAGGTGTAGTTTTGCAACCTCGTCAAAATTCAGGAGCTTGTCATAGAAGACGTTAATAATCAATATAAACGGTACCTGGTCAATAATAATAAACGCTGCTTTTTTTAGATGTTTTAATTTGACACTATTTCAGAATGAAGCCCTTTTCAAAAGAGGAGAATCACCCGTTTATCGAATAAACATCTGCGTTTGTTTGTGTGTGTAAAAGCGCGGTTATAGGGCTAGTATTAGATGGGCCGCGTTTTAATATGGGTGGTATACACTTATCGATTTCCGATACCTATTTAGAAAAAAAAATTACCTACCCATTTTATTATTGATTCGGGTCGAGAATCATTAGCATAGTTACCTCCTTGAATTTGACGAGGATGCAAAGCAACACCTTGATATAATAGTTTATAACTTGATGTTTAAAATATAACATGACGTGGAAGTTTGTTTTCGCATTTATTATTAGGTGTTGGTCAGTGAAACAAGAAAGTACCAGTGCCATCATCAGTTTCAAAAGAAATATATTATATTAGCCTTGTTTTTTTTTAATGAATTATTGCTTTATTTAAAAAAAAAATACTTCTTTGCAAACTTAAAATGTCCGTCACCATCTTATTCCTCAGCTAAAAAACATTATGTCGAGCATCAACTATTCATCACTACATTAATATATTTCAATTTGATTTGCTATACTTTTCGTCACAGTGCCCTCCAACGAGATGAAAAAACAAACGTAAATAATTTAAACACAAATTTTACGATTATAGATTTTGTAATAACATAATGTACTAGCTGTTGCCCGCGACTTTTTTCGCGTGGACGAACTTTCATAAAAACTTTCAACCCTTATGTTAACCCCCAGGGAAGGAATTTTTAAAAATCTCTTGAATGACGTAAGTGTGTACTACACACTTACGTCATTTAAGGAACGTTTGTGCAAAATTCTAGACCCAGCGGTGTCAGCTGTGCGTTGATCGAACAGTCAGTGAATCAGTCAGCCAGTCTGTTTCTTACTTTATTTATATATATAGATAGAAGATTTGATGGCCGTGGTTAAACGATATTGTTGAAATAACGTAGGCGGTTTAACATAAGAAAATCTTAACAACAACATTGTTACGACTGAACTTTCATCTCTTGAGAGTGAATCATACCAATTGCTGCATCATCTACTATAAATGATGCGCAGGCAAAACAAGTGAATGAGAACTCGTACCAAAAACTCGCAATTGTAAACGATATCTATCGCTGGCCGTACTAACTGTTGCTGAATGTCATATCTCACGCGTATCATAATACGGGTCCTGTGTATGTGATACGCGCGATACAAAAATCGAAAGTATTGAAGTTTTGTACCCAAATGTATGGGACCTCTCGTTTTTGTTTCTTTATTGCGGTCCCATGGAGAAAGTGGTTCAGTTGGATGGTCTGAATCACACCCTGAAATATGACGACACCTATCTGGGACACGCTGTAGATCCGGGAGATTTTCTCCGTTGACATCAACTCTCTGAATCCTATGACTCAAATAAAAAGATCCAGAGCACTGGATCCAAAGTTTCTTGATTAACGTTTCATGAAGAACGCCATTGAATGCTTTGAATTTGAGACCAATGTGGTAGTTCCCTAATAGCGGCTAACTAGTGATGCATGTGAGACGTGCGTGTGCGTCGATTAATGCTACGGACATTACTTTTAATATAAATAAATGATTAAAATCACTCAGTATCGCAGAGGGTGCGTTAGGCACGCTAACTAGATTTTTTTATTAAAATAAATGGATTTTTCAGGGTAGAGGTTTAATTACTATTGGGACGTTCGATCTTTAACTGTTGGCAAGTTATGTAATTACGTTACATAATACCATTACGCCTGTGATAACCGAAGGGTAAGGCAGAGGTGTACATAATAGTACACCCATTTCACCAGTTATGTTTAAAACCCATGTAATAGTGGGCGAGCCTATAACCATCAATCGGGCAGAAATCCAGTCACCCGTGGCTACTACAGAGGAACCTCATCGGAATCGAACTCAAGAATGCATGCTCAGCAGTAGCACCACTAGACCAGCGAGCCAGTCTTCTTGACGGAACCAATCACAATGAGCACCACCGAACTAAGCAAGAGATAATTGAGCGCAGTTTGTGTGCAGACTCACCCTCTCTCTCCGCTCCTACTCATCATCTGCTTAGCTCTTTCCCTACTATATTGGAGTCAGCTTCCAGTCTAACCGGATACAACCGAGTACCAGTATTTGACATGGAGCGACTGCCTATCTGACTTCCACAACTCAATTATTGGGCAATACCCCGTGGTAAGACTGGTTGTCAGTCTTCGGGGTTCTGACTACTCGTACTGTTAAAGATTTACATAATTGTGACAGCCGGGAGCAAGAACGGCTTAACGTGCATTAGCAAAGCACGAAGGAAATTAGGTAAGTAATTATGGTCACCCATCCACGGATCGACCGCGGCAAGCACTGTTTAACGTAACAATTAAGAGGACCTGGACAAGTGGAAATCGCTTTCGACATAATCTTTTCGGAGTGGAAATTATGTTTTTCCTACGCCTCCGCTATTCTTTTCTGATCAAATTCGTTGCGGGATCCAAAACAGTTAAATCGTTTCTCGGGGACTTCGTCGAGCTTCATTGTCTCGGCGCTTTTCTTTTAGTCGCCACTGTTGATTCTGGTTTTCAGGAGTTGCAGTGGTTTGGGAACAGTGTGGCGGAAAATGCTTCAAGTTCCATACATTTTTGAATATTCCGTCATCATTATCGCTACGCAGGTCACTTTGTCTAGCCCCAAGTGAAATCTTAAAACCTTCAAAGAGCAGTTACAAACCAACCCATTCAATTAATTAAAGAAAATATGTTAACATGCGAAGCACATTGATTACTTTCAACGTACCGAACTAATCAATCGCGAACTAGCTCGTTACAATCATAATGAAGATTCCTACGGTCTTGTAATGCTCAGTACTTAGTACTTCTGTTTCCGGAGAACCATTCAATCTGCCCCTGTGGCCTCTAAAACAGTATCGGTTTAATCGTACTGCAGTGTGAGAAAAAGATGCAGCTAGACGTCCTGTATAGCTTCTGTTCCACACTAAAATGACATTAATCATAATTATCATAATGATAAGTCCTTACTTATCTCGACATCAAGAATTCACAAGGTACTGCTTCCTAAATGCACAATCTCAGGAGAAAGTTGTCTGAAGTAGGAGGGTCCTGAATTACAGATCACTCGGCTCTTCGAAACCGATTGCCTCGTAGGTCTTTTATTTTTTTGGGTGGGAAATCATCAAATGATCTCTCCCGCTCTGGGTGGAGCGGGAGGGCGTTTCAGACTCTTACTGACTAAAACCCACCCGTGTTCCTTCACTTGCCTGAGCCAAAGGTGCCAAGGGTCACGGTAACTCTTTCGAACAAATCCGCAACCCTGGCAGGCATCGGTCCTAATGGACCCCGTCAGTTTGTGCTGACATCTTTTTGAGGCGCGCGTGGAACACAACGTGCCCTCGACCCGGGCCTGGTCCTTACCGGACGGCGAGCAACCCATTGCTCGCCGTCCGCAAGCCCGCGCCTACGGTGGCCGGGAATCTGCTTGTGATTCCCGACGCCCGGGGCGTCTCCTGCGGCGGCTAGAGGCGTGAGGGCGCAGAGATTGCCTCTCCCTCACGCGTTCCGCCTCCTCCTTTGCGAGCATTACTGCTTCGCAGAAGGAGGTGACAGCTTCCCATGCCCTCTCGCTCTGTACCATGGCCTGGACCAGGGCCGGACGCGAGAGATCGCCACCGCCGATCGCCTGCACGAGGACACGGCGGTGCTCCGCCCAAGCTGGGCAGACCTCCACCGTATGCTCCACCGTGTCCTCCAGGCGATCCACGCAATGGTGACACCCGGGCGTTTCCTCCCGCTTTATCCGAAACTGCCCCGTAGGTGTAGTGGTCACAAGCGCGACTGCTGAGCATGAGATTCTGGGTTTGATTCCCAGGTCGGGCAAAGTGTTATTGGGTTTTACATCAGGAATTTCTCAGTAGTAGCCACGGAGTCTGGATTCGTGACCGGTTGATGGCAATAGGCTCGCCCCCTTTTACATGGGACTTAAAGATAACAGACGAAATGTGGTTGTACTATTAGGTTCACCTTCCAATCCTTCAGGGATTAGTGTGATATTAAGTTATGTTATTAAAGTAATACTTCTATAAGAAATGGCCGTACGGATCCAGCCTAGACGTCGTCGTGAGGAATGTGGATGTAGCTAAAAGATTAGAGACTACAAAGGGGGTGACAACTGAGACGACTTCAAATGAAGCAGTACTGCAGAAGATGATAAGCTAGCTAGACACAAGAGAAGAAGATGTGAAGTTTTTAATCTGAGTGAATGTGGATGACTAAAAGAGTAGAGGAAAACCAAAGAACTGATGGATGGCAGTCCATCCATCAGTCTTTTGTTCTTCCTCTACTGAGTGAATGATGATATGGCTGGAAAGTGGGGTACTGCTGACTGTGGTGATGGCTAATAGAGAAGGAAGTATGGAAGAACCAGACATTCTACGCCGACTATAAATAAATTGAGATAAGGGCAGAAGAACCATGATGGTACTTAATCGTCTATTCGGCGCACCCCGTCATCGAGAGGAATGTGTTGAGTATGAATGTGGATGACAAAAGAGGAAGACCAATGAAACGCTGGATGAGGTGTGTAAAGAAAGGGGTCTTGATATGACAAATAACACAGAAGTATGGAAGAAGAAGACATGCTGCGCCCAACCCAAATCAATCGAAACAAAAGCAGACTGTCGATAACCTATCATTGTATAAGATAAAAGAAAAGAAGATTTGCAATTTTGAAGTTTTGAATATTAATATAGTAGGGCGAAGATCTAAGAAACAGAAGATCTAAGACCTAAACTAATAGAGAAGTATGGAAGATATGCTATAAATGGAGGAAGAGGTGATTTTGATGAAGGCAGAATGAAGACGCGAGATGATAATTCTTGTATTCAAGATGCAAGAATTACCTTGCATATTTACATTGTAAATAGATTTATTTACATCGTTGTGACGTCACATTAGTCCAGTTTTATCACCTGTTTTCAATCACGAAAGTAATGTCTAAAAACCGTGAAGTAATCATCAGTCACACCGGTATAGAACAAGATATATTCACTTCATTATTTTAGTCCTTGCCTTTAACCAAGACAGCCATGTTAGTTTTGGGAAATATTTATTAATTATATATATATTTTTTATGTTAAATATGTGTGATATTAGTCGTGTATTATGTGTTGTATGTGTGTGTTTGGTGTTCAGACTCGTTAGTTGTGGTAATGGTGGGTATATGGTATTTTCACTTAAGTTTTATAAGCATATTATAGCTGCCAATAGTTGACTGTGTTGGGGAGGTCAAAGACGAAGTTGCTCCATGTATGTAAATACTAGTATTCAGTTACATCCAGTTAGACTGGAAGCCGACCCAAAGCAAACCCAACACTAGTCTTTTCTTACCAACCATGTTGGTTATATATTCAGAAGTGTATAGAACACGCGGATATAAACGTGGGCACCACTAACCTGGTATCAATTTTAACTCCTGCTTATTTGCCATGCATTGCTGCTAGGGAGCAAATCTTAAAAAAAAAAAACAGTAACACTTTGCCCGACTTGCGAAAAGAACCTAAGACCTCTCAGCAGTAATTTATTTATTTTATTCGCAAAATACACAGCTCTTAAATTTTTTATCTTAATATACATATACTAGTCTTACAGCCAATTACAAATTTACAGTTTAATAGCTAATTATACAATACATGCAGCAGAAACATTCATACATAGTGAAGTGAACCGCTGAGCATTGCTACGTGTACATCGTGGGTGAGTGTGTAGGAGTGTATGTTATAGTGGTGTGTGGTGATTGTCTATAAACCTTCTGGTATATTCAATTATATTTAATTAGTTTACATTTATTTGTCAGTTCGCCACATACCGACGTTATTAATTGTTTCCTGAATATACCTTTTTTTGTATTAAATATATCAAGATCAGAGAATCTTTTGTTAAAATTACTTAGCATCCTACCAATTACTGAATTTTGAGCGTAGTTTGTGCCACTGTGTGGTACATCGAATAACTGCGTGTACCTATTCCGTCGAGACGGAGCACATAATCTTATAACTAAGTTGTTTTAAACGGTACTGTCAATAATCCCACTCCAAATATTATAAATAAATAGCATGTCCAGAACCATACGTCTGTTCTCCAGTTTTAACATATTATGATGTTTGCATGATAGCAGATAATCTGCAGATCTGAAACCAGTGTGATAGTTAATATATTTATCAAATTTAGATTGTATTGATTCTATCTGCTGTATATAAACCAAGTAGCGCAGATTCCAGATATTAACTGTAATATGCTTAAATACTGCGTATGTACGCAAAATAAAGCACCTTGATGCGGTTTATATCAGTAAATAATTTACATGTATCTACGCATTATAAATCCCAGGTTTTTGTATGCCTTGCCGACGACACAGAATACATGCTCCGAAAACTTTTGTTTTGAGTCCAGGACGACACCAAGATCCCTAATAACATTGCAGCACACAACATTGCCACCACTAAGATTGTAGCCGTAGTTAATAAAATTTCGCTTCCTAGTAAAGGTTATAGTCTGACATTTGCTTAAGTTCACATTGATTCTATTGATAATGTAGTAATCCGATAATCTATCTAAGTCGTTTTGTAACTTCTCACAGTCATACTTATTCCTTATAGTCATAAAAATCTTGGTGTCGTTGGCATACATCAGGAACCTTGCATCAAAAACACGCTCCTATATCGTATAGGTAGACAGAGTATAAAAGAGGTACCAAAATTGAGCCCTGTGGCACACCAAATGGTCTGGTTAGACCTTACTCCGCCCAATGTAACAATTTGAGACCGATTCCTAAGGTATGACTCGAACTATCTGAGCAAGTTACATGTCGTGGTCCACGCGGTCGAAGGCTTTTTCGAAATCCGTGTAGATCACGTCAACCTGCCCACCACCATCCATATCACGGACCACATTTTCAAGAAATACTGCTAAATTGGTATTAGTAGACCGTCCCTTAATAATCCCATGTTGTTGTTGCAGAATTAATTTAGATATGGTAGGATAGATAAAGTTGTGTACTATTTTCTTCATTACTTTCCCCATAACATTCAGAATTGATATGGGACTATAAGTTCTTATGGAGTTTCTGCAACCTTTTTTATGAATAGGTACAATGTGTGCAGTTTTCCAAATAATTGGACAGTATTCCTCACGAAAACATCTGTTGAAAATATAAGCGATTGGTAAGGAAAGCGATTTGGCACATGCAATGATACAATTAACTTGTATTGGCAATTTTGAACTTATTTTCATGGTTAAAGAACGGACTATTTGGGGGAGTTCAGTATAGTTTGGGCAAAGGCGTCCCTCCACTCTTTCCATTTCTCGCGAACCCGCGCGTCCTCCTTCCACTTCGGACGGAGCCTGTCCAGTTCATCCCGCCATCTGCTTCCTTTGCCCAGGAGTGGGTCAGAGTAGGCTAGGAAAATATAAAAAAAGTTTAGTCTCATGTAAATGAATGAATTTAAACCCGTCGAGCTATTGCCTACAATTCGTGCTATCCTTGTAAGAAGAGCCCACGGTTTTAACAATTGTATTTTTCAAGTAAATTTTCTTATTTACTTTCGTCGTTTCCTACGACTATTTAGGGTGAATACATAAAACAAAGCCGAAGAAATAAAAACATCAACACCATGCGAAAGTACATTAAAGGCCGCGTTCTAACCAAAGCAAGCGGTCTTTTCGTTCGACGAGCGACAAGCGTTCTTTCGTCGTCGCCGACAAAAGGAACTTTCCGTCATTCTGAGCAAATGGATGACATAATGAACCTTATTCCATCTATCGCTTGATCTATCGACTGTCTAGGACACGAGGTATCAAAGAATAGAACATGTATTTTTAATATTTCAGAAAAAAAAATCATAATAAAAGCAGCTTTTAAAAGTCTGTTTAAAATAAAAGTGCTAGCTAATTTTCCTTGTTTTATCAAAGAACTTAAGAAAATAAAGATCGCGGAGAACGCCTTAGGGTTCGCGTAGATTGAGTTCTTTGCGAACACTACAATGGGTGAAATGTACAAAGCGATGCCGGGGGACATAGCTATTACTGGAGAATAGTTTGCACTAGATTTTATTTGAAGTTTAGTTTTCGTTTATGTGAGGGTTTTTTGAAGCGAATTGGAATAGAAAATCTGTCTCTAAGTAAAATCAGTTGGGTATGATCTATGTAAGTACAGCAGTTCAAAGGTTTTGGTGTTGGTAAACATTTATGAGATTATTTACTTAATTGTATAGAAAAACTCGCCTTGTTAGTCTAGTGGTCGCAAGGGCAGTTCGATTCCCAAGTTGGGCAAAGTGTTATTGGGTTTTTTAAACAGAAATTCTGTGAGTCTGGATTTGTGCGCGGTTGATGGCAATAGGCTCGCTCTCTATTACATGGGACTTAGACATAACTGGCGAAATGTGGGTGTATTAGGTACACCTCTGCCTAACCCTCCGCGGATTACAGGTATGATGTTATGTGAATAGAATAGCGCTCATTCTCACTATATTAATCTAATACAAGGACTCTGAAAAATTATAGACCGTTTTGCATTATCTTATGTCATAAAAAGAAACCTGTCAAAGTGAGAACTAGAAATCTTGTCGTTTCTGTTTACTGTGATCGGCAGAATAGATATTATCTTTGCAATTTTAGTGGTATCTCCTGCAAAACAGTATGATTTTAATGTTTTGTGTAAATGAAATGTGGTTTATCCAATAATTTTCGCATCATAACGTATCATCATATAATCATTTTTAAAATAAAATAAATATTAACTAGCTACCTATTTAAATAAAGTTAATTAAACTCGTCGTACCTATCAAATTGTGGATGGTAATGAAAAATAAATACTAGCATAATTTGTTTTAATAATTAATTAATACTAATTGTAATAGAGTCGTATAATTAAATTGGTACGGCCAACATACATTCATTTCTGGGAAAGTCAAAACCTTGTGGGGTTGGCAGACAAGACATAACATGACATCCACCAAACCGGCACTGGTGGATTTGGGCTAAACATTACGTGCATTATAGACTACGCTATTAGCTGCAAGCACGATGACACTATCATCATCATTCTCCAGCCCTTATCTCAATTTATTTGAAGTCGGTGTATATATAGTGTAGCTTGTCATCTCATCAAACACCTCTTTTCTAGCCATATCATCCTTCACACAGTCCATCCATCGTTCCTTTGGTCTTCCTCTACTCTTAATTAACACACACTACTAACTTGATAATCCAAACTACCTTTCTATCGCTGCTGACGGTAGCGCAACCTTAAGTTATTGCTTAGCCGCAACTTTAAACGATGCCTACGTGCTGCGACGGAAAACTCATACATCTATACCCATGTATAATCAAAGTTATATGTTTAGTACTCTGAACTTTCACTGGTATCCTGTTTGGGTTTTGTCACATCAAATGCGATACAGAATAAAGGAGGGCAAAGCGAGCAAGAAAAGTACAGTGAAAAATACCTTCGTACATTAAATAAAAAAAAAACACCTGTTCCATACATTTTGACCGTGTAGGTATTTCACTTTTGTAGGAATAAGCTGTTTTTCGGTTCGCGTCGATGTCCCTTCCAGCCTGTATAACATTGGAAACTTGAGTTAAGTCATAAGATAAAACACCATAATGGCATGCAGGTGTAGCATATTCATCCTCCCATGTTGCCACTGAAGGGACACATTCCTACTCTCTGTGAGGGGGACCCTAGTGGGCCGCCGGCATCTTCTACGCCGGTCCAGTGTGGTTTGGTGAATATAATTTATATGTATGTACATATGTACAATATTTCTTCGATATTCCCTAATTCAGCCATTGATAATACCTGGTTATATTTAAAAATTTAAAAGTTCTCTGATGCTACCATAGACGTTTTCCTTTCACTTTTAAAGTCCCGCAATGACAAAAAGTAAAGCTATTAGTACCTTCCGTGTCGCCGACAGTATGACCCATGCTTTACCGTTGGCATTTCTCGCGCACTGCGAGGAATGATAATGTGAAAGTTTCAGTGAAAACGAAAGTGTTTTTACGGTCTCAGATCAATCTCGGTCTTCTTCATAGCCAGAGCCTATTTATTCGCCTTCCACTCGATAAACCTGCTTTGAATTAAAACTTGTAATAAAAGTTCCATGTTTTTAACTGTGAATGATGCCGATACCTTTCGCAACACTTTAATGAGATGAAGCAGAGAGCCTAGTGGTGTGACCGCCGGGCACACACCTCTGATTTTTCGGTTTCATGTTCGTATTGAAGGAAAACTTCTTGAGGAGACCAGCTTACTTGAGAGATATATCTCGACAGCATGTAAAGCCAAGTCAGAGACCCATGGGCGGCATAAAAACTCTGACACAAACATGATATAAAACCCAAACCGGTTCTACATCCCTGGACTTGCGCTTATCGCCAAGATCTTCCACGATGAGATAATAAGTTTATTATGTTTTGTCTGGCCGGTTGCGTGTCAGACACAATCGCAGTCGAACCGTCCGTCATTATCAAAGGAGACCACCCAGCCTCCATACATTTTTGGACTAATTTAAAAAGTTGGCCAGCATAAAAAAAAATTACCCAATCTGGGTGATCTCCTTTTGAGTCCATAACAGCCAACCAGTACGTATTTTGATCGAACAGATCTAAAGTTAGGACTGACCCAATATGTCTTGCACCCATCCATAATCTTTCCAGGAACATACTTCGGCCGCCTCACTCCAGACTGCGCCACCCACTACTGGAGGATCTTCATCACGCGAAGGGTTCCACCTCGCACCTACCTGTACTTCCATGAAACCACGATCCCTGAGCCTGTCGGGAGGGAGGAGGAGCCTTCTACGGAGGATGGGCCTGTCGATGTAAGGGTCAGGCTTATGATGACGGCCAAACAGTCAGGCCGAGAGCATCCCATTATGGACGTAGGCATCAACAACTTTTTGTGAAAAAATCTTGATTGCTTCCATCAAAACCGAATGTGCTATAAGCCAAATGTCTGTATACAATTACACTAAGTGACACAGCAATATTATTGCACTGTTCGAATTTCAACTCTTCACGCAAAGCTGAGCGTTGTAAATCTAACTGTGCGCTTATAATTAGACACTAACTTATGTGTCGCTTAGTGTTTGTGTAAACGGAATAAGATAAGATTTTGACAAAGAGAACGATGGATGGCTTGTGTGAGGCAAAAATGATATGAAAGAAAAAGGAGTAAATGATAGCGTGATAATTGACAGGAGAGAATGGAAGAAAAGAAACGTGTTGCGCCGACCCCAAGTACCATGGGACAAGAGCAGAAAGATGATGGTGATTTTGGCTCGGTAGGAGAAAATCAAAGAAGATGATACAAATGAATAAAATTGTTAAAAAAAAGAAGAAATGGAAAGGAAATAAGTGGCGTGTTAAAAAGAATGAAAGAAAAGTACCTAAAATTAATTTTGTTAAGGTTAAAAAGAAGAATACTCATATAAACTTCTTTTATTACTACCCCCAGGTCCAATGGAGGATAGTAGGCGGTAACCAGGTATCCATAAAAGAGGTGCCTTACCAGGTCCTGTACGGTCTGTACTGTGGAGGGACCATGATTTCACCTGACTGGGTCATCACAGCCGCGCATTGTAAGTGAGTATTCTTTACTTCTTGATTATCCAGATTGGTCCTAATTCTATTTATAATGTTGTCAACCTGTCCTATAGTAGTTTAGCCAATCCGGCAAAACTGAGTCTGACTTGGCGAGCGTTTCCAATGCCTGCTGCTACGACGCAACTCGTCTACAGTCACCCACTGATCCTTCAGTGACCTATAACTTTACCGCTGCTACGATACAATTTAGATCGATTCAATTTCATTTAGGTCATCAAAAAGCTTTTTCGCTGAATTTGTCTACCCCTATATGCTGCCCTACTAAGCGCAAAAGCGGTACCTAAATGAAAGCTTGTTTCGAGATCATTGAAGTTTTGTAACAATAGTTTTAAGTTAAAATTGAGATAGGGATAAATGATGTTTATTTGCAAGTAGGTTTTTACAAATACTTTTACACGTCTTCTTTTTTAAAACTAGATGAGGCCGGTGTTTCGTATCTGACTACTCTGAGAAGAAACAACCGAAACAAACTCAGAGGTCATAGTCTCTTTTAAGGTCCAGACATAATCTTGATAAACTCACATGAGGACTATGCAGATGAGTGTCTGAGATGGTCTTTTGAAGAAAGATATCATTCTTAAGGTTTTTTTCACATGTTTTGAACAAGATAGCGCTAAAAGGCCTAGTTCATTACATGCGTATTTTTAGAGTTATCCGATGGCAATAGCACTTTACGTTTTTTTTTAAATACCGCTTATGCGCTTAGTAGGGCAGTATGGCTAAGTTCAAATGTGAACATTTACAAACTTAACACTTTTCTTTTTTTAACTATCTGATTCTGTTAACTTTATATAATAATGAAAACAATTATTCAGATAATATTCCCGGACAAACGAAGTGTACGATAATAATCCCACTTATCTCATTGAGGCTTCGACTAATCTGATAGGATGAAGAGTGGTTTATAACACGGTTGAATTTAGATCCAGGGCCTTTCAATTTTAAATTACCTACTTGGTTATGTTTCTGGTTGTTATTAGGATAAAACCGGTTGGTAAAAGTAAAACAGATCCTGCAAACAAAACGATTGACATTTTACAGTAAAAAAAAGATTTTCTTTCTTTCGGATACAGATTCATGGTAACTAAAACCGGGGTGGTTCAAATAAGGCTCATCGTACAACTCATATTACTTCGCACTCTACACTTCTATCTATTCAGCACCCTTTTCATACGGATACCCCTCCGAGCATCGGCTTCCATTCGTAGAATATTTGACGATAGTCACAGTTTTTACAGCCCAGAAAATCTGAGAACCAGACACAGCAAGTTGTATCTTGTTACCTTGCTACTGCGTCGTGGACGTCAGATAGTCAGTCTCCCCACGAAAAATGCTATTTTCAGATTCATCCAATTAGACTAACCGACCTCAATATGTCACCTAGAGCCTGGATGGTCTAGTGGTTGCAAGCGTGACTGCTGAGCAAGAAGTCCTGGGTTCGATTCCCAGGTCGGGAAAATTGTTATTGGTGTTTTCCATCAATAATTTCTAAGCAACAGCCACGGAATCTGACTTTGGGCCCGGTTGATGGCAATAGGCTCACCTTCTATTACATGGGACTTAAACATAACTGGCGAAATGTGGGTGTACTATTAGGTACACTTCTGCCTAACCCTTCGGGGATTACAGTCGTGATATTATGTTATTTTCAGGGAAAAAGAAAACTTCGTCCTAGCAGGTTCGACGCAGCGGTCTTTAGCCACGAAGTACAGCATCTGCGCTCACTTCATCCACCCGCTATGGAACACCACCAACCTCCACACTCACGACTTTGACTACCAGCTGATCCTGCTGGAGAGGCCCATCCCTGTGACCGCTAACTCCAGGCCCATCGCGATAGGGAATGTTGAGGATATTAAGGATGGGGAGTTTGTGTCTGTCAGCGGGTGGGGGCATACGAAGTATAAGGTTTGTTTTAAGTATAATTTAGTTTCAAATAATAATTTATTTTAGTTAGATTAAAATTTTTGAGTATAGGACAGGGTTTTATATATGTACCTTCGCTTCATCTCCAACCGGTCAGGTTTCTTTCTTTGAGACTCCATACTGCAACACATATACTTACTTACAAGGATAGGAACGATATCACCTCAGGTTGGGAACAGCTAGTAAACAACATTCATTGAGTCGTCAGCGACTGGTCTATACCCGGATCAGCTCACCGTTGTCTAGTTGTTGACGAATTGATGAGATGATTGTACCTTCAGACACAATTGTCCTCATCATCTTCTTGTCCTTGTCTCGTATAACTTGAGGTCGACGCAACAGTCAACACGCAGATTTGCTAAGCAAATAATTCTGATTGCCGAACATATTAAATCTTTTTCCTATAACAGCAACGCGTAATGCAAGACTTAGTCCGCCGGGTCCGAGTGCCGATCATGAACCGCGAGGTGTGCAAGTCCCTCCCGCTCACCAACTACAAGACGATCACCCCTAGGATGTTCTGTGCCGGCTTCCTCAACGGCACCAAGGATTCTTGTCAGGTAACATATTACAATACCATAATATATTACAGGTGAATTTCCTCAAGGTACTATTATTATTATTTACCCCTATTAAAGGTTAGCTTTAATAGGGGTAGATAATAATAGTATACCCGTCACTTTGAATGGAACAGCTAAATGGACCGACGTACTTGTGGTTGAGATTATTTGCATAACCATGCTATATTTCCAGGGTGACTCAGGAGGTCCAGCTGTCCTCAACGGTAAGCTCGTAGGCCTGGTCTCCTTCGGGGTCGGATGCGCGATGAAGGACCAACCGGGGGTGTACAGCAACATCCCTCTGGTCCGGGGGTGGATACGACACATCACGGGGTTGCCGCTTTAGGTCAATAAACTGATTACGTTATGGTGTTGATATTTATTTGGTTTAACTTTTTAAATCCCATTTGTAATATTTGACGTCGAACGAATTTAAGGCATCCTTGTGTTGCTGACTATTATAGGATATGGGAGGAACTCGTGGCTAAATAATTACAGCCGCTCGGGTCGATCTTTACGTTAAGCCGCACTTGCCTAGGTTGGTCCGTGGATGGGTGACCACCCACTACATGCCGAGTTTCCTCCGTGTTTTGGAAAGCACGTTAAGCCGTTGGTTTCGGCTGTCATTAATAGATCTTTGGCAGTCGTTACAGGTAGTCAGTGGCCCGAAATTCTGACAACCAGTCTTACCCAGGGATATCATATTACCCCGTACTAACTGGGTTTGGGTTGTGGAGGTCACATAGGCAGTCGCTCCATGAAGAATAGTGGTATTCAGCGGCATCCGGTTAGACTGGAAGCTGACCCTAATATTGGAAAAAGGCTAAGATGTTGTGTTTCCGACTATCGTTTGAAGATGACACATGCATACCCATGTCTTTTTATAACAAAGAATATTATCTTATAATTTTCATGCTGAAAATATCTTGTCACCAAGTGCCTGTCATGCCATAAAAGAATAATAATGAATTAAATTGTAATTAACCACGTTTTTAATTTTAAGCAATGTTACTCAGTTGGGGGCAACACATCCCTTCTCCCATGTAACCTGATTACCCCCTAACCTAAACAGAAAAACAGTCGAATTATTTATATCTGTTTGTGCGTCAGATTGACGGCAAGATGCCTCTTACTCGTTTGGGGACGACAGAAAAAACATGGTGCGTATCATCAATCTTCAGGAGTCGTAGAGTTAACTGTGCGAAATGGAACGCCCGGCGTAGGCAACGTAGGATCGAAAATGTAAGTCAAGGTTGAAGGTATTGTGTCGAGATGTGACAATATGCTGGGCTGAAATAACAGGATTTTTTTTTAGAAGAATTGGTGTGTATCGGAACCCCAGGTGATGTAATTTCAAGGTCAAGTTCCAAGTCTTCTTTTTTATTCCAAGTTCGAGACCTCAAAAGTTTCTGCTGGGGCAGATGCCCTCAGCTTCTCGTAGGCTGCTAAGTAATAATAGAAATCACAGAATTACGTATATTTCCTGAATTACCTATCAGGCATTATTAGTGCGTTGTATAATCTTCCTCGTGGTGCTGGTACGACATACTTAAAATTTTGTTGGCCCAAACTCATCTACTTCCACAAGGTGTTCGGTGGCAGCGCAGAAGTCACTTTGACAGTCATGCTATAGGGAACACGATAGAAAGTTGAGCAGGGTGTATAACTCAATTCCACAATTGATGTATAATATCTAATGTTATTTATTTGATATACCTATCTATACTCTTCTATATTGGTTTTCAGCTAAACATACCATATCCTGGCAAAAATAAGTCATCATTTTGTACAAAAACATTCTGCATTATATCTACCTTTCGTAAAATATGTAGGTACATTGCATTTTCTTCCGAAATGTACAAAACAAACATCGAAATTCCTCTATCGTGAATTTCGTCCTTAGCAAAGACATTTCAATTCAAATATTCTAGACCGAACGTTGTCTAAATACAGTTTGCAGGCAGCGACTGATCAAGAGTTCTGACCGCCCTAGGCTAATTATGAGGACGCGCCCCCGCCAGGTGTGTTACGGACGGCCTAAAAAGTAGTAAGTGAGTAGAGTAGTAGTGTGAAAATTTTAACATGGTTGTTGCGAGGCGGATTAAACAAAACTCGCACTAGGCACTCTGTTGCCAGCTGACCCACTCGCTCGACCACCGACCGATTCGAGTAACAAGTCAGTGTTTGTATTACGCTTTTTAAAATGTCAAAATTTGTTGTTAAAATCAGGGACTCTCAAGCGCATTTAGTTTTAGTGTTTTCTCTCGGTCTAGTTGAAATATGTAGGGTAGATGCAATGATGCTAGATTAGTGCATGCGAAGACACGATTTCAGTGCGCCCCTCCCGATCCTCGCGCCCTAGGCTGCAGCCTAATTAGCCTAAGGGTTAATCAGGCCCTGTTTGCAGGCCGAAGTCAATTCCGCGAACACTTGGTACATACAACGATCAGGAGTTGATTTTTCGCATTACATCAGACATTCACATATTCAGGAGTGGCTTCCTTGCGGGGAGAGGGGGATAGTTTTGACGGCAACATACGGGAGGATATAATGGACAGGGACGCTAAAGTGATTATGTTTGCAAGCCAAAAGTTGGTTCTTTATTTTTGGCGGGTGTAGAAATAAAATAACTGTTCTTTATGAAAACAAAAATGGTCTATTACTTTTTTCATTTAATTAAGTATCATTGAAACGATAGAAGCTTGACTGATACAGGCTCAACTTTGGTCAGTTCTTAAGAAAAAACGTTTTGCAAAAAAAAAACAACCGACTTCCAAAAAAAACACAAACAAACGTGGAATACAACTTTACTTTCGGAAGTCGGTGCCAAAAAAGTCAATGAAACAAACAATAGTCACAAAAACATTTTTAATTTACCCTTTTTAGTTATCGCATCACACACAACTCCATGTCAAGTATCAATTTCGTAAATTCTTTTACTTAGATGACATATTTTTTCCAGTTATTTTGATTTAAAAACCAAACTGCTGAACCAATTTTGATGAAATTTCTATGGGAACAATCGGAAAGTGTATCCATTTAGATAAAAGAAGAATTTTTCAAATCGGTTTAAAAATGACGAAGATATGAGGTAACAAACACAAAAAAAAAAAAAAACAAAAAGAAAATACAACCGAATTGAGAACCTCCTCCTTTTTTTGAAGTCGGTTAGAAATGGCTTCCATTTTAAATTGCATTTTTCCTCGAACACCCGCAATAAGTAATTGCACCCACTGTTTAGCATCCCAAATCATTCTTTAAGACAATCTTCTTAATATCCACAATCATACAGATGATCCATTATCACCTTCAGCTTCTTTTCAAAAATAATTACAATTCTTTAACCTTCTTTTCAATAAGATGTTTTCTTTTAACATGTTCTTTGGACTTAGTAAGTATAAACTTGTTAGTTCCATTAGTAAAAGCTGACAAACATAGAGAGCACAGGATGAATAAAGAACATTAGCCCAGCAGTGCGACAACATAGCTTAAGGACTCCAACCGGCTAAAACCACACTCCTGCCAAGTCTGACATTATCAAAGACCTTATTTATCAGGTGGTTTACTTTGTCACGTCTATTTGTTTATGAGGCCGCAGAGACCATGCTCTGCGCGTTTCGTGATAACAAGTTTGTTTAATACTATTTTTATACCAAAAACAAACTTTCCACCGTTTCCTTCGCAACTACCCCCCGTACATTCCACCCCCTATCTGCATGCAGCCCACGCGGCCGCGAGTGTTTTCCGACCGTTTTCGCGGCGCCTCACAGGGGATGCGGCCATGATTTATTTACACAGGGATGCTAGGATGTTGCACGCGTGACATCTCTGTCTGCCTCTTATTTATGTGCGTCCTACGTTGTGATTTGACAACGTTGTGTCTTGAATTATTGCAGGATTGTGTGCTTTCGGTAGGTGGGTACTTGAAGATTTTGTTGCGTAATGTGGTTTTGAATTGTTTTTTGGAAGGTCAAAAGTTTATAGAATTGAATGATATTGTTTTGTTTCTAATTTTATAATCTCACTTTTTTGTCTGTCTGTCGCAGAGATCTTTCTCGAGATCTGTGCAACATAGAAATCGAATCGAGATCGCTTTTCAAATAACAAAAAAAACAAATAAGTTTCAGTTTTATTTTTTTTTTCAATTTTATTTACACATTGCATTACGCATGGTGGACCCGTCGCGATGGTGACAATCGAGGGGTAAAAAACCATATTTGGCCTTAATTTATGTGCAACATTGAAAATCCCCTATATCTTGGTTTAAATTTTATTTAGTGCTGATGCCCAGGAGCCCCACAACATTTTATAACTTAGAACTTCACTTAGAACACCAACAGTCTTGCAATGCTTAACATTTCTTTTCCACTCTGAAATCAACGGCAAAAAACTTACTAAACCTAAATAATATCACCGAAAAACATTTGTCACATAAACACATATTTCTTCCTCAATCCGATATGAAATACGAGCACACGCCCCACCCATTCAATAATAAGGAATCGCAGAAAAACAAAATGCTTATCGTCCGATGGACATTAAACCATCCAATACTGTTACGGGGTATATTTCCCCCGGGACCCGGGACTTCACCGCCTCTTCGCCGTCTAAATTAAAATTTTTCTATAATAATGACGATCACCTTGCTCCCTGGCCGTTTCTTTTCCATTAACGTGCTTTTATTGGTTTTGTGATTGCGTGTTGTTGGGAATATCAGGGTAATGACTTTGAGAGGATTTTTTGAATGAGGTTTTATTGTATGGGAACTGGGAGGTGTGTTTATGTTATTAGATAGTTTACTATAGTTGCAAGAATTAGGTACCGAATTGATATCAGCAATTACTCGGCAAAAGCCTTCGAAATGACCATTTGGGATTGTTTAAACTGAGGCTTGTCTTACACGGACGTTGATTGTTTTAATGATGAGGAAGCCACGCGGCTTCGCAAGAGTTTGAACAACTCCATACAAGTTAGTTATCACAATCAACGTGAGCGAATTACGTTCCGTATTCTACACCGCATTCGCCTCAGTTTGACCAGAGCTTTGGCATAATTTATTTTATTTTATATGATTTATTTTAATTGGTGTAATTTAATTTTAATTTCATTTCTGTACAATTTTATTTGAAATTAACGTTAATATTTTGTGTATACCATGGATTATTATTATCTGAAAATAAATGAATTAATAATAATAATGAGGAGACTATTATGTTCCTGGGAACATAAGAGTCTTATTATGCTAAGCTCTGGTCTGGTACACTACTGGGACACAGGTCTCTCAGAGATGGAATGGGCTGTGCTCCACCACGCATGCGCAGTGCGGGTTGACAGATGTCACATGTCTTCGATGTTTTGGTTCTAGGTCATGCCGGTTTCCTTACGATGTAATCCTGAGAGCAGTGGTGATGAAGTAAATTACAGAAAGTCATATGCCTGGCTGGGTTCGAACCCACGACCCATTCGTAGAGTCAGGGCTATTACCATTGGACCACCACTCCTCGCTCAGATCCAGACTAGGACTATTAAGTTATTTGCTAACATGTGGTTATTCAGTATTTGTTGAAGATTTTCTAACCTTAAAATTCAGCTCCAACCGTACGAAGTTATTTAAAACGTGGTAAGAATTTGTCTACCCTAAAGAAAAACATTCTTTGTCCGCCCCTTTGATAACATAATCATAATATTAAATTACTTTTGTGGACCCCTGTCGTAAATAGGACGGGTGGGACGTCAAATGTTTTGTCGTGTCCATTGTCTTGCATTAGTTTACCCACTTTCGATGATAATATTGTTCTACTGCCAACACAGCCTGTTTTCAGGAATATTAAGTTTTTAAACTGGCATGGTCAATAACATTGCTAATAACACATAAGACGGGATATTTACCACTTTCATGTTGTTACATGGTAAATATCCTGTTTTATGTGTTATTAGTAATATTTAGTATTTTAGGATGCAGATCATTTGCTACCTTAATAAAATAGTTTGGACGGATAGAAACCTAAAACGTCCTAAGGCAAATTTTTTACTCTTACAATCAATTTTAGTAATATGTACATTACAAAAAAAATAATACTTCGAAGAGATCAAAAAAATAGATAGTTTTAATCTAAAGCTCTTCTTTTCATGATTTTTTAAATGTAACGGTCTCAACTTTACAGACTTGATGATATTAAATTAAATCTTTGAAGAGTTTTATATACGCTGCGAGTTACCTACTTGTTATTTGATTGAAATATAAAGTATTCAAGCTGAAATACGCCTCTTTCCCTTCATTATTCTATCTTTCAATATCTAGACCGAGTTTTATAGCTTTTAATGCCGTATTGTAAAAAAGTTGGAGAAAATTCACAAAAACCCCGTAACAAATGAGTTTCGACTTCATTTAGAACTTCGCCCTACCAAATGGTAGGCGTGACGAATGTTTATCAAAGTGATGTTACAATGCGTGACGTGTGAGGAGTGGTGCGTCACGTGCACGCGTCACGCGCTGCGGCGTGACGGTGTGGCTAAGAGGGCAGCGGGTAGATCAGTAATTATTGAAGAACGCCAATTAATAAACAGCCAGAGTCAATAAACTAAAGCCCGAAAGTTTGACAACCAATCTTACCTTGGGGTATCGTGATAATCATAACAATAGTACGCCTGACCGGTTTCGGTCAGCGCAGCCAATCTTACCAATCATCGGCGCGAGAGATATTTTAGTGCACAAGTGTGAGGCACGGGTGCACTTTCTGGTCCTTTACTCTCATAGTCCGATGGGACGGCAATCCGACACGACCGGAGAGAGATCAGGTGCAGGTCCAACGGCTTAACATGCTTTCTGAGGCGCGAGGGTATCTTACCGTCAACTACCAAACTCCGGGCTGCTACTCAGAAATTCCTAATGAAAACACCTAATAACACTTTTTACCCGACCCAGAAATCGAACCCAGGACCTCAGCAGGCTGCAGGCAGCAGGCTCAGCAGTCGCGCTTGCGTCCGTGAGACCAACGGGGCAGTTCGTATCGTGTTACCCAGTAACTGGACGTCGAGATCAGATAAGCAGTAGTTTCATGTAAAATACTGATATTTTGCTAAATTTGGTTCGACTGGAAGCCGACCCCATCATAGTTGGGAAAAGGCTAGGCAGATGAAGATGATGATTTATTCAAACAAACAAACAAAAGTATTGTATTGAAATAGTGCCAAATCATTTACTGGTATTTTTGTCTGGATGTGGCGCAAGAGATTTGATTAGGTCTAAACTGCTTAGCCACAATATTGTGTCATCAAAACCCGCTATCGCCAACCACTTACACCGCCGTGCATTTTCATAGCTCCACATACAAGTTATTAATCGTCCCGCGTGAGTGATTATTTTTTGAGCGGCTCTGTCCGATGTCCGGCCGGACGCTCCCCTGTACGAAACTGTCCGCCTGTCCGGAGTCAAGCGCAGGTGCAGACTTTACATTTAATTGATTGTCACGCATTTTGGGTACACAGTTTATTTTTGAGAGGAGATTTTTAAATGGATCATCATCTGCCTAGCCTTTTCCCAACTATGTTGGGGTCGGCTTCCAGTCTAACCGGATTTTTAAATGGATGCTGGAGAAAAATGCTCGTATGGAAAAGGCGAGTTATTTACTCAGAGATAGTGTGTTATCTTCAGGCCTGAATGGTTGTAATTATTGAGAAGCTCGTGGCTACAATAATAACAGCCGCGCGGGTTGATCTTCAAGGTTAAGCAGTGCTTGCCAAGGTTGGTCCTTGGATCGGTAACCACCCATTACGTACCGAGTTTTTTCCGTGCCTCAGAAGGCACGTTGAATCGCTGGTCCCGGCAGTCATGTAAGCAGTCTTACCAAGTGGTATCGTATTACGCAATACTAACTGGGTTGTGGAGGTGAGATTGGTATTTTACAGGTATTCAGCTGCATCCGGTGAGGCTGGAAGCTGACCCCTACATAATTGGGAATAGGCTGGACAGATGATGATCACCTATACCTATGGCAAAAAAACAAACTGTAGGCTTAGAATGTATTTCTGAATAAATAAATGCCAACTAATGCGAATGCCTCGTTGGTTAAAACCGTTATTGGATTTTTCTATCAGGAATTTCTCAGCAGCAGCCACTGAATTTGAATTCATGCCCGGTTGATGGCAATAGGCTCGCCCTCTATTAATATTATCTTATTGACTTAATCATAACTGGTAAGAATAAGAATAAGAAATTTTATTTGCTCAAACATGTGTATACATACAGAATTAAAATAATACATGCGTGCAAGATCTTAAATAAGATTGGCTCACGACATGCCTGCCATTTCTCATGGCGTGCAAATATCTTTAAGGTACAAACATTATTATTAAATCAATGATTTTTAAATTTTACACTTATACATTAAATAACAGTCACAGTTACACAAATTTCAAATTTTCAGTCATTTACATTATCCAATTATTTATTTTCCTTGTTCAATATACAATTATCACAATGAAAATTACATCACTTTAATAGACATTCAATTATAATTACATCTACAATATAGGCATACTTAAGTTCTCCACTACTACATGACCATAATTACTACAATGTTAGTTATATTTTTTATTTTATTATAATCACCATGAGTCGTTTAAAAATTCTGTGATACTATAGTAGGTATGCTTTTTGTGCCAAAAACAATTTCATTGTTTGTTTAAGTTTAGGTATAGTTTGCTCTTTCCAATCCGGTGAAATATGGGTGTTCTATTAGGTACACCCTGCCTAACCCTTCGGGGATTACAGGCGTGATGTTCTGTAAATAAATAAATACCTATAGTTTGCCCCTTCAAAATGTTGATGATGATGTTATTTTTAACATAACCACCATAAGCCGGCCTCCCATTTTACTGACGATCCGTTGGCAGGTTAGGTCAGCGCAAGGTAGAAGTATTACCGCCATAGTGGAGTCGAATGTACGAGTACCTGATACAAGGAAAATGATGTAACAGGAAAACAACAACACAATCTATTTCCACAATGACACAGTCATTCCTTCAACTAATACGTTTAAAGATGTGCTCAAGTTTGTACCACAATTAACATTGAGAATATTAGATAGGGTTTATTAAAACTTTGAAACCGAGTTCTGTCATAGTTATTATTAAGATGAATTTGATAATATTTTGTACTATATTTTGTTTTCCTACAACTCTTTCATTTCAATTGACGTTTTATGAAGTGAATCAAAAAAATTTCCAATGTAAGTACATTTATCGCTTTCATTATAACTTACAACTATTTGCCCGCGCCTTTTTCTGCGATCCTGGAAGTCATGTAGCCCACGTACTCCTCCAGGTTCCTGGTTACCCACCTCTCACACATAACCATCTTTATCCTGTTCAGTGGTTCAAACAGACGGGATTACTTTCGCATTTATTAACCGACTTCTAAAAAAGAGTTTTGTAGGTTCTACAAATCTATTTTTCTTCAGGTTTTTCCTCCTCTTACTTTAGAAATTAGAGGGAGGGGTGACACAATTTGTACGACTTTAGAAGCAGATATCTCATCAACAAGTGACTTAAGAAAATAAGTATTTAACAAACCTCGATATATTTTTTTAAGCCCGGCTGTAACTCTATGCTTGTGTACATTGTGCATTA
This sequence comes from Standfussiana lucernea, assembly GCA_964057025.1. Lineage (NCBI taxonomy): Eukaryota > Metazoa > Arthropoda > Insecta > Lepidoptera > Noctuidae > Standfussiana > Standfussiana lucernea. The sequence continues at coordinate 850,552 of OZ059809.1, forward strand.
AATGAATAAAATAGAAACCCGACACAGCATAGATATAATACATTGATTTTTTTTTCAACCATCAGTGACATGTATAGAGGGCCACCTCTATTTTTATTTTATTTTCATAATTTTACATTACTTTTGTGTAGTAGTTCACAGAAGACACCTACTCTCCAAATTCCAACTGTGTGGTAAAAATAGTCTCAGTGACATACGGACGGACAGACAGACGGGACAGAGCGAATCTATAAGGGTTCTGTTTTTGCCATTTGGCAACGACCCCTCTTTGCAGTTTTAAAGAAACCATACCAGTTCGCTTCCGCCTTCTCCTTCGTGGCCTGCCGCGACCCCGCCTCGCTATCTTATAGCACCTCTGCTGAGCTACTTTGGCTCACAGCTTGTCTGACATGCGGCAAACATGACGTACTGCCCCGTAGTATCATTAAAGTTAAGCAGCCTTTTAAGCCAGGTCTGAATGTCCTGGGTTTGTAGCACAGCAGTGTTTCGTCTGACTTTGGTTGATTGTTCCTTTGTCAGCAATGCATTTGCAGTATGTTCATTCTAGACAAAAACATTTTTTTCTAGATGAAATCGTTCCAACACTCGTCTGCTCTCGACATCAATTTATGTATAAAAGAGGTGACAACATTACTATGTATCTACAATTACTTAATGATACATCGCCACCGACCGAAGCTGTTACTGTTGTAAAAACACGTCCAGGTAAGCAGAACCATTCGTAGAACCATTAGTAGAACCATTCCTGCTACGTCGGTCCCTTTACATCGACTCATGATTTTTCTTGACTGTCATAGAGTACAGTCCCAATAAAAATGAAATACGGCCGAGCTTTTATTTCAAAAAGTAATTTCGCTCATTCGGTGATAGATACCGTATTTTCAATAGAACATTGATAACCCACCAAAAAGTAGCTAAAAGTGCTAGCCTTGAATTTATGCTAGTAAACTAGCATAAATTCAAGGTGTTGTGTTTGGTTTTTACTGCAATATAAATTTATGATTGAAATACCATCTTCAATTCATGCTAGTACTTTTGTTAGGGTAGCCGTAAAACAAGCAACCAGAAAACAACTATTTTGAATATATAAAAAAACCTAGTCAAAATACGCGCTTTGGACGTGAAATTGCGAACACCAGCCCGTTATACAATAAAATATAATACAAGTTCGTATTTCTTTCTTTTTTATTAGATTTTCATAAGATATAACATATAATTTTATCTTAAAAAAAAAATTCAAAGAGTAAATTAGAGGGTCAATTTATGTATACGTCTATTTTTTTTTTAAGAAATGAGTTTTACCGAACCTTTTTTTAAGATAATGGTTTTAACCAAACGCCTATTTATCAGGATTTTAATGGGCATGGTTTTTGTATAATTATTAAGTAAATATTTAAAAAAAAGTATATTAACTGCTTTGGGGTGAATATATTTGGTTGCTCGCACTGGTCAGTTTCTCTCACACGTCAGTTAGTGTTATAATTACTTTATTTTGTTATACCTTGATGAATTGAAGATGGTATTTCAAGAATTACTTTAAGCTATATTTAAATTATGTAGTAGATGCCTATATTGCGCCCACCCGAAATCGTTTGAATAAACAACACCCTGGGATTTATGCTAGCGCAGTACTTTTGGTCGCCAAAAAGACGATGTTAGTCAATATTTCAGACTTGTTAATGAATTGTCATGTTAGAGTGAACAACGGCGGCCCCAATACACTACCTTGAGGTACTCAGTATATAACTTCGCGTTTCCTTTTTTTATTTATTTTACTGATTTCAGTTACTTGTTTACGGATAAGTAGATAAGATTTACTTAATTCTAAAACGTTGCCTCTAACACCATAGGCTACAAGTTTTTCTGCTAGGGAATTATAATGGACGCAGTCAAATGCCTGTGTCATGTCGCAGAATATGGCACAGACTAGTGTTCTTTTATCTACATAAATAAATAAATAAATAAATAAATACATTTTGCATGACATTTTGTAAAAATTCATAAATAGCCTTTATACTTTTATTTCTTCGAAATCCCTTTTGTTCAACACTTAATATATTATATTTTTTTAAATAGCTATTCATTTCATGAGATATGTATTTTTCGAACACCTTAGACATAACTGGTATGCGCTGGTAAGCGCGATCGGTCTGTAATTTATCATTAATTCTTGACTATCTTTCTTCATAGCGGTTTCACTATAGACTTCTTTAATGTATCAGGAAATACACCTGCACTTATGCAAAGATTAATAATGAAACTCAAATGAGCACATATTTCACGTGCAACTGCTTTCAATATTTTCGTGGCAATACCATCTTAGCCAACGCTGTTTGTGTTTTTAAGTTTCATAATATTATTTAGTATGTATATGGCGTAGACGGCTGACGGAGCCATAAACATTGATTGTGCTCCGCCAAGAATTAATAACGTTAAGTTTGTTCCCGCGTTAATTGTTGGTTGTATTTTATCTATAAAATAATTATTAAATGTATTGGCTATGTCCTTTGGATGTGTGATCTTTTTACTTTCAAAGATGCAAGAAATTAAGTTTTTCGGGGCATTGTGTTTGCTTTTATTAATAATTTGCCACGTACTTATTTTCGGAGGTTTTTATATTGTAATTGTTGTGTGCTTTCTGAGTCAGATTTATAATTCTTTTGAGTAATTTTGAATATCTTTTGAATTTATCTCTATTATCTTGACCTGGTTTTAATCTATATTGCCATAGAAGCTTCCGTTTCTTTTTACTACACAACTTTATCCCACGTGATACCCAAGTAGGTTCTCTAGTAGTCGTAATGGTAATCATTTTGGTGGGAAAACATAATTCGTAGAATAATTGGAACGTTTCAATAAAACATTTGTAGGCTGCATTAGGATCGTCCAAATCTGAGAAGGATAGACTACTTAAACAAGTCATGAATTTTTCTATATGTTTCTGACCGTAATCTCGTGTATTTTTGGGTTATCGAAAAACACAAACGCTTAAAAAAAAGGATTTTCTTAAGTATTATTACTTAAGAAAATCCTCTTTTTTTAAGCGTTTCAATTTTTGTTTTAAATGTAAACTTTTTAAAACAGATTTCATTTATTTTGCGAGTCAACATAGGGAGAATCGACATAGAGGGAGACAGTTAGGTACAGTTCCATGATAAAAGAGGTTACCTGGAAAATTTCCGGAAGTTTTGAAAATTGGTATTTTTAGATTTTGATGTGTTCTTTCCGAATTTCAACTTTGCCACCTCGGTATCTTTGCCGCTCGCGCCGCCATATTGGAAAAATGTCGTCTAATAGCAGTTTTTCGCCAATATCACTTTTCCTACTAATTTTGAAAACGAAATGAAAACATTTTTAGGTAAAAATACCAAATGACTGTACTACTTGTGTAAAATCTATTTTTATAAAAATTATATAACATAGAATGAATAAAAATTAAAAAGCCATTTATTATACATTCATAGGCACCATGGGCTGCAGAACTAAGATTGACGAAGTGACTCGACGGATCACGATTAAATGGCAGCTGAAGACCGAGCTAATTACAGTTGACTTAGAACTGTTCACCAAAGATGGGTGTCTTCGGCAAACAATTTTGGAAGGAAGGGAAATGCCAGCAGATGATCCAGACTCATCAAAGAGACACAGTAAGAGAATGTCAAGCCAGTTATAGTTGTTGGTAGCAGCTTGCCGAGTCCGACCGAGTAGGTATCAACCCATGAATATAGAAAGCCTTGCTTTGCCACACCGTTGCTTGTCCAGCCTGCTGACATCATCTGTAGCGCCTTTCTCCAACTATGTTGGGGTCGGCTTCCAGTCTAACTGGATGCAGCTGACAAACAGTATTTTACACGGAGCGACTGCCTATATGACCTCCACAACCCAGTTGGACTTTCGCACCACTGTAACGACTGTCAAAGAGCTACAAATAGCTGCAGGGACCAACGGCTTAACGTGCTTTCCGAGGCACGGAGACAACTAGGTATGTAATGGGCCTTCACCGATCAACGGACCAACCTAGGCAAGCGCGGCTTAACCTAAAGATCGCCCCGAGTGGTTATTTTTATTTTTTTGTTTATTTTATTGTTTTCCACCTCCTCATCAGAGCAGCTACCCGCAATCCAACATCCTGGACTTCAGTAAAGCCACCATTTACTGGGTACACATGGATCTTACATTGATTTGCATGTTCCCTGGCGGTTGAGAGAAGTCATGCTTACTCAAATCAAAATGAAAATCTTTTATTTGCACCTTCAAGTAAAAATAAAATATGATTTACAATAAAAATAGGCCTTAGAGCGTTTACTACGTCCATGCGCTGTATGACTCCAAAACAGTGCTTTTCAAACCCTTTAATACCATCAACCCTTTACGTTACAAAAATGATAATTACTAATAACTTTAGAAAATTTCGTTGTCTCAATAGTTGTGGAAAAAAATAATTATATCAATTAATAGAGTATTTGTAAATTCTATCAAGATAACTCAACAGAGGTTTTCTTAATTTCCCTTTCAGCGTCAGTTTCAAAGCTCTTATTATAGGAAACCACTGGCAAACCTAATTCGTTTTTATTTTTAACCAATTGCTAAGATCCTAGCAAAAACAGTTAATGTCAAAGATTTTTTGATTTAGGTATCTTTCTATAAGATATTAAAGTTCAAATAATGTAAAATATTAAGGAATTAAAATGATTTTTTCACCGATATGTCTTACTTAATTTAATATTATAATGGCATAATATAATATAAGAACATATGCTTTAAAACATCCAATTTAAAATTTTAACTAATTTATAGTGATTATTTTTCTATATATATTTGAAAACTACTATAAATCATTGCGAGAGAGCAATTTCAAATCAGCCCGCCGCGCGCCGCGAGGCTTTTTAGAGAGAGGACACGTCGCTCGGCGCTCTGCCTGACCTGAGTTGACCTTAGCCGTACTTAGAAAAATAGCGGACGTTTATAGTGTGATTGAAAAATCTTGGTACTTTGATGATTAATTTTTTTTTATTATTATTTTTGATGACTGACAATATTTTTAGTGACAACAAATATTTACCCTATTTTTTACCTACTAATTTTATTTATTAAAAATTTTACTTATTTAATTTTTATTTTTTTGTAAATAAGAACATAAATTGTTTTTAAAGTTAACGCCAACCTATTGTATTTCCCTCATAAGAGGCGTCACTAAGAGGAACATCACGTCAGGTTAAAACATAACATAAAATAAACATAAGTAAATCCGTTTAAAGTGATTTATTTGAATAGAATAAGAAATATTTGTTAATCAATAATAATTAACGAAGTTCGGTTTCTTTCCAAAGTTTAGATCAACAAATTCATGTTTGAATAACTAAAAAACTACTTTAATACTAATCATAAATAGCTATACTTGCAATATATTATTAAATACTTATTTTATGCACTCGTAGTTTAGTAATCCGTGTACGTTCAAATTCAAATTCAAATTAAATTTTACTACAACAATTGCACTCGAACGGATCATAGTGGGTTAGTTTGACTATAGCGCAAGAGAACGCGCCAGCGCTATGCACACAGACACGCGCGCTTCTGTGTGCGTAAAAAATGCATTGAATTACCTAAACTTGACTTCACGCGATAGACGTAAACGCTCTTAAGGTTAATAAAGTTTTATGTTATAGTTGCAGCCAATAACTAAGCTAAGATAACTTATTATCTTGTAATTATAGGTATCAGAGCCCACCATCATTATTAAACCAAAGGTATTGAGAATAGTTTGTAGAAAATTCATATTAGGACAAATGGAATGGCAAACATTTTGCATCACCAACATGAGTGGTCAGTAAGGTGTGCAAATTATAAGTATAGGAATATTTTGAAATATTTAACAATTCAAGGTACCATTTGTTCAAATTTTTAGATTGTCTTATACTAATCACAGGAATTAGGACCCACTTAGGTGCAAAACTAGAATTAAAATTAACAAAGAAAAGAAAACAAACAATAAACAATGAAAACATTACCCTCCTTCTCGGTCAGTCGGGTAAGAACATATAAACGGTGTTGTTAAAGTGTGTGCATGAGTGTGTTTGAGAGTGTGCGTGTGATTGTGTGCCATAGGAAAACTGGGATACAAAATGTTAGTAATTACAATAACCAACTATTGTTACATTGTAACATGAAGAAGTATTAGATAACATTTATTTATTATTGTCATCTGGATCAAATTATTTAGGTGCTATAAACAGCTCTTCCCTTTCATCATTCAAGTTTCGTTGCATCAAATGCCTCGATGATGGTTGGTTATGCGTGTGTCGGATCATTTAGTTCCTTTTAAAATACATAGTTGAGCTGAATGGTGCTGGCGCCGTCAGTTAGGTCATTTCTTAGCTGCCACGATTTATTTTATTTTTGAATTATCCCTTTACCTTGGACGTTTTTAACTAGCATGTTACACGTTTAAGCTCGGTTTCCTCGGCGATACAAGGCAAATGGGCTGTCTGCACTCGCTTTATCTTGGCTAGATATAGCCAACATGTATAATATTGTATAAACGGCTTTAGAACGTCTATTTACAAGTTACGAATTAATTTATTGTGTTTGTAAAGTAAATGAAGAACAACATTTGCAATGTTTGTTTTTCTTTCAGACATTTGTAGAAACGCAAACCAATGCGTTGCTATTGTGAACATGGGTTATGAATGTAGCGGTAAGTATTGAGACTATTTTCTACCTTCCAAGCTGGAACCAACCATACACGTTCAAAAAAATCCATTGTAATCGGTTGGGCGGTTTCGGAGATTAGCTCTTATTTAATTCGAACAAACTTTTCATTGTAAAACTGGGGCGGGTCGGTAGTATTTTTATATTATGTTATAACATAACATCACGCCTGTAAACCCTGAAGGGTTAGGCAGAGGTGCACCTGATAGTACATCCACATTCCGACAGTTATGTTTAAGCCCCATGTAGTAGAGGGCGAGCCTACATCAACCGGGAACAAATCCAGACTCCGTGGCTGCTACTGAGAAATTCCTGATGGAAAAATCCAATAACAATTTGCCCTACCCGGGAATCGAGCCCAGGACCTCATGCTCAGCAATCGCGCCTCCGTCCACTAGACCAACGAGGCAGGCATTGTGTTTTAAATGTGATAATAAGTTTCTTTTTTAATCTGACTCAGACATGAAGCCACAGCCGTGCGAAGTGACAAGTAACCGAATGCCTCGCTTTTCAACCCCAGCACCACTGGACAAGCTCGACGACAGTTTAAATGATACCAATGAAATGTGGGACATATTGAATATGACTGTACTTGCAGCAATAAATATCTTGAATTCTCTAGAAAGTCCTACACAAAATATTTCGAGCGCTTCAAGTTCAACAGGTATCTTAAAAGAAGGTTTGTTTTACATATATTACTGTGACTTTTTTAATGTTACAGCACCATGCTGAGATAGGGGCCTTTTGGCCTCGTACAGGACCAGTTTAGTTAGTTTTATTTTAATTTGTTCTTAAGTTTACTTTTTTTAAATCTTGTTTTATTGTCAAGTTACCGTTTTGTTTTGTCCAGTGCGAGACTAATAAATACTATTTCTTTCTTTCATTCTATATATTAACTAACGCCTTGATCCCAATGGGGGTAGGCAGAAACTCCAAAACGCCACCTGCTATCCTTACATACTCCTTTTGCTTCGACCACATTCACATATCTGGTCATGCATGCATCCCGTTGCGAGTACTACGCCCTTGACCTTCATAGACTGAAACATCACCAATAAGGTCAATGTATCATCATCTCCGCCTATCCCAATTTATTTAGGGACGGCGCAGCATGTCTTCTTCTATACTTTTCTAGTAGTGGTCATCTCACTAATCCCTTTTTGGTCACATCATCTTACATATTGTAAATAAAATTACGTTAGTTTAAAATCGTTTCTTTTGTCTTCCCCTGTTCTTACAGACATTCATACTCTAATCTCATTCTCAATCTCTCGATTCTTATACCTGTACCAACATTCAAAGCAAATAAAGTACCTACTGATTCTGATTCTAATTCGATTTTCCTCACGTCATTTTCCTCAACGTATAAGCTACATAATAATATATAAAATTATGGTTTATTTTCAGCCGCAGAAACTTCATACTTTACAGTAATGATAATAACATCAATAACAGCTGCAGTTGCCTTAATTTTGCTACTTGTATTTGCAACCAGGCACTTTTGCAGGAAGACATACAATTCTCCAGGTTTACCACAAATACCAGTAAATGAAGTAAGTTCGTGCAATTTTTATAAAGTATTAACAATAAAAAAAAGCAATTAAACAAACTCCAGCTTTTTAGTTTAGTAATGTGAAGGATTTCGCAGACGATTTAACTTTTCTTATTACACGATTTTTTCACTGTTGAAGCGATTTGTCGTTTCGAATTACTTTGAAACATATAAGTTATATAATATACTTCACTTTTTTTTTGATACGCCACTTGAGAGGGACTCGTAAAAAAAAATATTCGAACTCCACAATATGGCGCCCAAAATCCGCCATTTTTTTATATAGTTCATGACACTCACGCCACCAAGTCGAATCTAGCGGCGTATATTATATCCAAATCGGCTCATCCGTTGAGGAGTTACGAGGTCACAATGGAACGGAGCGCGAAAAATATTGCCCTCCTTTTGGGTGAGTCGGGTAAAATAATAGAGATAATCACAACTTTGCCACCGACATTATGCGGCATCTAAATGAATGAATGCCTAAATATGATTGAACTGTTGCAATTTCAACTCTCAGCTCCTTTCCGAGCATCTTCCTCGTTGACCACAAATATTATTCACAAGCAAAAATAATTTTACTCCTTTTTATTTCTCTCACTCTTGTCTTTATTAGGTACTACATACTGGTATCAAAATATAAGCTTAATTATAATAGATACAAATAATTATTATTTATCCATTTGACATTTACAGGATCGATATTATGAAAACATGCTCTTCCGAGCCGACTGCCAACAACAAATCGAACAGCTGGAACAACGACCACTTGAGGACCCACAACCCTCAGAACTGCAGTATGAGGAAATTAATAACTGCAGTAACCGTTGGTGAGGTGTAAATCTCCTGTCCGCGCGGCGCACAGCCAATACATTTGCTTCGTAGTAGTTAGTATTATTCCAGTGTGGGAAAGAGATGGCGCTAGACATCCTATATAGCTCTGTCTCGTTCCCACACTGGAATGACATTAAAACATTCCTGCTTTAAGACGTCATAATAGGCCACAGATAAGAATCACCTAACTATAAGGAGATGATCCATGGCGGTAGTTTTAGATTAATGATTTTTTTTTTCATCTAAATTAGGAAACAAATTTTATTTTATTCAGTACAATAATTAGTGCTTATAAGTTAACTATGATTAAAATATTTTTATAACACCTGCACAATAAAATAATGAGGAATTGAAGCGTTTGGTCGCTACCTGCCCGGTCTAGGTTCATTCAAACCTCTGTTTCAGGCCATCAGTTTACATACTTAGCACAATTTAATGGCCGAAAATCAAGAGCTATTTTAACCATAACCACAGTATAAGTATGGACAGTATAGAAACTAAGCCTAGCTGAGAACATATACGCTCCATTGAAGCAATAGGGTTGTAACTTTTAATGTTTTTGATATTGTTTTTTTTACATTTTTGTTCTGTAGTGATCAATCAATTGAATTTAAATAACGCGCTTTAATCCATAAATGCGTGTGATACCTAATAATTAAAACCCCATCACGTAAAAAATACCTTTATTCTTCATTATTACAAATTATTTACAGAAAAATATTTTCTCCGCTCCGTGTGTAAAATACCTCAATTAGCGTAACGTCGAAATGTAAGAGGGCTCTTAATAAACAAAAAGTTCAAGCTGGTGGCCACTTTTACAACTCAGGAAGAAGTTAAACAACAACTTTTGTAAAAAAATACTGTCCTATTTTATTATATTTTATCAGCTTTAAATACCGTCAAAACCGCCGCATTCTGGATTTACAAATAAGTTCACGAATTCATTATGATCGATCACACGGACATATAATTCGATAACGATTATAACAATAAGTCATTCTTACGCTTCAAAATCAGAAGAAAGTTTAAAATACGATAGCTCCGCAATCCGCTAACGCAATACGTTCGTGGCATTTTTAAAATGATCGCGGAGATAAACTTAAACATGACCACTTGTCTTGACGCGGCACTCAATACTGAGAGCACTGGGGTGGTGCTCTCAGTATTGAGTGCCAGTGTGGCTCTCAGGTCTCCGGTCATCTATGTCTCGTCGGTGCGCACGTTCGTGTGAGTGTGCCGTTTCGAGCGTTTGTAGGTAGTTTCTATACTGTCCATATTATATTGTGCCATAACTATTGCATTGTCATTAATCTTTATACCAATCATCATTCTCTTACACTCATCCCAATTTATTTGGAGATAGCAAAACACGCCTTGATCTCAATAATCATTCCATTTCTAGGCATATTTATCATGATCACCTTTCACACACTTCATCCATCATTTCTTTGGTATTCCCCTATTTGTATAGCCGTCATCATCCATACTCAAAACTTTCCTCAAGACAGGCTTTCTATGCGTAGGTGTAACAAGTTTCAATTCGATCAAATACCGAGAAGTGGGCCAAAACTCACTAGCAAGATGTCGCCTGAACGTGTTCAAAGTATTTTGTAAGTGCAACAACATTTTAATAATCGTCCGCCTGCCCTTATCCAAATGAGTTGCGTATATCTACTTTTCTTTTGTTAATAAATAAATATTTAAGTACCCAAGGCGAGTTCTTTTACTCCATTAAAAGTTCATTGAGGTCCGAACTTGTATGTGGCACCCCTATATATATTTTTTTTTAAGTTAGCCCCTACTGTCCCACTCCTGGGCAAAGGCCTCCCCCCATTTCTTCCACTTCTCACGATGGTGTGCTTCATTATGTCAGTAAAATGAAACATGTTATGTTCAGATAATTAAGTTTCTTGGAAACGGTTGTCTTCGACTTTTGTTGTTATTAAAATAATAAGATACTTTCATATGGTCATGGATGTCTATATGTATAATAAGTATGTATTTAAGTACAAACAAAAAGTATCTACGTAGTATATCAACTATCTGGTGTCCACGACACAAGCCTCGTTGCTTAGTGTGGCACTAAATGGCGCTGTGTGTAATGTCCAGCGATATTTATTATTTATTTTATTATTTATATCTCTAACGGATTTCCCGACAAAATTTAAAAAGGTACCGCTGGCAGAAAATAATTAGGGATCTCTGTACGTTATACTTGTGTTTTAATATTTGGAAGCATAATTATTTTTAATAATGTCTTTTTTTCCTTTTTGCATTCGGATACTGCTTTCTAAAATTGCCCTTCTTTGCCGTAAAACTGATATCGGTGTGAGCAAGAAGTTTTTCAAAGCTAAAGGATGGTCATAAAGTTTCAATTACAACAAAACTTTGTTTAAACTTCTAAGTATTATCAACATCGTTGATATTGTTATCAATAGCCCAAAAACGTCTTAGACTTAAGATTATCATTATTAAAAGTAAGTCAATAGTACAACGTACGCAGTTCTTATCCTCATAAAAAGGGAAGAGAATGGTAAGCACACAAGTATCGTCCCTTAAATACTACTGTCAACAGACTTAGACGAGTTTTTAATCCAAAAAGTAGCCCAAAATAATCTGTACAGCTCCAAAACACCTTTTTTTATTTATTCTCCTGATTTATAAGCTCCTTCAACTTCGTCAACCATCTCTTTTCGACTAAAAAACTAAAATTTTCTTTCCATCAGCTAAATCAACAAGTTACGGAGCAAAGTAAAACAATGGCGCCCCCCGGCCCCGCCCGTTCTCGTAAACACCAAATTTCTAAGCGAAAGGGAGGATCTTGAGGGTATTTGCACAAAAATAGCACTGAAAATAATTTCACTTATTGTTTCAAAGGAGGTAGTGCTTGGGCAAAGACTACGTGGCGGTATGTGGGTTGGTGAGGAACGAATTGTGCCTACTCTTGCATGAGCTCTGAAAGGCATCAGTGTAGTTCAAACTCCTAACTTATTATTTCACCAACGAGAAAGGAAAGTCAGTACGTAATCGTATCAGTCTTTATAATGGAGCCTACACACGAAAGCCGCCGCAAGTCGGCATTTTTCATACTCGTTTAATTGACATGTCGCCGATATGTCTACGGCATTGGTGTGTAGGTTCCATAACAGTTCTGATGAAACAGGTTGCCCCTCAAAACTATTTAACACTGAATAAGTTTTTTTTGAATCCAGGCCTTTTTAGTATTTTTAGACCAAGCAGGATCAGACTGTAGACCTTGAGATTTCTCGTTGTGATCGACTCGTTCGATTTCCTCAAACTACATGCCTGAACTGTCATGTTTACCAGGTGGATGAGTGATTGCAGTATGCTGGTTTTATCATGTCTACTCGGACACCGCACTAGAACTAGACGCAAAAACTGACCATAAATTCGGTGTCCCATCTGCCCACAATTTTAGACTTAATCTTACGCAGCGGGATCTCTAACGAGGGTCGGCGCAAGGGTTATTTGAACGAGATTTGCCTGATTCTACTCTGGCACAGTGTTTCGTGTTTACTTTTACACTTTTTCCCTTTTTTATGGGGGCGGCTATAGACACGAGGTTTGCTTTACATTAATTTGATAGGACATTGAGTGTTAATAGAATTTAAGTCGTAAGTGATTTTTAATTAGGTTTTATAGCAACCCAAAGACCTACGAGTCGACCAATAAGAGCGTCCCGCGGTCGCCCGCCTCTACGTTATACGGAATAACGTATATCGCTCTCTCTTTCCCGCCCGGCGACGGCGGTGGCGGTGGCGTTGGCGTCGACAGTCCGTTGCTTACGCGCAAGACACTTGTACGTGTATTTTATAATTCCCTGCGCAAGTCGATACGTACGCCACGCGCCATATTGTCCGCGAATAACTTTTCCGAACTTTGTAATTACGTGTAAACCAACCAATAAACTGTTCATCATAACTCAAATCAGAGACCGTTGTTTCCGTTCCCCTGAAACCTCCTCTCATATGTGGCGCTCCAACGTGTTTTTCGTGTGACAATAGTTGTGCATAGTGTCTACAAAGTGAACGTTTTGCAGTGACGAACTAAAATGCCAGTGACAAGGAGTAGAGCGGCTAGTTTGACTCGGAGAGATGATGCAAACGACGCATTACCCGTCCTCTCGCGACCAAACACGCCGCCCGCGGCGTCCGCCAGCCAAGATGGCGACGACGCGTTCTCTTCACCGCGTGCCGACGCAAACGCTACGTTCTCTAATGAAAACGTGGCGATGATTATCGCTTCTCTCCAGCGCTCTCAAACAGAAGCCTTCAGGGAGTTGCTCACCTCGGTGACGCGGGCGAATGCATCCACCCCGGAATCACTCGCGCTACTAGGGCACAATACCCTAGCCCGCTGCAAAGCATCCTTCTCCGGCCGACCGAAGGAGTCGGTTGAAGCATTCATAGATGCTATAGAGGCATATAGCGACTGCGCGCAAGTTGCGGACTCAAACATCTTACGCGGTTTAGCCTACCTATTTAAAGACGAAGCGGCCACGTGGTGGCAAGGAATAAAATACTCCGTGTCGTCATGGCGGGAAGCCAAAGATAACTTAATAAGTGCCTATGGTGACCGCCGGCCGCCTCACCGAATATACATTGAAATATTTGCTTCGCCGCAGGACAAAGAAAACACCGACATATTCGTGGCGCGTATTCGCGCCCTTTTCGCACGCTTGCCTAAAGATGACATTACAGAATCGGCTCAGATTGATATGACCTACGGACTCCTCCACAGCAGAATTAGGAAAAGGCTGCGAAGAGAAGAATGCCATGATTTCTACCATTTACTCCGCCTCGCACGTAATATAGAGGACTCGTTCGCAGAGAAAAACGTCATGACAGACACGGCGAGTGAGCGGCGAACACAACCGCCGTCAACATCAACGCCGTCTACACAATCCGCCGCGCGTGACAACGCCTGCACTCGTCGTGATAACAGCCGCGCCCCCGCGCGCGATAGCGCCCCCGCACGTACGCACATGTACGGCGCGCCCGCCGCCGCGGCGCAGAGCCCCCCCGCTCTGCCCGCGCCAGTTCCAGTTGCGACCCCTGTGCCTCTTCCACCAAAGCAGGACTCCACAAAGAGGCAACGGCCTACCTGTGCTTACTGCAGGAAGTTCGGCCACGCCAAGGAGCATTGCCGTAAGTTACAAGCGTTGCAGATACCAGGTGAGAGTGATAAACAACCTAGTGGTCAAAGTTTCTATTCTGTAAAATCTCGTGCGTCTAACTCTATTCACTCTATTGATAACGACAGTAATATTATTGCGTGTGAAAGTGTTAACTGTGTATCATGTCCTAAACAAAGGGCCAATTTTTTTCAACAATCTTTATCTTCTAATAATAAGTGTATTTCATCAAAATGTGATGAGAAAAAGGGCAATACCTATTTTGATAAGATAAAGGACAATACCTATTTAGATAAGATAAAGTACAATACTCAAAAATGTTCTTGCAATTTTTTTTGTAATAATGAAAAGGGTAATGGGCAAGAATGTTCTTGCAATTTTTTTTGTAATAATGTAAAGGGTATTGGGCAAAAATGTTCTCGCAATTTTTTTTGTAAAAATGTAAAAGGTAATGCCCATTTATGTTTAACCGATGTATGTTTGTGTAACGATCGTTCGGGACCCTCTATTGGTCGCGATTTACGACCAATTTTTAAAATTTCTATTTTAGGGTTTAACGGCTCCGCGTTGATAGACACGGCCGCCAAACATTGCATTGCGGGTTATACGCTATATACTCTCCTTCTTCGTCAAGGTCATCCGCTCAGCTCTTCGACACGCGAAGTTAAGCTTGCCGACGGTGTAACCCGTACGATGGATGTACTTACCACCACGTTAGACGTGTGCTTAGAAACGGCAGTTATAACGATCCCTTTTTTAATTTTTCCGGACTCGACAAATAACGAGACGTTGTTAGGTATCGATTTTATAACCGCCGCGGGAGTAGTTATAGATTTTCTCAAGGAAGTCTGGTATTTCAGTAACCTGGATACAGTAAAATATAATTTGTACTTCGAACCTACCTCACGTGACGTGTCCTGCGCCTCCACAGATATACTTAGGGACGATGAAGGTACTTACCTTAAACCAGCTGAGCGACAAGCGCTCGCTGCCGTTCTCACCAGGCACGCACGCGTCTTTAAAGCAGGGGGAGGCCCAACACCATATGCGGAACACCGCATTGATACAGGTGAGCATCTTCCAATTGCTGTTCCTCCCTACCGGCTAAACCCTTCGAAAAAGGAGCTGATGAAAGCTGAAATAGGTAAGATGTTACAAGATGACATTATAGAAGAATGTGAATCGGCTTGGTGTTCACCGGCGCTGATGGTGCCGAAGTCCAATGGTAGTATCCGCTTTTGCGTCGACTACAGGCGTTTGAATGCAGTCACCAAAGCTGACACATATCCGATGCCACGCATCGACGAGTTACTTCAGAGCACAAAACGGGACTGCTACATGAGTACGCTAGACCTTCGATCTTCATATTGGCAGGTTATGGTTAGGGAAGCTGACAGGGACAAAACAGCTTTTGTCTGTCCTCTAGGTACTTACCGATTTAAGAGAATGCCGTTTGGTCTCCGCAACGCGCCAGCCACCTTTCAGCGTCTTATAGATCGTCTCCGATCCTGCTCTGCTTTACAAGATGTAACTTTATTAGCATATTTGGATGATCTGTTAGTTATATCTCAGGGATACCAACAGCATCTGCAAGACCTCGAGGCAGTTTTTAAACGTCTGACCGAGTTTAACCTCCATGTAAATAGGGAGAAGTGCGCTTTTGCTAGAGAAAGCGTTAAATATCTTGGTCACGTTATAACACAAAAAGGTGTTTCCACCGACCCAGGGAAGGTGAGTGCTGTCCTTGAGATGAAGGTACCAGGTAATCTGAAGCATCTGAGAACCTTTTTACAAACATGTTCGTGGTTCAGAAAATTCATACCTAACTTCTCAAAGGTCGCTGAACCATTGACTCGCTTGACCAGGAAAAGTCAAGTCTGGTCTTGGGGCTCAGAGCAGACCCAAGCATTTAATCAGCTGAAGAGTCTACTGACCACAGCTCCAATACTGGTGCAAGCAGATTTTAGTCGTCCCTTCATTCTGCGAACTGACGCAAGTAACTACGCCATAGGCGCAGTTTTATTACAGGGCGACGTCAATCAGGAAAGGCCTATCGAGTATGCCAGCCGACTCCTCAACGCAGCTGAGCGCAACTACTCTACTACAGAGCGGGAAGCACTTGCTGTAGTGTGGGCGGTGGAGCGTTTTCGGCCTTACCTAGACGGTCAACCAGTCGTAATAGGCAGTGATCATCAGCCTCTACGCTGGTTGCTATCACTTAAATCACCAGCAGGTAGATTAGTCCGTTGGGCTCTAAAGCTCCAGTCTTTTGATATCCAATTCCAATATACCCCAGGGAAGGCGAATGTCGTTGCAGACACGCTGAGCAGACCGATTTGTTCTAGCGATACAAGCGACAGTTGCGGTGTCTGTTCTGTCATCTGCGATCTACCCGCCAAGACACCTAGTCAGCTTCGTCTAGAACAGACTTCGGACCCTGAAGTGGATAAGATCGTTAAAGAGCTAGAAGGACCCGATGATGTTGCATCTAAAAGATGGTTGGAAAGGGGTTACCTCATGGATCAAGGAGTTCTGTACCGTTTCAATCCGGATTCTGAGAGTGAATCCCCGCAATTAGTTATACCTGCTGGTCAAGTCGCAGCTATTTTGAAGGAGTCACACGACTCTCAAACAGCTGGCCATCCAGGCATCGATCGGACATACCAGAAAGTAGCACAGCTGTATTACTTTACAGGGATGCGGAGAATAATCACCGATTATGTCTTAGCCTGCATCCACTGCCAGCGGTATAAAGCCAACAATACCAAACCCCCAGGCCTACTCCAAACACCAGTCATGAGCCAGCGGAACGAGGTGTTAGCCATAGACTTGTTCGGCCCTCTGCCAGAAGGAGACCAGGGGGAGCGGTGGGTCTTTCTCATTGAAGATACTGCTACCCGGTGGACGGAGCTGTTTGCTCTAAAGGAAGCAACAGCAGTGGCCTGTGCTCATGTCCTCATCGAGGAATATTTCATGCGGTTTGGGTTACCTCGCAGAATTATTTCGGACAACGGTGTCCAGTTCGTATCCGCAGTGATGCGACAATGTATGTCAGTACTAGACATTAAACAAAATTTTGTCCCGCTGTATCATCCACAAGCTAACCCTGCCGAGCGAAAAAACCGCGACCTTAAGGCAATGCTGGCCCATCTCGTGGCAGATGATCATACCTCTTGGCCAAAAAAGTTGCCAGTGATCCGTTTTGCTCTCAATAGCGTGAAATGTCGCACAACGGGCAAGTCACCGGCTTATTTGACTTTTGGTAGAGAGATGCGGTCACCCACGGAGGTAGTTCACGATCTTCGTGCCATCAGAGCTAAAGACAACTTTGTCCCACAAGTGACCCCTTACCTCGAAAACTTCCTGCATTCATTGTCAGCTGTTCGGGAACGTGTCGAAATCCAGCAGGACAAGACGAAACAGTACGCCGACGCTTCGCGCAGACCATCTGACGCTTTCGAGGTAGGTGACTTAGTAATGCTGAAATCTCATTTGTTGAGCAAAGGGTCAAAAGACCTCACATCCAAGTTCTACCCTCGCCGAGATGGCCCTTACCAGATCACAAGAAAGGTAAGCCCAACAACGTATACCATCGCAAGCACAGAACAACCAAATGTGGATTTAGGGAAATATCATTCTGAAGACCTTACACGTTACCGAGGTAGCGACGACTCCTTACCAAAACCCGTTAATCCTAAACGGAAACGCGGACGTCCAGCTAATGCTGATGTTGAGAATATACCAGTCCAGGAGCGAGGCCGTTCTCCAGAACTGGAGGGGGAGTATATAGCAACCCAAAGACCTACGAGTCGACCAATAAGAGCGTCCCGCGGTCGCCCGCCTCTACGTTATACGGAATAACGTATATCGCTCTCTCTTTCCCGCCCGGCGACGGCGGTGGCGGTGGCGTTGGCGTCGACAGTCCGTTGCTTACGCGCAAGACACTTGTACGTGTATTTTATAATTCCCTGCGCAAGTCGATACGTACGCCACGCGCCATATTGTCCGCGAATAACTTTTCCGAACTTTGTAATTACGTGTAAACCAACCAATAAACTGTTCATCATAACTCAAATCAGAGACCGTTGTTTCCGTTCCCCTGAAACCTCCTCTCATAGTTTCCTTTTTCTTTTTCTTCTGAAATATCTAACCTATTAGTCCGTCCATACAACGGTATTGATAAAACTGGGTTGTGGAGTTCAGATAGGCAGCCGCACCATGTAAAATACCGGCATTCAGCTGCATCCGGTTAGACTGGAACATACTCGGGAAAAGGCTACGTAGATGATGATACTACGGTTTTGATGTTTTTTTTTGGGAACATGAATTCATTACAAAGTTTAAAACATGCGAGTGTTATTTATCAAAAAAGTTAGTTATATATGTATAAACCTGGCTCGACCCATTTTTATGCCCGCAAATATAGTCATATAATATTTATGTCAAACAAAATGGATTTCCGAGAACTCGTCTTCCATACCGAATATTATGTGTAGGTATCGTGTACAATTGTAGATCAAAGATTTTTTCAACACACTTCCTCGAAAACTGGCTCTTATCGCACTACGATTAGGTTCAGTTTATTTCGCACTCATGGTTTTACTACTTACATAAACAAACGTCCAAATTGATTCCAATTCCTGTAGTCGGGTGATTGTTTTTTTAAGAGGATTACGCCTTTACTGCGTAAATATATTTTGAATATTTAAATTGTGTTTATAAAAAGAATATTATCTTATGTAAACATAATTATTAAAAAAAATACTTTATGAATTCATTTCTTTTTTCACATTAAGCTGTTTAGAGGCTTGATACCTTTGCTTTTCGTTCAAGCTGCGAAAGCAAAGCGTGGAAAAAAAAGCAAAATAAATCATAGTTTGGTAATAATTCATGACGAAAATACTTTTCTTTCTATTGTTTTATTTCTTCAAAAGTGTATTGAAAAACGTCATTTGATACAAGTCGGCATTTGTTACTGCAGTTCTCGGCGCCATAATAATGTTTCCACTCGTATCAAAACATACTATTGTTTAGCTAGAAAAATACAATGAAATCCTTCTCTACTTTAAATTTAGGAGCTTACTCTATCTTAGTCCAGAAACTGAATTAAAAACAAGTATAAGTTTAAGAACTAAATTCCAACTACGTAAAAATCGCGCTATGTAAAGTATGAAACAAAGATTTTCAACTTAACGAAGATCATATTAATCTAATTGTGTTCAGCTTGTAACGTATATCTATATATGTATATAATAAAATGCTAAAAATCCAAATCGATGTTCCGAAATGGCGCAAAAACTACTGCATGGAATCTATTAAAATTTTTCACAAATATTCCTTAAAGGATTCTTCGAAAATTAGGCTATATATTATCACGCTTCTTGCTTAGGGGGATGAGCAATATTGCATTACGTCTGTATTTTTCAATTGTTTGACGTTTCAAACAAGTCGTGCACCAGAACGGCTATTTTAAACTAATGTCAACGGAGTATACAGCCTAACGGTTTCATGATCGCTCTGTATACAACAGGTCGCATGTTCGAATCCCGACGATATGTTCACTCTTTGTGATTTGTTTTGATATTTTTTTGACTCTGTGACATTTCATTTTTTTTGGATTGACGTCTTTAACATTCCTATTTATTTTTTTCTTGAAATATTTCTTCAAATATTTCTCAAAAAACTAATAGAGAATTAGGAAGCAGAAGACATGCTGCGCCAACTCCAAATAAATTGGGATGATTGCAGGAGAATGCTGATAGAGATGACGGTATCTCCAAAAAGTCACTTTCCATCCTCATCCAGGTTTTTCCTCCTATGGCAACTATGTCGTCTGCCCATTTCTTTTCCCAGCTCTTGGACGCCATTCGGTGACAAAGTCCTTAATCCCGCCGACAAACTATTTCGCAGTTTGGTGACTTTACAAAATGTAAAACAGAAAGGTAAAAAAAGAAACATTTATTTTGGACCAAAAAGTCCAAAATAAATGTTTCTTTTTTTACCTGTCATCACTGCGCCTTGCTAGGTGTCCTGCCCAATTCCATTTGAGTTCCATGTACCAGTACCATGAGTTATTGGTAAAGTGGTCGGAAACGAGCACGAGGTCCTGGGTTTGATACCCGGGTAGGGAAAAGTGCTATTGAGTTTTTCTACCAGGAAATTCTCAGTAGCAGCTATGATGTCTGAATTTGTGCCCGGTTGATAGCAATAGGAACGCTCAATATTTTATGGGACTTAGACGTAACTGGCGAAATGTGGGTACTATAAGGTACACTTCTGCATCGCCCTTCGTGAAGTACAAGCATGATGTTATGTTAGTTCAAGATCCCGCCTAAGATCAAGCTTCGCTTATCAGTGTACGTAATAAAAATATTTTTTTAGCAATACTTACGTGATAAAATATAATATGGCAAATGGGTTACCCGATAAAAATTTGTCAGGCTACTTTTTATTAAATTTAACGAAACTAATGTTTTTTCCAAACAAAACGCAATCAAAATTGAATTAAAGTATACGGGCTGAGAATCTGTTGGGTTGTCTATCTTTTTGTATCTCGGGGAGATGAGTCGATGCTTTATGTATACTTATCTGTTTTCTTATTAAAATATGTATTTATTAACGTTGTAAAATCGGTAAAATCGGTCAAACCTCACCACTGTCGCAATTTTAAATAGTCTTGACTTAATGTTATCAGGCAACCCATTCATTATATGTTTTTTCAAGTACATTAAATATATTTTTCACTTGGTAACAGATGGGGGGATTAGGCATTTATTCGGTAGCAGACAGGCTTTATTTACAATTGTGGTGATACACCAGAGTCAACAGGAATTACATCCGTATAATATAAGAGCAACTGTTTCACTCGCGGCACGTCTTTAACGTTTAAATGTGACTGCACTTGCATTTGAACTTCAGAGCAAAATAACAGTAATAGCTAACATGAATAATTGTGGTAAATAGTCGAAAACCTTGCTTCGACAGTATTTGTTACATCCATCTGCGTGATGCCTGCATCTACGCATCAATGTTTTTGGCCAGTTCATCTGAGTCCTTGAATAAGTACCTATCCGCTTCGGCAATCATGGTCTTACCTTTGGAAATACGAGATCTAATATTATTGCCCTGTTCTGCCTCTTCTTTCGTATCGATGGCACTATCGATGGTCTTATCAAATTATTAACAACCAGGTCTACCAGGGCTACGTTAATCGCGGCGTCAGTAGCGTATTTGACAATAAATTCTTTAAAACGCAGGTGTAGAGATACTTTGGACTCTCCAGCAAGTCGGCCATCAACTGTCTGGATCCCTGGTGTCACATTGAGCTGCTATAACCATGGAAGCACATGCCTATTATGTTTCACCATGGTTAGAGTATCACAGAATATCTGACAAATTGATAATATAGTAATAGTAATATCTTTTCAGAACTTTTCAGTAACATAAATAGACGAAGTGCTACCAAGTGGAAAAACTATTCATAAGTGCGCTATAAATTTATTACAAAGCGTTGAAAAACCAAACTTAGAAGCTTTGCGTCCGTGGGGGGTCACGCGGCGCCACGTTTGTGTTAATTGGGAAACATGAAGATTGCGTAAGCTCTTCAAACGTTTCCAGTATTTTTCAGTGACGGGTTTTTTTTGCATATTCTCAGTTTTGTTTTCCATCTGCTGATTAAACTCTCAAGTTGAAGGTTTATTATTTTATTTTTAAAGATATTAATCACCGGGACCTATGAAAAGTCATGAATTGCATATTCTATTTGCTTTCGTTCATAAATTTCTTCTCTGCGTGCCAATAGCAATCTAAATTGAATCCCCAGAAATTGACTATGAGTTCCCCTAAAACTTAACACAAAGTTGTACTAACAAGGGGGTTACCATGATCACACATAGACAGCTGACTAGCGCCATCTCTTACCCACTCTCGGAATAGTCCTAAAACATTCCTGCACTAACAGATCATGGTATCCTACCAGGTTTTGTTTAAGTCAGTTTATTAGTACGAGTATATTTTTTGAGGGGATGTTAGTAATGGCTATTTCCAGGCCACTAACAACTTAAAAGGCGACTAACTATTTCCTAGCATAATAATAGTTATTATTGGCAGCGAAAAAAAATTGCTTGGCATAATTGGAGTTGCATAAATTTTCTAGCCTAGGCAAGTAGCAGAACATAAGGTACAGGGAGCTTAGAGCACCCCCACACGGTATGTTAGGTTCCTTTAAACTCTGCAGACAGTAGCCTCCATTACTTAATATCCTTCGCTGTAGCTGCCAACCCAATATTTCTGATACCGGCTTTAATTATTTTTTAATCCCAAACTCAGATTAATTTGTCGCCGCGCTAGATACATGCCGTTAGTAATATACTACGACTTCACGTTCCCATGTAATGTTCCCTGAAAATACCAGAAGAATACGCGCACACGAGAGCGAAGCCGCAGGCACAGCTAGTATTTGAATAAATTGAATGTACCTACTTATTATGCCCTTCCATTTGATATCTAACACGGCGCCCTTCAAAACATTTTTTTTTTTAATTTACGGTTTTTTCGGCGTTTTTAACGATATCTAATTTGTCGAATTATGATGCGGAGTTTAGAAGTTATGCGAGAACAGATGAACATACATATGTACATACGGGCTGAAATCATAGATAATACCGTCGTCGAGTAATTAGCATATCTTTTTACAACTGACTTTATGATATGCAGTCCTTTTTACAAATTAATGACATTATTATGGCCCGATATACTTTAGCCTATCCCTGTACGATACAGGGTGTGTCCCTAACAACTAGTCATACATTTTTACACTACCCGCGCCTATCCTAGCCCACATTTACTACATGAGTCGCCCAAAACATTGTGTTCTCCTAATGCAGACGGTAATTAAGTCGACGCTTGTCATTCATAATTATGAGGGGACATTATGCTAATCGTATTAGAACAAAACGTAGCCCGCTGTAACACTTTATTAAAGTTCGGGATACATGAGCGAGAATTTCAGATGGTTTTAGATGAAAATCATGCGGCAAAACGTTTTGGTAGCTCGCTCTTCATGTGACTAAAGCAGAGGAGTGGAACTCTTTGCTTAAGTCTAATTCCTCGATAGCATTAACCAGGGATAATTCAAGAATCGAGAGGATAAGACTTGTATTCTACTATAGGTGCTCGAAGAATATCAGGTTAGAGCATTGCTCTCAAAACAGTGAACGAAAACACCGTTAGGAAACGGGCTTGCCCTAGAACCAAAAATTCGAAGACATGACACTAACTCGCGATAGGCCTGCGTGGTGGATAACGGCCCAATCTTTATTCATACAGAGGTCTGTGTGTGTCCCAGCTGTAGAACTATTTATAAGAGGCTTAGGCTTGAAGATTTCTGTTCATATGTATGTGAAGGAAAGCATTCATACAGTGTTATATGTATATTCCTCATAATATAAACTGAAGTCTCACAACAATAGTTTCATCAACTGCCCAACCTTTTCCTAACTCCACAACCCAGTTAGTACTGTGTAATACGGTATCCCTTGGTAAGACTGGTTGTCATACTTTCTGGCCGCTGACTACCTGTAACGACTGTCAAAGATCCAAGCCGGAACCAACAGCTTAACGTCCTTTCCGAGGCACGAAGGAAACTAGGTATGTAATGTGTAGTCAACCATTTCATACATACGCAACAATAGTTTACTCTGTGGTAAAAGTCAGTAGTAAATTAGTTAGTTTCAACTGGAAGACTACCCGAACGATAATTTCAAGTACCTCTCTACCTATGGTTGCTTATAAATATATAAATGTTAACCCGTCACGATTGTCACACTCCTATGAACTAAATATACCATAACATCTCCCAAAACAAAATAATCTAACGTATCAAACTAAAAGTGACATGTCCATACGTGTGCATCCCCCTTACTTCCGTACCCGAGCACAGACAAGGGACCGCTGTCCTCGACACCTCACGTTTTTGTCTGCCCACGCCCCTAGGGTCAGTGCTTGAAGATGTAACATAGACGTGTTAATTTTCAACTTTGTGAAACTGTTTTCGGTACATTTTGCTTAGTGTGAAAGGTGGGGTGGCAGTGGAAGCGGGTGTTGTCATTTTTACTACATTTGCTCGCAGCTTCGCCCGCGTGGAGTTCGGTAACTGTCTCACAGGATTTTACTACTAGGATAAAATGTGCGAGCTTGTGTGTTAATCCAGGTTATAAACATCTGTGCGTCTAATTTCATCCAAATCCGTTTAGTAGTTCTTGCGTGAAAGGGTAACAAACATCTATCCATTCTCACTTACTTTATTATCTTTAGGAAGTCCGCACATCTTATCTTATCTCCTATAATCACTATCTTGTCTCATCTTACTTCTATTATATCATTACTGTTTCGGTGAAGTGAAAACTTGAATAAATCACTGCGTCGTTGGTTTATTTTTCGCAAGCACCAACTGCTGAGCTCACGCTCATACAATAGTCCTGGGTGCGAAGCTCAAGTCGGACGAAGTGTTATTAGTTTTTGCCACCGGGAATTTCTCAGTAGCAGCCTAATCTGGATTTATCCCCGTTAATGGCCAAAGGCTCACTTATTGGGCATATTACTACAGGACTTAAAAAAAAATAGCGTTATATGGGTGACAGCGACCACACTCTAAAAAGCTAAACTTCTTTTAAAACTTGTTAGGTAGTGTACCATTCTGTATGCGATACAAATGTAAGTACCGTGTGAGAATCGAGCTAGCCATCCGTAGCGCAAATGACTATCACTCAACCACTGCACTAATCTTGCCCTCCATCCAGCAGTTTCCTCACGTCAGCTCATTTAACCCGCCCACACTGACAACCAACCAAAAGGGTAACTATTTACATAATCATTTTGAACTCTATAGCGAGAACATTTCGGATGACATTAGGTAACGATCCAGAAATTATGATAATCGTCATCAATTAAGCGTTGTCGGCGAGTCGGCGCTATATGTAAATACTAGGCTCTCGTGGCTTAACTAATGGGCCTATATTGAAAGGTATATAAGATAACATCGACAGTAATCTCCGAAAGGTTAGGCAGAGGTAAACCTAATAGTGGGTACATACACATTTCGCCAGTTATGTTAAAGTCGCATGTAATAAGGGGCGAGCCTATTGCAATCAATCGGGCACAAATCCAGACTCCGTGGCTGCTACTGACAAATTTCTGATGGAAAAACCCAATAACACTGCCCTACCTGGGAATCGCACCCAGAACTTCATGCTCAGCAGTCGCGCTTGCGCCACTAGACCAACGATGCTTTTATTGGTCGAAGAGGTAGGCACAAGTGTTCAAATTATGTGACAGGAAACCTAAACCCACGGGACGGATACACATATCGAAACCCCTCCGTGTCTTGGAAAACAAGTTAAGCCGTTGATCCCGGCTGCCATTTGCAGATTTTTGACAGTCGTTACAAGTATTCAGAAGCCCGAGGGTTTGACAACTAGTCTTACCAAGGAATACCCTACCCAGTAACTGGGTTGTTGACGCCTGATGGACAGTCGTTTCATGTAAAATGTGAGTGGTAGTTTGCCGTATGTCATGTAATTTGTATTAATGTTACGTCGGCTGCTTTACGAAAACATTCAAGATTATGCTCGAGTCTAGAATGTTCCACCATGGAACTATCTAGATCTAGAAGATTCGGGAATAATCCTAGAATGTTCCATTATGGAACCTTCTCAAAGATTCCAGAAAGTTGTGTATCTTTCTGGAAA
The DNA here is from genome assembly GCA_964057025.1 of Standfussiana lucernea. Classification (NCBI taxonomy): domain Eukaryota; kingdom Metazoa; phylum Arthropoda; class Insecta; order Lepidoptera; family Noctuidae; genus Standfussiana; species Standfussiana lucernea. The sequence continues at coordinate 876,551 of OZ059809.1, forward strand.
AATGGGTCGGCCATATGTCTGTACCAGAAAGTTGTGAACTTTCTCGAAAGATGCGTATAAATAATAATATAAATACTCGTCGTGTTTGCGGGAGCAGTCAGTCTGATTTTGGCTACAGTACGAAGCGATCGAAGTGAACTAAAAGTGCGGTAGATATCTAGAATAGTGATCAGTAGTGAGAGTGACTTTGTGATTGAGTTATTAATGTTTTGCGATTAAAAAAAAAAAAAAAAAAAAAAGTTTATTAAATCTCTAACATTTACATAACAAATTTTGAATGAAACAGCCCCAGTAAGTGGTTAATAACACTTGTGTCGGGGTTGTCTCGCTCCTCCCCTGAATTGGTAGACAAAATAGAGATAATGAAAATTAAATCAAAATTAAAATAAATTAAGTTAAAAACATTATACAATAAAAATCTATTATCAAAATTAAATTCAAAACAAAATCAAAATTTAAATCAGTAAAATTAAATTTAAATTAAATTTAAAAGCAAATTCATAATAAAATTAGATCAATAAAGTTATTTTGTGTTTAATTCAATAGTGGGTCAGTGGATCATCTTAAGGGCGGATTTTGTGGAGTAGGAGTATACGCTTAGGGGCACTATGAGAAGCAAAGAAAATTAAAAAAAAAATTGAGACTTGTAAAGTTCTGAGAAGCATGGCTTTACGACGCACCGTTTCCGAGATATGAGCTTTTTTTTTTTTTCATTTTTTTCTTAGAACGCTCTATATTTCCAAAATGGTAGCTTGGATTAAAATATTTTCGGGAAAGAAATTGTTGCCCTAGTCGTAAACCATGAGATGATGTAAAATGTCAGCAAAAAAATGAAAAATAAATTTCAACATTCGAATGTTTGTGTCGGTCGTCTTCACCTTGCATGTCCTTAGGGGTCAATTGACTTTTGTCAATTGGTACACATCAAAACGATGTAGTCTAGGTACTTTTTTTTAAACCAATTCTTGATAATGTTGATATTGAGGTTTGATGATATTAAACGTTGAATGAAAAACACAACCTTCGCTCGCGTGAAATTATTGTAAAAAAAAATTTACTTCATTATTTGAATCGGATTTTGTTAACAATTTCAAGGGTTTTAATTTTTTTGCACGGAACCCTAATTACTTTTCTAATGTAGTAGTCTATGTTACTCATATCTTATTACATCAGCCATCTACCAGTAAAAGTCCCGTCAAAATCGGTCCAGCCGTTTCGGAGATTAACCGGAACAAGCAGACGGACAACAGATAGATTCTCTACATCGCATAACATCGCACAGTGCGTCCAAGAACAAGGAATAAAAATTCAACAAAAAATATCTCGAGTTGGCGGAACATTTGCATTAATTGTGTGTGAGTTAGCAAATTTCACGCTGCAGTTCATGTGACAAATTGAGTAAAGCGCCATTTCTGTTGCAAAGAGCTCTAAACAAAATGATTAGCAGATGGCTACTTTTTAACTACTTGTTCATTCTATGGATTCGAATCGAAACAAAGGACTTCATTTACCTTTTTTGTTGAAATAACGTGATTTATGGGTGTAAATAGATAAACAAACGCAAGCAACGCAAGGAAGTTATGATTTTTCCTAATCTTACTTCAGCCAAAATCTGCTGTTTAACGCATTTTGGTGATTGTTATTTCCATAATTGTAACCTATGAACTTTTTTCAAGATTATTTATAATTCGTTCGGGTTGAGACCCCATGCTCATAGTTTCGGGTTTGGTCATCCACGATTCACTACATTCCCGATACGAACCCCCAGACATCATCAAAGCTTTTGTTATGTTAGAGCATACAATATAAATTAAAAATGCTTGATTTTATATAAATAGCGTTTATTTCCAGAGTACAATAATGTTCTTAATCATAACGGCTTTAGTAATACTATTTCGTGACAAAAGTATTCGCTTGTAGACTGTCACGAATCTAGAATATTATGTACAAAGTAGAAAAAATATTTCACCCGACTGCAGTCGAGCAAAGGAGGGTAATTTTTTCAAGATAATTTTTGATCATTAGAAAGCTCATTCTTACTATTAAAGTAGAATTATATGCTACGATTGAAAAAGTTAAAACTAATTAGTATTCTATTGATTTGATATTTCATATTCTTGATATTTTACCGATTTACGAGATTGCGACAGCTCAAAAGCGACGGAGGAAATTTGAAATATCAAGGTTCGGTTTAGGGCCGATAGTCGAAAATCCAACAGCACACTGTATGTGCCCTTTCGGCATTTCAAATTTCCACAGTCGTAATGTGAATTTATCACTATACTAACAAATATTACAATTGTTGGAAGTGCTCACACTGTACATAGGTTGCGAAAATGAACCTTATTACCATAAAGTTAATGTTTTTTTCGTATGATAAACTTGATCGCAGTCGCTCGGAAGAATGTGCATTTTAACCTTATACTAATAAGATTTATTTTCGTACTAGCTGACCCGCGCAACTTCGTCTGCGTTACATTTTTGATTAATGCTCCGCTCGTATTGGTCGCAGCGTAATGTTATATAGCCTTCCTCGATAAATGGGCTATCCAACACTAAACTAATGTTTCAATTGGAACCAGTAGTTCCTGAGATTAGCGCGTTCAAACAAACAAACAAACGAACTCTTCAGCTTTATAATATTATATAGTATAGATATGAAACCAAATACTTTTACAACAACAATTTAACTTTTTTTAGACCACAGTTTTAGACCAATATATATATTCCAACAATTACGAGTATACCAAATATGAAACCAAATACTTTTACAACACGAAACGAAATATACCTGACAACCAACATCGATGCAGTTTACCCGGCGAGGGTCGTTCTTTCACGGAAAATCTTAACAAAGCGATTCAGAAATTGGCGTCAAATTAACAACGCCATCTTAAAGCACGGAGTTAAACTGCTCAAATTTAATGCATGGAAAGCGACCGAACAAACAATATAGGCAATGAAGATTTTCAAAGCAGCGCCATCCCGATAAGTCGATTTAAAGTTATATTGTGAGCACTTCATCTTTATTCATTAGTACCAGTTGGATAGAAGAACATAGATGTCATTGCATGTATCTTACGTAAAGGCGATAAGTTCTTCTTGAACACAATAAATCCATATATCTTTTGATAAAGAGCACGGATTTCAATGAAACAAAAACTAATAATATTTGCTATCATAACTTTTTGAAAAACTCGGGCAGTCGATTTAAAAGTGATCTTGTGAGCACATTTATTCATTAGTACCATTTTAGTTCAATAGATGTCGTTGCATGTATCTTAAGTAATAATGATGATCGCTTCATGAACACTTTAAATTCATATATATTTTTAATTAAGAGCACGGATTGCAATTAAAATAAAAACTAACATCTTCTCTAAGTTACGCACGATACTTGTGCATTGCAACTAACCACATTGGTTTTGTAATTTTCACGTGATACTTAAACAAACATAGCCGAAGACTCACAGACTGCAGACATACAGACACACAGACAAACAGACAAAAATTCTAAAAATAGTAGAAATGGGTTCTGTTTCTTATCCTTTAACACCCCTGCTATTTTTTTCTAAGTATTTTCATTGTACAGAAACGCCACGTCTACAGATTTATTATATGTATAGAAGATGTAGCGCAACTGAGCTGAGCTTGGGCAAGTAAAGTTTGATCTATAGATCTCAGCTTAAGAGGGAGACCATTCACATGGAACGATAGATATGATTTTCGGTATGAGTGAGCGAGACAACACTATTCTATCATTTCCATTGACACGGTCTATCGCTTCAATCTTTGATCGAAATTGAAGTTTTATTAGCAAACAGTTTACTATGTATTAAAGAAACGACAAAACACAAACCTAACACAATTTGCCAACAGTTTGAATTTCATTCAATAATTTAACAAAAAATAAGCAATGAATTCTTACATAACAATTTGTTGATCACAGACGAATATAGACCTTATTACTAAAACTTACAGTTTAATATTATTTGTCCACGTATTGGACTTGTTACTTTCGTTACTCTAAGCGAAATTCATATGTAAGTAGATTTATTTCAAATTGTTAGAAAATATAATAATTATGATTGATCAGAAATGTTAGAAAGGACAGTTTACACAGTTATTACCTTTTACAATGTCTTCTCGTAAATAACTCTTATGAGGTTGACATAAGATCTAAATTGCAAAGTTTTTTTTTCTGTATAAAATTTGTCAAAATATAAATTCACGTTTTCTCCAAATAAAATTGTGTTGCTTCTAAAGATTTTCTTGGTTGTTCAAAAACGTTATAAAAGAAAAATACATTTATTTCAATTGTGCTGACCAATAACATAATATTTTACTGACAATTTGAAATCAACCCAAAAAGCTTACATTTTGATTCAATTCTTACATTGCGTCACTTTCATACTAAACAATAAACATACAAAATCAATTTTATAAAATAACTTATTTATTATCACGACTATATTATAACTAGTTATGTGACTGATCCGAATCTTTACACCCGGGAATCGAACTCTGAACTTCAGTCTTACTTCCATATTTATTGATGACAGTTGGCGTGGACAAAGAATTATTTCATAATTGTGTACATTTCTTTCCACAGTTATTTTTAACCCCTAGCAACGGCAATTCATCAGCAACCTAATTTACAAAATCATATTTTAAGATCTGTTTTATTATAACTATGCAAAGACTCCAATCATGGGATTGTTTTGTCTGTTTTTCTCAAATAGACATCGACAAATTGAAAACACACATCTGACGTTAACTTAGTTCCAGCTTCGAAACCAAGACTCGCACCTCTGATTTTTCGGATTCTTGTGCGTATTGTATTATTATCACTTGCTTCGGTGAAGGAAAACATCGTGAGTAAACCAGTCTGAGAGATATTTCTCAACGGCATGTAAAGCCAAGTCAGAGGCCCATGGGCGGTATAGAAGCTCTGACACGAGGTTAGGCTCTAACCACACGATAAAGAAAGAAAGAAGTATATTGCTGCCTAGCTGTTATGTCTCTCTGCATGATTTCTGAAAATTGACCACAAGGAAATACAATTCTAGTGTACTACAGTTTTATTAACTGAAACTTGATCGTTGTAATGCAGTTTTACAGAACATAACTGATTTCATTTTTACAATACACAACATTTATCGATTTAGTTCAAATATTGATTACCAATACAAAATATACAGGGTGGGTGGGGCGCCGCCGCTAAAACTGTTACAAGGTATTCAGTACATCATCATGAACCTATAGAAATATTTCGTAGGTTATTAAAAAAAATACAGCTGTTTCCTACAAAACTGCAGTACCTTCACAGTCGAAATGTATGAAACAGTTGTTTTTTTTTTGTTTAAATTACCGTTGAAAAATTTCTATGGTAACCGTCTTAGCGTCGATGTATTTTTACAACACTCTGCCTTCTTAATCATAAATTTCAATATTTTTATATCTTGCCTAGGTAAGCTTTATTCGATTTACGATAAGACTGTTAAAATAACCCAGCAATCCAAAACATTTATATCATTATAAAACGTCAAAAACAATAAGCTTCGATTTTTAATTATTAAATTGGAAGACAGAAAACCAGATTTCAATGTGTTTAACGATTTACAAGGTTTAATAAAAAATAACTAGAGAAACTTCATGGGCGTGATGTATGAATTTTTTGTTAAAAATATGTTTTGGGTAGATGACTACATACATACTCACCTAAAATTTGTTCAGAAAATCTGTTTTTTTTTTTATACTAAATAGGCGAGCGTTTGGCCGCAACTCGCCTGATGTGAAGCGATGATCCAGCCTAGAGTGGAGCACGCGCGCTTAGTAGAAACCGATTCACTCGAACCATAAATAGATCCAGATTATAATGATCAGGGAACAGAGAAGCCGGCAGCGAATTTTAGACTGTAGGTTCGCACAATAAATGTGGAAGCATAGCGCTTTGTTCAGGTCAGCGGAACTCCAACCATATAACGGTGACGCTTCGCCGTATCTCTGCTCGTCCGATGGTAGAATCCCGCCATCCTCGGATGGGGGAATTAGATTGTGTAACTCCAAAGCACACTGCCCGAAATGATTGACTAATTTAGATATCAATACTCATCAAGTTTGAGAGATTTTTGATTTGATGGACTTTTTTACTTAGTTTATATAGTTATGGTGCACATAAATATAAAACTTGTAACTTGTACTAAGAAACGAGAAGCATGCCTGACATTATGCCTTGACCACTTCTGTTTAGTGAATGTCACCGTATTATGTGCTTACATGAATCTGGTTATGTGTAAGCGAGACATAATTATTATGTACCGACGTCTGTTGATAGAAGATATTAGTTTATCTGAAGTCCATTTCATTGTGTTTTGATTGGCTGACAGAAATAAACAAAATACAACTAGCCGATCCAACTACTTGAATTGAATAATTTAGCAGAAAGTTCAAAGGTAGCCCGCAAATTTCAAATATTTTAAGACGTGCTAGACTCATGGGTCAGTCTGATTCGGTCATGTTTCAACTAGGAGACATACATTTGAATTTTTCGACTTACCGCCGACCCGAAAGCGCTTTACCGGTTAATTTTTTTAACATTTTCGAGGGCTAGCCTACTGTGAAGCATACCCCTTGAATTAACCACTCAACGACGCGGCCGCGCTGAAATTTCCCGCCTCAACTGTCACGCACTAAATATTACTTTATTTTTTAGGAACCCGGCGCGACCCTCTCGATAGAAACGATTACTACTGCTTTCCTGCTACAGTTACATTCGAATAAAAAACACTCCCGGAAAGCTGAAAGAATCCAGAATTTGATTTATATGAAACTAAATTCCCTAAATTAATAGTATAGGATGAAAATTAAGTTCAGTGGCTAAGTATTCAGGAAACTGAATAACGGACACACTAACCAATAGAGTCTCCATACAAAGTTTTATAAAAATATCTTTGCGGTTTCAAGACCAGAGATTCAGGGATAGAAAAAAAAATCTTCTCTGCAAGAAAAATAATAACAGTTGTTGAAACAGAAGGAGAAAAATGAGGTATACACGCACATTTTGCCAATAATGTTTAAGTTCCATGTCGGCAGCTAGTCTATTTCCAAAAACTCTAATATCGATATCTTAAAATTTTTGGTCCTTAGACATACGCTGCCTACCTCTTCACAGAAAACACGCATCATAATATTTAATTTCACATACACTGATCAGCCGTCATAATATCTAAACTATCTTCATCAGACATTTCATAAGCTTGCGTCCCTTCGTCCCCTTGGTGCGCGTCGTGGCACAGTGAGTGCGCGTGCGCGCGCTCCAGGCGCGCCAGCACGTCGCCCAGCAGCGCGCGCTGCGCCGGCTCGCAGGCCCAGCACGACTCCATGATCTCCCAGCACTCGTCTGTGAAGTGCGCCAAGCGCTCGGGCCGGAGACCTGCGTACGGAAATGACACTTCTATTAATGTAAGGAGACTTGGGTTTTTGAAAATATGCTGAGGAAATTAAAAGAAAAAAAACGATTGCTTCTATTTTGGATGGCAGCTTACCTCTTTTGACTTTACTCCATAGTTGTTCTTTGTTTTGAAATGTTTCAAACGCTGAGGGTAGTTTTATATTGCCAGCGCAAACGTACCTGTAAACAATAGTACATTACTGCCGCGGTCTATAATGACTACTTTGCTGGTCGCGCTGATGATGGCCGACAGCGCAGCGTAGCGCAGCTCCAGGCCGACACAGCGCGGTCAGCGTGCAGCACTTGATGGACGAGCTGAGATAAAGGCCGAGGCCGTAGGTCGAGGCCTTTATAGCGAGGACAGCAAGGGCTGCAATGATGGCTAAGCTGGAAGGCCTAGAGCGTAGCTAGGCTAGCTCGAGGCAATCATAGCGTGACCAGCGAAGCAGTCATAGTGGGCCAAGGCTTGTATAGTGCTTTACTCAAAAATGCAAGTACCTAATCTAAATAAAACCAGCAAGTAATTTAAATAAAATATATATTAATTAACTAGAAATTTAATTAAAATGACAATTATGAAAAGTACAGTTACTAAAATTCAACACCGACTTTCTGTTACCGAGTTTCGCGGTATTAAATTTTCAACCACTAATTTAGCTTCATCTTTAATGTCTGGCGGTGTTAAACACATTGAATCGGAAGAATTTTCGCTTTGAGAGCTCATTTTTAGGGTTCCGTACCTCAAAAGGAAAAAACGGAACCCTTATAAGATCACTTTGTTGTCCGTCCGTCCGTCCGTCCGTCCGTCCGTCCGTCCGTCCGTCCGTCTGTCAAGACCGTTTTTCTCAGGAACGCGTGGAGGTATCAAACTGAAATTTCTATATGATACTTAGTTCTACTGTCCCTGGAAGCTGTAGAAAAATCAACCTTCTAAGTCAACGCAATCAAAAGATACAGCCACTTAGGCCGCAAATTTCCGCAAATTTTCGAAACTCGCACGGGAATCAAAACCTACAGGGTACTTCCCGTGAACTTAGAATCTTGAAATTTTGTACGAAGTCACGTCTTATAGTACAGATATAGGAAAAATTACGAAAACCGTAAATTTTTAGTTTCGTCATATAAAAAAAAGTTATATACCCACAGGTTTGTACGGAACCCTCGGTGCGCGAGTCCAACTCGCACTTGACCGGTTTTTTTAGCAAAAAAGACACTAAATAAAAAAAAATTCGCTGAACCGCGCTTTTGTTACTTCTTTGTTTTTTTTTTAGCAATGGTAGTTGGAAATATACAGCCAAATATGGAGTAAAATCTTTTTGTACCTATCTCTATAAATACAAACAGCTGTGTTTTAAATAAAATCTATTTGCATTTGATTTTTTAAAACGTTGAAACGTCAAAATAGCGGCCGGCAATGTTTTGCTGGCCTGTTAGAGCGACCAGCAGAACTTTGCCGGCCGCTCCTTGAAACAGAACGGCAAGGTCGACTTTGCTCAAACAAGGTTGTCAAAATAATGACCACATTACATGCATTTTTGAGTAAACGAAGTTTATTGACTCAGGTCATATGACTACACGAAATGAAGAAAAGGTGCATTTTTTTTTTGTTTTCACGTCTCCGCAATAATAATGTTTTTATTTATTCAAGCAATAACGTGTTACCTAGTAATTAGGTTATGGAAGTCACAAAGGCAGTCGCTTCATTCAAAATACTAGTATTCAGTCGCATCGGGCTAGATTAGTAGCTGACTTCCATATAGTAGGCCGACATGGCGCCTAGGGAGTAGTGCTCACCAGAACAGTATCCCGAAGGCATAGACATCGACGGCGGCGTCGTATTCTCCGGCCAGCAACTCCGGCGCCATGTGCACGGGCGTGCCTACCACGGAGCCCGACATCAGGGCTTCGGCTGCACAGAAGCCCAGGTCGGACAGCGCCGCGCGGTCGGACGAGTCTAGGAGGACGTTCTTCATCTTAATGTCGCGGTGGACCAGGCCTAGGGAATGGAGGTAGCGGATACCTGCGCAGAAAGAAAAAACTTAAGGAATGATAATCTTCCTAAACGGGTTTCAGATACAGCAGTCAGTCTGAACTTCCCAAGTACGTGGGAGATATTACCAGCGCATAAAATTGTGTGCATACACATCTGTGCTTGCGCCGCGCCGTGACCAACACTGACTTGCCACCGCCAGAAAGCGACCGCTTACTTTTACTAGCCTTGAAATGTATGTCTAGTCTTGTATGTGTTGATTGAGTTTATTGGCACTACCTAATCTAGCACACCTTTTGTCCGAATCTTTTCAGGTCGGTATACTGTACCTTCCACGATATCCCTGGCTATCCTCATCCTGGCTGTGAAGGAGAGGCCGGCTCTGACAGCGGCGTGCAGGTCCCGCACCTTCCTCTCCGAGAGCAGCAGGACCGTCGGCCCCGCGCCGCTGTGGCGCTGGACTACTGAGCCGTACAGGCGGACTATGCGAGGGTGGGCAGGGATACTCCTGGAAGATAACGAGGCGTTGTAGCCAGCAAAAATACACGTGATACCTGTTACAGCTTGGCAAAAAAGTCTAGAAACGGAACTAATTTTTTTGTTTGCTGGCAACATTCTCAAAATAATGACGTTTCAAATAAACAAAGTTCACGACTTCCTAAAATTTTTATTTCGACTATCAAACGGTGATTATAAAACGTAAAAGGTGATAAATAATGAATAAAACCATTCGAAGTGCTGGCAGGGAGATTATTTATAAGGTGTACAGGCGATGTCTGGTGGAACATGAGGCCCAAACTATTCTTTCCGATCTTGACAATATTTACCAAAGAACCGCTGATATGACAGGTATGTAAGAGTTTATTTTGTTGTTTTTAGTTGAATCAAGTGTTAATTGATGAACCCAAAGCTGTTTTGAATTGCTTGCATACGGAATAAGTGGAAATTTGGAACAATAAACATCGAGCACATAGGTTATGTTTACATTTTGTCTGCATTACTCTGGTATAGCGTGCCTAGATTAATTTGATACTTGAGTGACTTGTACTCTGCTAAATGTAAATTCGATTTCTACCTAACTTTAACTTTGAGTGTGATTACAAGGTAATAATTCATTTGGATTAGAAATGTATCAGAAATTATGGTACCAAGACTAAATAACAAAATAAATTATGATACAAATTTTCGAACACATGTATTTTATTCAATTCAGGTAAATCTGTTAGCACTATAAGAAGAGTCGTGCTGGAAGGAGATAGAAACAAAGGGATATTTTCTACACCCGGAAAACACAGAAAAGGTCGTCCCAAAAAAGAATTAGATAACTTTGATTTATGTGCCATCAGACAAAAAGTTCAATTTTTTTACACCGTGAGAAAACAGGTACATTAATAAATAATTATTTCAGTGGTATTTAAATTAAACTGAATAGATTATTAGCCATAATTTATTTTACATACATATTTTTAAAATCTTTACATGGTTATTTTATTTTCAGGTACCAACCTTACGAAACCTACTACCAGTAGTAAGAGATGATTTAGGATTTGACGGAAGCCGTGAACATTTACGGAAAGTACTCGTAGCCCTAGGTTTCAAATACAAAAAATGTCAGTCTGAAAGAACTGCGTTGATGGAACGACCACATATAGCCGCGAAACGGGTAGAGTACTTAAAGAAAATTACCAATAATAGAAATTTGCCCGAAGAGCTTAGAAAAGACATAGTTTATCTTGATGAAAGCTATGTTCACCAATCATACAAGTTAAAAAAGTGCTGGCAGTCTATTGATGTGAGTGGAGTAAAGCACAATATTTCTAAAGGTAAACGCTATATTATTGTTCATGCTGGCAGCGAAAAAGGGTTTATCCCTAATGCTTTGCTCATATTTACTGGAGCAAATAAAAATGCTGATTACCATTCAGAGATGAATAAAAGTAATTTTACTAAATGGGTTGAAGAAAAGCTGATTCCCAACTTACCACCAGCATCAATTGTGGTTATGGATAATGCGCCGTACCATTCAGTAGTGTTGAACAAAGCGCCCACCTCTGCTACCAAAGTAGCCGAAATAAAGGAATGGTTAGTCCAAAATGAAATTCCATTTGATGAAACGTTAAAAAAGCCTCAGCTTTTGATGCTCGTGAAACGTCACAAGCCAGAGCCGATATTTGAAATCGATGAGCTTTTAGGTGCACATGGGCATACTGTGGTAAGACTTCCACCTTACCACTGTGACCTGAATCCAATCGAGTTAATCTGGGGGATAGCAAAACACAAAATTGCAGCCCAAAATGTAGGATCGATCGACATAAAGGTATGGCTTATTAATAGTGTGTGATAATATGTTTTACTTTTAATATTGATAGAGATATAATTAAATATTTCGTCTTTACAGGAAACAGCTGAACGTGCATTCCAAGCTATTACCGAGGAGGATTGGAAGAATTCATGCCAGCACATAATAAAAATAGAAAAGGAGTACTGCGAGAGGGAACTAACTCTGTATGAGGATATAGAGCGATTAGTTATAAATCTTGAAGATGATAGCAGCAGTACCTCTGAATCTGATTACAACTCAGATGAGTTTGCGGCCAGCTCTAGCCAATTAATGGATGTGGTGGGGGTGGAATATTTAGAGGAAGATTTATTGGAATAAAATATAATAATGTTATATAATATAATGTCTTTTTATTATTTCTAAAAAATGTTGTAAACACAGGAGTACTTACCTAAATATTTATTTTTAGGTACTTAGTAATCAGTTGCATGACGAGAACATGTCCTTGTTCAATTAAACTTACTGATTTGAATAAATTATACATAAATAAAGTGGACATACATTTATTTTTAGCAAATATACAGCTAAGTATCAAGACCAGATTGGTACGCTATTCGGTTGCATCGGGTTGCCATAAGAACAGCACAGTGGCGCCCCCATTATTTTCTACTCTTTTTTGCCAAGCTGTATGTTTCTTTACCAATTCAGTACCACCGATTAAAATAACATCAGTCATTTAGTTGACTGTCGTACGTAGTGTCAATCAGTAGAGGCGAATTGGTTTACTTTTTAAACAGTAATATGGTACTAGTTACGGATACAAAATAAAGTTTAATTTCAGCGCCATCTAGCAGACATGGCCCCCAAGCAAGACCTAGTTTCATAGTAACTTTACTAGAATGACGTTCTAACTTCGAAGACAGAGGCAACTGATAGAGTGCATCATAAAAAAAAAGATATTGAATAAAGTTTTCGGATTCAGATTCAGATTTATTTATTTGTAAACATAGGTTACAGATACACGTGAGTGTGAGATGTTACATTTTTGTTGGTCCTCTATGCTTTGCCATTAGGCGTACAAATATTAACATTTATTTAATTATTTATCTTACAATATTGAAACAATCAATTACTCATATCAATTAAACTTATTAAGAAATACAATGTCAGAACAAATACCAAACCAATATTTAAAAAATGTCACCACTTAGATAAAACAGGAAAAATGTCAAACTTCAAATAATAAAATGTACGGAACGAGATGATTCCAGAAGAATTAGGACTATAGTGATGGGTCATCATCATTCTCCTGCTATCATTAAATTTTTTAGAGTTGGCGCAGCGGGTCTCCTTCTTTCATACTTTTCTTTTATTCTTCATTGTTACTATAATGGTATGTCATCATCCTTTTCCCAACTAAGGGTCGGCTTCCAGTCTAACCGGATGCAGCTGAATACCAGTATTTTACATGGAGCAACTGCCTATCTGATCTCCACAACCCAGTTAGCCCTGGGTAATACGATACCCCTTGGTATGACTGGTTGTCAGATTTTCGGGCCACTGACTACCTGTAACCACTGTCAAAGATGTACAAATGACAGCCGGGAACAACGGATTAACTTGCTTTCCGAGGCACGGAGACAACTCGGCATATAATGAGTGGTCACCCATCCACGGACCAACCTACGCAAGCGCGACTTAACCTAAAGATTCTCTTTAATATCATAATAGTATTTACCTGGTATAAAAGAACTCCATGGCCAGTTCCCGGTAGTGCCTCTCGTCGGCCGGCATCACCGACTTCACGGCTACCGGCGACCGCCCCCCCCAGCCTCCCCTCACGCTGTACACTACGCCGTACTGACCGCGACCTACGGACAAAGTATTAGATAACCATATACTACCATACATAATTTGATGACCACATGACCTCACATGACTATGTCAGCGAGCGGAGTTTGCGTAGCTGAACTTTGGGCCAAACTGATTTGATTTTTTTGCAATCGATACAATAAGAAGACCATCTACAGCTAGAACTGGACCCAAGTATGTAAAACTGAGAATGCCGAACTAAGCATTGTATTTCAATCAAAAATCTACTATCGTTTTTATAACGACTAGCTATTTTTCTTGGCTAAATCGTGAACCTCTCTGTCAATAGTACAGGCAATTGACTAATATTTTCGCTATACCATATAGCTTATTCCACCATGGGCAAAAAGATAATTGTCATTTTGGTGTAACCAAAATCAACCAAAAAAAAAAACAGCTCTTTTAGAACGTTCTTCTTCTTCGTAGCGTCATAATATCAATCTATATTGTGACAGCCCAGAACTGAGCCAAGTTAAGAACAATAAAATTACATTAAGACAGTTCACCAAAACTATGTTGCTGTATTCGATTAACGATAATTTCGCTTTAAACATAACATAAAATAACATCACGCCTGTCATCCCCGAAGGGTTAAGCAGAGGTGTACCAAATAGTTCAAGTCCCATGTAATAGGGTGCGAGCTTATTGCTATGGACCGGGCACAAGTCCAGACTCCGTGGCTGCTACTGAGAAAATCCTGATGGAAAAACCCAATAACACTTTGCTCCACCCGGGAATCGAACCCAGGACTGCTCAGCAGTCGCGCTTCTTAACCACTAGACCAACGAAGCAGTCGCTTTTAGTAAGTACAAATAACTTTTATCACCTATTTCCCGGCCCAGTTCCGGAGTGCCGTACATCAGTAGATCACACATGGATGTACTTTCAAGACACAGTCGGGCGAACGTGGGCGCGTATCTGAAATAAAATACTCAAATTCTAGTAATCTGCTTTGTCAATCAAATGATGTATAATAGTACTGTACGATAATAATGTTGTATGAGGTTTTAATTTGTATTCATCAGCGATCTCTATAATTATAGCGCAAACCCTTCAAATCTTTTATATCCGACTAGTTTTTATATAACATAACGTTATATGTATCGCATAAATTAACCCGAACAAATGGGCAGTGATGTGAAGCACACCCTAATTTCGTCAGTTATTTTGATTTATATTAGCGTCACCGAGATTTCGAGGTCGATGGCAGCGCAAAGGTCATTTTGACTGCATGTGTGCATGGTACGAACCGGTCTTTTGTTTCAACAAAAAAAGTTAATCGATGCTAGTATCAATGTGTGATTAAAAAGTCAGTAAAAAAGGAATAATTACTTAAACTTACAGTCACTTACGGGATATCTTCCATGATTATCAATTAATTATCAGTCATCCCGCGATCATGGCGCTTGCAACAGCGTCGAAATATCGGAGCTCACAATAATTCATAATCACGGATGATATCCCTTAAGCGACAGTGTAAGTTTAGCTATAAACCGTGAAAGTTTAAAACAGTGTTCGAAACTTACTTTTTCCTAATAGCTAGTTTGATATCTTCTGTATGGTGCAATCGTCCCGCGAGCGCAGATTCTAGGGATGTCAGCGCTGATTGATACCGCTCATGCGCCGTACTCAGTCTTTCTAGGATCTAGAGAAATGTTGCAATATTATCAGTAAGCTTGTAAAATTACGAAATAGAGTACGACTGAAGAGTCGATAATTGACTTCCATTAATCTAGAATCTTATATCAAAAAAATTCGCTGCTATTGCAACCAAAACGTTTAAGGGCTTTTTGAAGCATTTCCGACTGGCTTTTGTTTGAATCGCCGTACGTATGCGTATGTATAAACTTTAGGTTTTCGCTCGTTGTCTATATCTATTTATGATTTGATACCCTTAAAAATACATTACTTTGCAAAAAAAAAAAACGGGCAGCTTATAGTCATTGGCTTTTCTATGGATAATATCAATATGTTTAGTGTGTCATTAGTATAAATGATTAGAAATTTCTTATTATCAATGACAATATAGTTTTTAACACTAAGTCCTGGAATCGGTGTTTTAGTTAATGTAAACAGAGAGCCGTGTTAAAATTGACATTTTTATGGGTATAATGAAATTAAGACGAGTATTTTTATGGTATTTTAATAAAAAAAGACAGTATAACCTCCCCTTGCAGCGATTACGGCATGTAATCGTCTTGGCATGCTTCCCACCAGGCTTTTGATGGTGTCCTGTGGAATGTGTTCCCACTCAGCCGAGCTCACACGTTTAAGCTCCCTGATGTTTTGTGGAAAGTGGTTGGACAGATCGTACTCGCCTTTCTAGGAGGTCCCAGACGTGCTCAGTGGGGTTAAGGTCGGGGCTTCGCGCTGGCCAATCCAAACGACGAATACCGAATACGTCGCCAGAACGATGGGCCGAGCATTATCGTCCATGTAAATGGCATCTTCATCAATTAGTCAGTGCGGCTTGTGCATTTTGGCAAAACATTTCTGTTATATAGTGTAACCTACCAGGGGTGTGTGTGGGATCAAGTGTAAGATCCAATGTAAGAAATCATACAAGAGCAAAAAAGAATGTGTATGTGTGTGTGTGTGTTCTCCTATTAAAAATAAAAAAGATGTATGTGTAACAATAAAAGAATTTCGGGCACCGTGGAGACGCACACTACATTTAAAAAATACTTGCCAGATAGAACAATTCGAAGAGTCAGACCTCTAATCTGCCGGGGGTGACTAAACTAGGATAATAGAAACAATGGAAATACCTTTGTTAATACCTTGTTTAATATGTCAGTAGCTTCCTTTTTACTTTAAATATTAAATTACTAATTTGAGGTTATTATTATTGTTGCATCTTTATGTGAAGAAAGTAAATTACGTTTGGGCCAGATGTCTGGCTAAAAAAATGTTAAATTAGACCTCAAGATTTCGGCGTCGAAGATGAGAGAATCCAGAATCCATGAAATGGAAAATTATAATCATACGAAAGAAAAAAAAAATAGCAGGGCGTTTTTCCGTTAATAAATGACTTTTCCCGTGTGCACCGATAAATCCAAAGTAGGTGACAATCACACTAGAGCATCGTCCAATATTGAAATTCGAAGAAATTAAGGATCCATCCTTCAGAACACCTCGTCCTGGGTGTTTAAGGCAGCGATTATGGCATCATTTGGCCTAAAATATCCGAGATTATACCGGATTTGTAAAATTAAATTGGCGAGATAAATGCCGCGATGACGAAAACAGGTCGTAAAGTGAAACGTCAAAAAATGACAGTTGCCGAACTGAACCATCGCCAATAAAAGACAGTATAAAAATCGTTCCGAAATCGACTAAAATGTGAAAAGCATGTAACGGTTTAAAAAACACGTTACAATACCTTTGAGTATTTAGTGAGAGATTTTCAATGAATACTATCTCAGTATGATAGCTGGAAGTTACGCCCGCCTAAAACATAACGGACCATAAGGGGTGATTTCTTCAAAGCACACGTCGGCATAGCGTTCCCTTGGTCTTCGTAACACTCGCCGACGTGAGGACCGCCTCACCATTAAGTCAAATCCGAGCCTCATCGGAGACGAGTACGCTACTCCAGGTACCTAGGGTCCAAGATAGGCAATTTCTAGCGAACCTCAATCGAGCAATCCGGTGCTCACGGAGTAGCTTGGGGGTCGCGCTGGTCGTCGACTGCATATATCAGCCGGTAAAAGCCTCCTCCTCACCGTCCATGGGCTAACTTGTGCTCCTCGTACCTCTTCAAGGTTTATTTTGAGGTCACTAAAAAGCGATTGTCTCGTGGTTGTGTGCAACGTTTTCTCCCAGAACCTTGCCTTCTCTGAACGGAACCTATCTCTTGGTATCGAGTCCAGGTTCTTTGGACGGTTGAACGACTCACGTTTAACCATCTCACTGCTGTGAGACGTAATATTGGCTACACCCCTCTTCCAGCAGCGCTATAATTTTACTAGATTTTATTGATTTTTCTGCCATAACAATCGACATAAAGACATCTGTTTTAAGTCACAATAAGGCAGGATTATGCGATAATCATAAATTTATTCTATTAAAAATACTGAGAAGTTAGTTTTAGTTGCCTGATAACCTTTTAATCATAAACCCGCGAAAAGTAAGTAAAAAGTCAGAAACTGAAAAAGGGTTTATTATTTTTTAAAACAAAAGTTTCGAATTTGGAATTAACTTTTTTTCATACCCAGAATCTTTATTGTCAGTAACATATTGTGGCTATTAAAATCTCTTTAGAACTAAATGATTACCAATAATGTAGAAAAATCAAAACCATCCGTTTTTTTGCAAAGGGGTTTATAATGAATGAGGAGCTCGTGGCTAAATAATAGCAGCCGCACGGGTCGATTTTCAAAGTTAAGCCGCGGTTGCCTAGGTCGGTCTGTGGTTGGGTGATCATCTATTACATACTGAGTTTCCTGATGCCTCGGAAAGCACGTTAAGTCGTTTGTTCTGTCTGTCATTTGTGGATTTTTGTGAATCGTTACAAGTAGTAAGTGGTCCGAAAGTCTGACAACCAGTCTAACCAAGGGGTATCGTATTATCCAGTATCTAACTGGATAGTGGAGGTCAGGCAGGCAGTCACTCCATGTAAAATACAGGTATTCATATTCAGCTGCTTCTGGTTAGACTGGAAGCCGAGCTGGGCAGTAGGGGAGAGGCAGGCAGAGGACGTGACGCACCTGCGCGGAGATGAGGCGCGCCAGGCGCGGCGGCGCCAGCTGCTGCAGCCGAGCTGGGCAGTAGGGGAGAGGCAGGCAGAGGACGTGACGCACCTGCGCGGAGATGAGGCGCGCCAGGCGCGGCGGCGCCAGCTGCTGCAGCCGAGCTGGGCAGTAGGGGAGAGGCAGGCAGAGGACGTGACGCACCTGCGCGGAGATGAGGCGCGCCAGGCGCGGCGGCGCCAGCTGCTGCAGCCGAGCTGGGCAGTAGGGGAGAGGCAGGCAGAGGACGTGACGCACCTGCGCGGAGATGAGGCGCGCCAGGCGCGGCGGCGCCAGCTGCTGCAGCCGAGCTGGGCAGTAGGGGAGAGGCAGGCAGAGGACGTGACGCACCTGCGCGGAGATGAGGCGCGCCAGGCGCGGCGGCGCCAGCTGCTGCAGCCGAGCTGGGCAGTAGGGGAGAGGCAGGCAGAGGACGTGACGCACCTGCGCGGAGATGAGGCGCGCCAGGCGCGGCGGCGCCAGCTGCTGCAGCCGAGCTGGGCAGTAGGGGAGAGGCAGGCAGAGGACGTGACGCACCTGCGCGGAGATGAGGCGCGCCAGGCGCGGCGGCGCCAGCTGCTGCAGCCGAGCTGGGCAGTAGGGGAGAGGCAGGCAGAGGACGTGACGCACCTGCGCGGAGATGAGGCGCGCCAGGCGCGGCGGCGCCAGCTGCTGCAGCCGAGCTGGGCAGTAGGGGAGAGGCAGGCAGAGGACGTGACGCACCTGCGCGGAGATGAGGCGCGCCAGGCGCGGCGGCGCCAGCTGCTGCAGCCGAGCTGGGCAGTAGGGGAGAGGCAGGCAGAGGACGTGACGCACCTGCGCGGAGATGAGGCGCGCCAGGCGCGGCGGCGCCAGCTGCTGCAGCCGAGCTGGGCAGTAGGGGAGAGGCAGGCAGAGGACGTGACGCACCTGCGCGGAGATGAGGCGCGCCAGGCGCGGCGGCGCCAGCTGCTGCAGCCGAGCTGGGCAGTAGGGGAGAGGCAGGCAGAGGACGTGACGCACCTGCGCGGAGATGAGGCGCGCCAGGCGCGGCGGCGCCAGCTGCTGCAGCCGAGCTGGGCAGTAGGGGAGAGGCAGGCAGAGGACGTGACGCACCTGCGCGGAGATGAGGCGCGCCAGGCGCGGCGGCGCCAGCTGCTGCAGCCGAGCTGGGCAGTAGGGGAGAGGCAGGCAGAGGACGTGACGCACCTGCGCGGAGATGAGGCGCGCCAGGCGCGGCGGCGCCAGCTGCTGCAGCCGAGCTGGGCAGTAGGGGAGAGGCAGGCAGAGGACGTGACGCACCTGCGCGGAGATGAGGCGCGCCAGGCGCGGCGGCGCCAGCTGCTGCAGCCGAGCTGGGCAGTAGGGGAGAGGCAGGCAGAGGACGTGACGCACCTGCGCGGAGATGAGGCGCGCCAGGCGCGGCGGCGCCAGCTGCTGCAGCCGAGCTGGGCAGTAGGGGAGAGGCAGGCAGAGGACGTGACGCACCTGCGCGGAGATGAGGCGCGCCAGGCGCGGCGGCGCCAGCTGCTGCAGCCGAGCTGGGCAGTAGGGGAGAGGCAGGCAGAGGACGTGACGCACCTGCGCGGAGATGAGGCGCGCCAGGCGCGGCGGCGCCAGCTGCTGCAGCCGAGCTGGGCAGTAGGGGAGAGGCAGGCAGAGGACGTGACGCACCTGCGCGGAGATGAGGCGCGCCAGGCGCGGCGGCGCCAGCTGCTGCAGCCGAGCTGGGCAGTAGGGGAGAGGCAGGCAGAGGACGTGACGCACCTGCGCGGAGATGAGGCGCGCCAGGCGCGGCGGCGCCAGCTGCTGCAGCCGAGCTGGGCAGTAGGGGAGAGGCAGGCAGAGGACGTGACGCACCTGCGCGGAGATGAGGCGCGCCAGGCGCGGCGGCGCCAGCTGCTGCAGCCGAGCTGGGCAGTAGGGGAGAGGCAGGCAGAGGACGTGACGCACCTGCGCGGAGATGAGGCGCGCCAGGCGCGGCGGCGCCAGCTGCTGCAGCCGAGCTGGGCAGTAGGGGAGAGGCAGGCAGAGGACGTGACGCACCTGCGCGGAGATGAGGCGCGCCAGGCGCGGCGGCGCCAGCTGCTGCAGCCGAGCTGGGCAGTAGGGGAGAGGCAGGCAGAGGACGTGACGCACCTGCGCGGAGATGAGGCGCGCCAGGCGCGGCGGCGCCAGCTGCTGCAGCCGAGCTGGGCAGTAGGGGAGAGGCAGGCAGAGGACGTGACGCACCTGCGCGGAGATGAGGCGCGCCAGGCGCGGCGGCGCCAGCTGCTGCAGCCGAGCTGGGCAGTAGGGGAGAGGCAGGCAGAGGACGTGACGCACCTGCGCGGAGATGAGGCGCGCCAGGCGCGGCGGCGCCAGCTGCTGCAGCCGAGCTGGGCAGTAGGGGAGAGGCAGGCAGAGGACGTGACGCACCTGCGCGGAGATGAGGCGCGCCAGGCGCGGCGGCGCCAGCTGCTGCAGCCGAGCTGGGCAGTAGGGGAGAGGCAGGCAGAGGACGTGACGCACCTGCGCGGAGATGAGGCGCGCCAGGCGCGGCGGCGCCAGCTGCTGCAGCCGAGCTGGGCAGTAGGGGAGAGGCAGGCAGAGGACGTGACGCACCTGCGCGGAGATGAGGCGCGCCAGGCGCGGCGGCGCCAGCTGCTGCAGCCGAGCTGGGCAGTAGGGGAGAGGCAGGCAGAGGACGTGACGCACCTGCGCGGAGATGAGGCGCGCCAGGCGCGGCGGCGCCAGCTGCTGCAGCCGAGCTGGGCAGTAGGGGAGAGGCAGGCAGAGGACGTGACGCACCTGCGCGGAGATGAGGCGCGCCAGGCGCGGCGGCGCCAGCTGCTGCAGCCGAGCTGGGCAGTAGGGGAGAGGCAGGCAGAGGACGTGACGCACCTGCGCGGAGATGAGGCGCGCCAGGCGCGGCGGCGCCAGCTGCTGCAGCCGAGCTGGGCAGTAGGGGAGAGGCAGGCAGAGGACGTGACGCACCTGCGCGGAGATGAGGCGCGCCAGGCGCGGCGGCGCCAGCTGCTGCAGCCGAGCTGGGCAGTAGGGGAGAGGCAGGCAGAGGACGTGACGCACCTGCGCGGAGATGAGGCGCGCCAGGCGCGGCGGCGCCAGCTGCTGCAGCCGAGCTGGGCAGTAGGGGAGAGGCAGGCAGAGGACGTGACGCACCTGCGCGGAGATGAGGCGCGCCAGGCGCGGCGGCGCCAGCTGCTGCAGCCGAGCTGGGCAGTAGGGGAGAGGCAGGCAGAGGACGTGACGCACCTGCGCGGAGATGAGGCGCGCCAGGCGCGGCGGCGCCAGCTGCTGCAGCCGAGCTGGGCAGTAGGGGAGAGGCAGGCAGAGGACGTGACGCACCTGCGCGGAGATGAGGCGCGCCAGGCGCGGCGGCGCCAGCTGCTGCAGCCGAGCTGGGCAGTAGGGGAGAGGCAGGCAGAGGACGTGACGCACCTGCGCGGAGATGAGGCGCGCCAGGCGCGGCGGCGCCAGCTGCTGCAGCCGAGCTGGGCAGTAGGGGAGAGGCAGGCAGAGGACGTGACGCACCTGCGCGGAGATGAGGCGCGCCAGGCGCGGCGGCGCCAGCTGCTGCAGCCGAGCTGGGCAGTAGGGGAGAGGCAGGCAGAGGACGTGACGCACCTGCGCGGAGATGAGGCGCGCCAGGCGCGGCGGCGCCAGCTGCTGCAGCCGAGCTGGGCAGTAGGGGAGAGGCAGGCAGAGGACGTGACGCACCTGCGCGGAGATGAGGCGCGCCAGGCGCGGCGGCGCCAGCTGCTGCAGCCGAGCTGGGCAGTAGGGGAGAGGCAGGCAGAGGACGTGACGCACCTGCGCGGAGATGAGGCGCGCCAGGCGCGGCGGCGCCAGCTGCTGCAGCCGAGCTGGGCAGTAGGGGAGAGGCAGGCAGAGGACGTGACGCACCTGCGCGGAGATGAGGCGCGCCAGGCGCGGCGGCGCCAGCTGCTGCAGCCGAGCTGGGCAGTAGGGGAGAGGCAGGCAGAGGACGTGACGCACCTGCGCGGAGATGAGGCGCGCCAGGCGCGGCGGCGCCAGCTGCTGCAGCCGAGCTGGGCAGTAGGGGAGAGGCAGGCAGAGGACGTGACGCACCTGCGCGGAGATGAGGCGCGCCAGGCGCGGCGGCGCCAGCTGCTGCAGCCGAGCTGGGCAGTAGGGGAGAGGCAGGCAGAGGACGTGACGCACCTGCGCGGAGATGAGGCGCGCCAGGCGCGGCGGCGCCAGCTGCTGCAGCCGAGCTGGGCAGTAGGGGAGAGGCAGGCAGAGGACGTGACGCACCTGCGCGGAGATGAGGCGCGCCAGGCGCGGCGGCGCCAGCTGCTGCAGCCGAGCTGGGCAG
Source organism: Standfussiana lucernea (assembly GCA_964057025.1). Lineage (NCBI taxonomy): Eukaryota > Metazoa > Arthropoda > Insecta > Lepidoptera > Noctuidae > Standfussiana > Standfussiana lucernea. Next base: position 899,195 of record OZ059809.1, read on the forward strand.
TAGGGGAGAGGCAGGCAGAGGACGTGACGCACCTGCGCGGAGATGAGGCGCGCCAGGCGCGGCGGCGCCAGCTGCTGCAGCCGAGCTGGGCAGTAGGGGAGAGGCAGGCAGAGGACGTGACGCACCTGCGCGGAGATGAGGCGCGCCAGGCGCGGCGGCGCCAGCTGCTGCAGCCGAGCTGGGCAGTAGGGGAGAGGCAGGCAGAGGACGTGACGCACCTGCGCGGAGATGAGGCGCGCCAGGCGCGGCGGCGCCAGCTGCTGCAGCCGAGCTGGGCAGTAGGGGAGAGGCAGGCAGAGGACGTGACGCACCTGCGCGGAGATGAGGCGCGCCAGGCGCGGCGGCGCCAGCTGCTGCAGCCGAGCTGGGCAGTAGGGGAGAGGCAGGCAGAGGACGTGACGCACCTGCGCGGAGATGAGGCGCGCCAGGCGCGGCGGCGCCAGCTGCTGCAGCCGAGCTGGGCAGTAGGGGAGAGGCAGGCAGAGGACGTGACGCACCTGCGCGGAGATGAGGCGCGCCAGGCGCGGCGGCGCCAGCTGCTGCAGCCGAGCTGGGCAGTAGGGGAGAGGCAGGCAGAGGACGTGACGCACCTGCGCGGAGATGAGGCGCGCCAGGCGCGGCGGCGCCAGCTGCTGCAGCCGAGCTGGGCAGTAGGGGAGAGGCAGGCAGAGGACGTGACGCACCTGCGCGGAGATGAGGCGCGCCAGGCGCGGCGGCGCCAGCTGCTGCAGCCGAGCTGGGCAGTAGGGGAGAGGCAGGCAGAGGACGTGACGCACCTGCGCGGAGATGAGGCGCGCCAGGCGCGGCGGCGCCAGCTGCTGCAGCCGAGCTGGGCAGTAGGGGAGAGGCAGGCAGAGGACGTGACGCACCTGCGCGGAGATGAGGCGCGCCAGGCGCGGCGGCGCCAGCTGCTGCAGCCGAGCTGGGCAGTAGGGGAGAGGCAGGCAGAGGACGTGACGCACCTGCGCGGAGATGAGGCGCGCCAGGCGCGGCGGCGCCAGCTGCTGCAGCCGAGCTGGGCAGTAGGGGAGAGGCAGGCAGAGGACGTGACGCACCTGCGCGGAGATGAGGCGCGCCAGGCGCGGCGGCGCCAGCTGCTGCAGCCGAGCTGGGCAGTAGGGGAGAGGCAGGCAGAGGACGTGACGCACCTGCGCGGAGATGAGGCGCGCCAGGCGCGGCGGCGCCAGCTGCTGCAGCCGAGCTGGGCAGTAGGGGAGAGGCAGGCAGAGGACGTGACGCACCTGCGCGGAGATGAGGCGCGCCAGGCGCGGCGGCGCCAGCTGCTGCAGCCGAGCTGGGCAGTAGGGGAGAGGCAGGCAGAGGACGTGACGCACCTGCGCGGAGATGAGGCGCGCCAGGCGCGGCGGCGCCAGCTGCTGCAGCCGAGCTGGGCAGTAGGGGAGAGGCAGGCAGAGGACGTGACGCACCTGCGCGGAGATGAGGCGCGCCAGGCGCGGCGGCGCCAGCTGCTGCAGCCGAGCTGGGCAGTAGGGGAGAGGCAGGCAGAGGACGTGACGCACCTGCGCGGAGATGAGGCGCGCCAGGCGCGGCGGCGCCAGCTGCTGCAGCCGAGCTGGGCAGTAGGGGAGAGGCAGGCAGAGGACGTGACGCACCTGCGCGGAGATGAGGCGCGCCAGGCGCGGCGGCGCCAGCTGCTGCAGCCGAGCTGGGCAGTAGGGGAGAGGCAGGCAGAGGACGTGACGCACCTGCGCGGAGATGAGGCGCGCCAGGCGCGGCGGCGCCAGCTGCTGCAGCCGAGCTGGGCAGTAGGGGAGAGGCAGGCAGAGGACGTGACGCACCTGCGCGGAGATGAGGCGCGCCAGGCGCGGCGGCGCCAGCTGCTGCAGCCGAGCTGGGCAGTAGGGGAGAGGCAGGCAGAGGACGTGACGCACCTGCGCGGAGATGAGGCGCGCCAGGCGCGGCGGCGCCAGCTGCTGCAGCCGAGCTGGGCAGTAGGGGAGAGGCAGGCAGAGGACGTGACGCACCTGCGCGGAGATGAGGCGCGCCAGGCGCGGCGGCGCCAGCTGCTGCAGCGCGCCGGCCGCCACGCGCCGCCGCCAGCGCGGGCTCAGCACGCAGCACGCCGCGTCTTCCTCGCCGCCCACTAAACGGAGCCTGACATAAACAATTCATTTTTTAGAATCTTGGCCGCAGATTTGCTAATTTTTGACCACGCAGTGGTCGGTTTATTATACGGAAATGTACCATCGGGATAATAAATCTACCTTACGTCATAACACAGGGAATATTTTATTCCTGTGCCAAATTTTATCCAAATCTGTGCTATCGTTAAAATAAAAGGTAAAATATAATATTAGTATGGATCAGTCAAATGTCGAGCCTTTTTCGACTTATGAGACTGGAAGTCCATCCCAAGCTCGACGTCATTCGTCCCGTTTCGGGAAAAAACTGACGAAATGTAGATATAGTATTAGGTACACCTCCCTCCGATTAAGGGCCTATACTACCTAAGATGGCTTAGCATGATCCTCCATTATGCCGAAAATACTGCAGCATTAATTTTGAAATAAATATACGGTAAAGTTGAGGATTAATGCTAGGTCTTATGTTTGACGAAAACACGATTCCATAAAATTTTCTCATTAGAAAAAAAATCCAAAGTTACCTCCAAACCGAACGATAAACCGCTGGTATTCAAAAAATACTTAAAATTAGATCATGAAACTTGGCATACTAACTGAACTACGTATAAAGCAGGTCTTATGTTTTTTTTTTTTTTTAATTCCTATTATTTTCACTGTAAAAAGAAAATACCGAAACTATCGGCGTCTTGAAGTTGGTTCTCTGCCGCCCGCCACCCGCGCTCACTCTCGCTTCGGCTTTCGAACGGGAGAGCTGTGTCGCTTGCGCTCAGAACACACATTACGCATCAGGACGACGTAAAATTAAAATATTGAAGTATTTAGGTTTATAGTGTTGGCGCAATGGGAAATAACATAGATTTAGGAAACAAGGAGATATGCCCGGAGGACGAAAATGTATCGGAAACCTGTGCCTCCAGTTTGCCCCTGCCACACGGCAACTACTACACATGCAGTTCAGCAAAAGCAATAAGTACGCAGTCGCGCACACATCCGCATTTCTTAAAACAGAACGTACTACACGGTCAATTATAAACCTTATCCCAACAATCACAGCGTGTATATACCATGCAGCGTACAACTTACCCACACAAAAACATCGGTTGCTATCGTTGTGCTGTGCAAAAGCAATTTATTTTACATATATGCTAGTGATTGAAAATCGGAAAGTTATCGAATCTTACATTTATTATTGTACAAAAAAAAATGGGGTCCTCAAAATAAAATAAATAATAAACTGCATGTCCAGAAAATATTATAATAAAAATAAACAATATGTAGCTAAAAAATATATTATTAAGTAAATTAAAACAATCAAAAATCCGGTTACGTTGGTTTAAGCTGTCATAGCGTATTGAAATTGAAACAGTAGGTATTGTTGAACCCTGCTATGTGACCTGTAAAGTGGAAGTATTTGTGCAGCACTTGCCGCTTTGATATTACTGGGGTGGCACTTTTTGTCAAATAGTGTACTCTTAAATTCATATATTTTTCCATAACAGATTTGATAAGAAATAATTTATGTCATTATTCAATGGGAACTGCTCAAATTGGTAAAACGTAATATTATCAAAGAGATCTAATCCTATCGATCGATCGATAGCCTACGTTAGTCGATCTGCACAAGCACATCACTAACTTGCCGCAAGACGCCACGGCCGCGATGCATCCACTTAATAAAGTATCGTTTTGTGATGTTTACATTGCTTGTCCAGTCACTTAGCGGCAAACTTAGGTAGTGGTTAAGGGGCAATGTATTTGTTGCAAAAATAGTACAGTCGCTGTGATATTTGAAAACCAAAAATAACATAGTAAGAGCAAGAAATATTTTACGATTTGTTGTTTTTCATGATTTTAAAGACAAATATAGTAAAATACTTGTACTAACACATGGTAAGTGATTCCATTTTGACGTTAGTAGGTACATTGAAACTAAATTTGCGATGTACAATTTTATGTTCATATAATGACAAGCTAATATTAAATTATGATTGATAATTTTATTAAGTACTTAGTACTCGTCCGATAATAGTGTAGTTTACTCTAACAAAATCGCTTCGACTTCGTGTGCCCGCGTCACCGCGAGCTGTGTGCGATCGCGCCGATCGCGATAAAAGAGTGAGGTGGCGCGGGGAAGTGGGGGCCAAATTAGAATTTGAGCTGAGGTTCTATAGGCTCTTAATTACAGGCGTGATGTTATTTATGACGTTACTTAACTTAATACATACGGTTGGAAATAGCATGCTCAAGATAAATTATAGCGATAGCAGCGCGGTACTGTCAGAGCTACACCGTGCTGCGCGTGCGCAAATGTCTTCCTAACCGACTCAAAGCTCATCCCACTTCGATAAGTATGCTTACTGCTTTATGATAACCTGTATTTCTCACTATCGAGTCTACTGTACCGCCCCACTCCTGTATATACTCACTTGTGCAGCAGTCTCCTCAGCGACTCCAGCAGGCTCCTGAGCACCGGGAAGGTGGCACAGGGAGACAGGTCCACTTGCCGAGCCACCGACAGCAACTGCCTCATGGCTTCGCTGGCCGGTCTACCGCCCAGCTCCTGGCGGCAGGAAGACTCTAGGGATTCTAGACATCTGAAAAAAAGAAAACTCATCAAGAAAGTTCATATAGAAACTCATCACACCTTAGCTTACAGCAATCTACAGCTGGACATAGGCCTCTCCAATCGCACGCCATTCAAATCGGTTCTAGACAGCCATCATCCAGCTGCTACCAACAGTTTTCTCGCTCTGCCTTCCCTGAGGGTCATCCTACATTATCAACGCCCAACCCAACCCTCGCGTCTTGGGAAGCTAAAACTTTGAACAGCAGTTCCCTAATTACCTTTTTGAGCTAAATAAGCATCAAGGCGGCTGGGTTTTTCAAAATCCCCACCAGATAGTGTACGAGTATATCGTCGAAAAGCTAGTAATGAACTGCATAGTTAACCAAGTTATCAAGCGTACCCGGGACAGTTTTACGATAAAAACGAAACATTCAAAGTTTTTTTTTACTTTACGGATGAAACGAATGATATGAAATATAAACAAGACATACCTCTGCAATGTTCCAAAGTACGTGTCCTTGAGGCAATCCACGAACTTTGCTAGCTTCAAACTGATCTTCTGACTCAGTTTGGAGAGCACTGCAACAACAGACAATAAAAATATAAATAAAACATTTAAACAGATGTGAGTGGCAACGCCGGCAGGGGACGCCCTAGGAGGACATACGCTGACCTTATTGGTGAGGCTCTTCAGAAAGCTCAGGTGCGTAGTACTCGCAACCGACGTGCGCGTGTGACCAGATGTACATTATATGAACGTGGACGAGGGGAAAGGAGTATATGTAGGGATCGTAGCATGTGGCCTTCTGTGGTGCCTGCCTACCCCCATGGGAAATGTATGTATGTAAAAAATTTAGTGTAGGTAAAAAATAACTCCCGAAAGAAAGAAAGAAGGTGTCTGACTACCTCTTATAGATTCGGATTTCTCAATACTGTCCCAAATTGAAAAATCACACTGTATATTTATCTACCTGTCTGCTGCACATCCAGCGAGGCTTGCTTGATGGATATGTTGACGCTGTTGGTGCAGGTGGCCGTGCTGGCGCTGCTGAGCAAGCGGCCGGGCCAGCTGCCTCTAGCGGTAGACAGAGAGAACATCTCGGACTCGTTCTCTACTCGTATGTCGTTGAATTGGGGGGAGTCTTCGTCTGGAGGTGACGGAGACTGGAAAAATAATATTAAGAATTATTTCAAGGGACTGGCCATACCTATCGACTCGGATTGGCTAGAGTCGGTCAGAAAAAAATATGTGTTCATGCAATAAAAGCCGTCCGACGCGGTGTCGTTACGTTGTGCGGACCGTAACGATTCCGCCTCCATAAGTGAGTTCACTCCCGAAAGAGGCCTCTAGAAGGCATTATTTCACTGGAATGAGTGGCTAGCATGTTTTTTTGTATTTTTATTACTTATGTACAAAACCGAAATATTCCTCTTTTATCTCTTTCTGGCGATACTTGACTTTTAGCTAAAGAAACGACGCACTGTTTTTGTGTTCATTTAGTTTAATTCCAATAGTCATTGCTGTCTAAGAAATAAATACTTTACATTATAAATGTAAGTAATGTTTTTTTTTCTAATCCTAGATTAAGCGCTTTGTTATGTGACTCTTACGTCATTGCTTAATTAAGTTTGTTGTTTTTTTTTCATTTTCGCTCGTGAGATACGATAATTTTAAATGAAAGAAAATATCTTATTTTTCAAGCCAGTAAGAGCAATTGACTAGACAAACTCACCTTAACCTTCCCATAAGAGTCGGCAAAGCTCTCATCATTTGCCCTAATAATCTCGTAGTCATCAAAGTTATAGCCCGAGTCCATGCACACGGCCTCCTCCCCGTCCGAGGCGGCGTCGGGCGCGGGGCGCGGGCGCAGCGGCGCGTCCGCCGAGCTGCGCGACGCGGACGACGAGTAGAACATCGAGTTGGACACGATGAAGCGCGGGTCTTGGTGCCACGGGAGATCTGGGAGGAGAGAACATGATTTTTAAGTCTTAATCTCTGAACCGGGTGTGCGTGTATAACCAGATATACAAGGTGGCAGAGACACCGACGCACAAAAGGTAACCACGTATTCAATACATCATTCTGAACCCCCACATAGAAATTTTTCGTCGGTTACTAAAAAAAACAGGTGTTTCCTACAAAACTGCAGTACCAACACGCGGTCAAAGTGTATGGAACAGCAGGTTTTTTTTAGCATCTGTGTCCCTTCCACCTTGTATGAAAGTGGACGAGGCGAATGGAGTATGTAAGGATCGTAGCAGGTGGCGTGCTGTAGTTTCTGCGAACCCCCATAGGGGAAAGGCGTGAGTTTATATTTATCTATGTAATGATTGTATGAATTGGCTACTTTTTATTTCACAACTATGATTATATTTCCCCAAGATAACAAACTAGAGCTGACAAAACGACATGCCAAACATGATCTACTTACTATATAAAAATCAATGTTTGTTCGGATGTTCGTCTGTTCGGAATCTCCTAAACTACTGAACCGATTTTGATGAAATTTTGCACAGTTGGTCTACATACGCCAGGGAAAGTTTAGGTAAGGTAGGTAGGTGAGTAGGGTAGGTAGGTAGGAAGGAAAGGTAGTAAGTAGGTAGTAGAGGTAGTAGGTGGGTAGATAGGTAGGAGGTAGGTAGGTAGGAAGTAGGAAGGTAGTTAGTAGGTTAGGTGGATCGAGTAGTAAAATATACAAGGAGGTAGTACTAGGTAGGGAAAAGTGCATTGCAACGCACGCGCACGCCGGGAGCAGCTAGTAAAATGTAAAACCCAGTGGTAACGAGCTAACGACCCCGACTTACGAAGGTCGTGGGTTAAAACCCAGGCAGGCACATAACTTTGTGTAATGTAATACATCTCCACTGGTCTTAAAACGGCAGAGGAAAACATCGTGAGAAAACCGGCGTAACCTAAAATAGTTCGACGACGTAACATCTACCAACCCGCCCCGGGCCCGCGTGCTGGATCACTGCAACAGCCCACTCCCACCCATTGAGAGGTGGCCTGTGTCCCAGGCAGTGGGAATATTACATGCTAAATATGAATCTATATACATATAATAAAATTGTAACAGGCCGACGTCTGTACATTGAAGATATTGAAAAAAAATCGGTTGTCTGTAAAGTCGGTTTACTGGCGACAGTTGAACGTGACAACGTCACCGATTGTGCCTCTTTGTCGCTCGTTCCGCGCTCTCGCTTGCACTTCACGCCTTAAATGGAACGCGTCAGAGCGAGGTAACGCCGCATTTTTGCAGCCGGCTCCATCAAATTATAAGACGTTGTCACGTCAAAAATATATATGGGGGTCTTTATTAGAGCAACAGAAGTCAAAACAACAGTTCTTTTTTTTATTTTGTCTCTGTCTTTCTGTCTGTATGTTTGTACGCGCATCACGCAAAAACTACTGCATGGATTTGAACGCAGTTTTCACCGCTCTACTGCTAAATGCCTAACTTAAAATAAAGGCTACATTTTACTACAGAAACGATTTTTTTTTAAATTCTAAGTAACACACGTACTAAGTCGCGGGGAAAGGCTAGTTTATGAATATTAGGCTGATTATGAATTGCATACTAATTAAGCATTACTCGACTCGTGTATAGCAAAAAAAAACTAATATGTACTTATAAAAAAATGATTACCATCGACACTCCAGTCCATATTATCGACTTCAGCCCTCATTTCTTCCAGCACTTCCTGCATGATCTTCAGCAACTCTCGCTTCTTGTCGCCTTCTGAGAACTTCTCGTTTATGGTCTGCGGTAATAAAACAAAGAATTAATATTTATTTTAATATTATGCATTACAAAATAATAATATTTGCTGTTGAATATATTTTTTTTTAATGCATATTTCCAAAATCTGCAGGGCTAACATAGCCAGAGATCGGTTTTACCCAGAAGTGGGACACTACGCAGGCAAACAAAAAGAAATGCATTATTGAAATGATGAAATGTAAATTCTTGATTATAGTTACAAAAACACGAATTTGCATAATTTGAAATTATATCAAGGTTATGTTTTACCTTGTCATAGGTCATAGTCTTCATAGACCATCATTACAGTAATTAGGCTGTTGCAAATGACAGAGTGGTCTACTTTTATTTAACTACTAGCTGTACCCGGCGTGCGTTGCAATGCACTTTATACTACCTAGTACTACCTCCTTGTATTTTTACTACTCGACCCACCTACATTGTTTTAGTGGTCTAAAACCATCTTTTTAATGACTTTCTAATGAAACCGGTTTGGGGCACCTCGGTTGGATGGTTTCAAAGTCTATAACGGACATTAGTAGAAACAATTTTTATGGTTAATATATTATTATATAGATTATTATTCATTCGATCACCTTCCCATTGCCGGGACGAGGACAAGCAGGCCTCTTATCTGTCAAAGGGATGGAGCCGTAATTAAACAAGGAGGCACTATGCGTGTCGGTGGATGTATTATAATAGAACTTTATAACCCACCTCGTACAGCTGCTGTTCTTGCCTGGCCACATACTGTATCTTCTTGGGCACGACTTGCAACTCGCGCGCCATGTCGAACGAAGCCAGGATGAATTGTTGTAGCAGTTTAACGTGTACCTGTAATTAAGGTATTTTAACTTTAGTTCGCTAGAATTATACTGGGTGAGTAAGATGCTGTACGAAGAGGCGCATTTTATCGTATGCGCGTTACTTAAAGCTACTTATAGCGACGACTCGGGAGGCGGGTTGTGCGCACACGAACGAATTATTGTTCGACCCATATACTGGGTGCTTAGCACCGAAAGTGTTTAAGCATTTTTTTGACCACGAACGAGAATTTCGAACAGGAAGTGACGAGAGTTCCTCTAGTGTTTTGTTAGTGTGTGCTTTATTGGATTCTCAGCCGAGCACCGTAAAGCAAAAAAGTAAAGAGCAAAAAGCATAAAGTAAAAGACCAGCATGTTCCATGGAACATGGCAGTCGACCCCAACATAGTTGGTAAGAGACTAAGCAGATGATGAATGGTGACTACTAACTTCACTCAACTTCGTACAATACTCCAACAGATAACTCTGGCAGCAATCCGCAGCAAACTTCACAACGGTACTCAGCAAAGTAGTCCTAGTCTTAACAAGACTCCTCTCGTCCTTGCCCTTCGCACAGGTTTCGCCCGCGTTCTGTATGGCGGTGCTGAGGTATGGCGCTAAAGGTTTGTGTTCGGGTGTACGCATGAGGTCAGAATCGTCGAGGAGGAGACATTGGCTTTTCACGTGGTGTTTTTGGGGTGGTGTTGCTGAAATAAAGGAGATGGTTAGAGTATATATTTAATTTTGACGGTACTTTTAGTGATTCAATGAATTTTACTTTATATAACTCCACGCAGAATGTGTTGCATCTTATCATCATCTTTCTCCTTTCTACATTCAAGCAAACGCGCGTAAAATCGCTTCTCCGTAAACGTTAATGTAATACATCGTGTATATCCATAACGTTTAAATTGAGTCCGGACCGCGTCGCACAACGCGTTGCGCCGCGCGCCGCGGCTCCATAAATGGACCCTTAAACTAACAGCAAAAATAATTTTCGAAATTAAAGCATATCAGGATAACTTCATTTGGTCGATGATTGCTGGTGGATAAGCTGATATATGCACCTACACTAGTAAAACTAAAACTACCGACCCCCCCGAAAAATTAGGAAGAGGTGTACCCAATTACAGTATGTAGGTACACCCACATTTCACCAGTTATGTAAAATATAACTATAATGTGTATTATACTCACACATCATCTCCCATTGGTCCATCAAATCGTTCATGAAGGCGGTTTGCTCTTCAAACAGTCTTTTGTCCTCTCCTTTGTGTTTCTGCTCCGTTGGCTTCCGTGGCTCTTGACTTTGTCTGGAACTAATTCAAAGAATAATTTAATTACAATGCCTTCAACAAGTCTATTATATAAAGATTCAACAGTGTTCGTCCCAAACGCAACTGCAGAATGTGAAGTCTTCAGCGAAATCCTATAGCCGGACTTTGAAAAACATAACTAAACTTGTGAATGGTAGGGTTAAACAGTGGTGTTACCCCTTTGAAGCAGTTAGTGATGCTGCGTGACAAATTACTTGATGTTGCAGGTATCTATTGGCAATGATATAGTCTAATTTACAAAAAAAATCCATCAAAAAATACAAAAAAACACCAATTCATAAAACCCCTAGCCTTTTTCGGCTTCTATTCTTAACTGGATGCAGCTGAATACCAGTATTTTACATTGAGAGACTGCCTATCTGACTTCCACAACCCAGTTACTGTATAACACTATAATCTTTGGTCAGACTGGTTGTCGGACTTTAGGGCTCTTATCTACCAGAGATCCACAAATGACAGCTGGGAGCAACTGCTCAACGTTCTGAAGCCAACTAACCTAAATATCCACTTCAAAGCGTCCACATTGATCCTTTTCTCGGGCCTTCTGTTCTCTTCTGCGGCGTCTTCTGCTCGGTCCATGTCTTCGCTGTCGGAGAAGAGAACGAACAGCACCTGTGAGTTCGGGTTGATCTCCTTTATTTGATGGAGATCTAGGCAGTTCTGTGGAAAGGAATTAAGGAGATTGATGGGATTGTACTCACAATAAATATAATCAACTATCATCATCAAAAAAAAAAACAATACATTCTGACGGTAGTAAGCGATCATAAGATCGTCAACCTTTTTTTACATTTTACTCCAGTACATATTATCAAATTTTGATATAATTACATAGTGTTCATAGTGTTCTCAAAATGAAAACGTGCGCAGCTTGTAACGTGCAGTTCAATGATGGCGTTTAGTGTGGCAGCTGCAAGAAACACCTGGATTTTGGATGTGCAAAAATTTCCGAAACCGGATGGAGAAAGCTAGGTGCTAATAGAATGGCACAGTGGAAATGCCTGCTTACAAAAAGGAAAGCTGTGCTTACACCTGAACCTGCGTCACTGGATACCATACTAAGTGAGATACGAGACATGAAACGGCAGTTACTCAGCTTGCCATCCCTGGTAGATGACATTCGAGTGATCAGGGATGAGTTGGCTGTGCTTAAGTTGACTTGTGAGGGCACTGGTGGGAGACTCGACGAATTTGGCACAAGACTTGTGGAAGTTGAAACAAAAGTATGTGAACTCGAAAAACTTCAAGAAACAGTAAATTGTTTGCAAACTGACCTGTCGAGTACAAAATTTCTACTCTCTACTTATGAACAACGGTCCAGTCTAAACAACGTTGAAATTAAGGGGGTTCCTATAAAAAAGGATGAGAATTTATATTCGATTATCGACGACGCTATTGGTCGTAAGGTTAACTACAGCTGCCCCAAAGCCCAGGTGAACTATATATCAAGGGTCCCTATTTTTAACTCTAACGAAAAATTGATTATAGTGAGTTTTTTAAACCGTTATATAAAGGAAGATTTTATCGCGGCGGCACGCGCCAACAAGAACCTATGCACTTCTGACATCGGGTTCCAGGACTCTTCTCAGCGTGTTTATGTCAACGATCACCTGAGCGTCGAGTATAAAAAGCTTTTAAGTCAAGTTAAAGTCATGGCTAAGGACAAAAACTATGAGTACGTATGGGTTAAGCATGGTAAAATTCATGTTCTTAAAAATAAAAACTCGAAAGTATTTATTGTAAGAAGACAGTCTGATTTAAACAAGATTGTATAATGTGCTTCTTAGTTTTTACACGCTCATTTCTATTCTGCTGTTATTGCTTCCCTCAATGGCTCCAATTGTATAATAACCTTTTCATCCCACCATCTCGGAAAGAGTATTTTTAATCTTCAATATCTGAGTGGAAAAGCCGTTTTTATTCTCTAGAGGATAAAGTAAATTGAATTTAGAACATCGTGTGCACTAAGTTTGTGAATTAAAAAAAAACATTAAACCTATTTACTGCTACCTCTATGGTGCCGAATATATCATACAACTTTTTTTTAATTTGTTAAAAACTCAGACTCGGAACCTTCTTGGTGTTCTTTTTTCAATTTGCTTTGTACGCGGTTCTTTACGCGGCATTTTTTCACGTCATTGTTAAACCTTATATTAAAAACAAGAAACTTGAAAACAAATGAAAAAACTAAAATGAGTGATTCTAGCGACGAGTTAGTTTGCTTGACGCCAACAGAATTGACTGAAACTGTTAATAATGCGCAAATGAGCTTTCTCCCTCAACAATCACGCGAGAAGTATTTAAAACAGTACGATAATATGTTCAACACGTGGCGACTAGCAAAAGGAGCCAAAACTTTCTCAGAAAACGTTTTGCTGGCATATTTTATAGAATTATCCGAGAACAAGAAAGCAAGCACTCTATGGAGTACGTATTCGATGCTAAAAGCAACAATAAAGATGAAAAAAGACAAACATATCGATACCTATCCTAAATTAGTGGCATTTTTAAAAAGAGCCTCATCTGGTCATCAACCAAAAAATCGAAGGTTTTCACAGTATCTGATATTGAAAAGTTTCTTAACGAAGCACCCGATTCCGTATATTTGGCGGCAAAAGTAAGTCAGTTGCACATTCAGTATCTACTTAAGTATATTAATCTCAATTAAATAGTATACTTAGTAGATGTTGATAGGCATAATTATGCGTTCATATCAATTTTATTCATTTATCTACTACAATACTCTTTACGTTACAGGTTGTTCTTATTATTGGAATAAACGGAGCATGTCGAACTAATGAACTAACACAACTTAATGTCAAAAACATTGAGAAACATTCAGATGACTTACTATTAATTAATTTACCTAATACAAAGACAAAAAGAGACCGCAACTTCGTCATTCGCAAGGAATACGTAACGATTGTTGAGAAATATCAAGCCTTACGCCCGCCTAACACTCCAATCAATCGATTTTTTCTACAGTATCGCAATGGAAAGTGTGTTAGACAGCCTATGGGTACTAATAAAATTGGCAGTATCCCACGAGAAATAGCAACATTTCTTGAACTTCCAGAACCCCTGTTGTACACGGGTCATTGTTTCCGACGAACTTCAGCCACACTTTTGGCTGATTCCGGAGCTGATCTCCTGTCCCTTAAGCGCCACGGAGGCTGGAAGTCCAATGCAGTTGTAGAGGGATACATAGAGGATTCCATCCAAAATAAGTCTAAAATATGTGAAGGCATCGTAGGAGCCATTACACTGAAAGAGCCTCAATCGGATCCTTGGACTGGCCCTTCTACATCAAAAATAAGCCGTTATGAAACACCTAACCATCTCCCTCTCTCTCCAACATTCACGCCAAGGGAATCCGATGAATCGGTACAACTATTAAGTATGACAGATAGTTTACCGAAAAACAGTACACAAGTGACTAACACCAATATTACAGTACCAAACAAAAATATTACACTCAATTTAAATAACTGTAGCAACGTTACTTTAAAATTTTCTTAATTATACCTTAGTATTATTTTGTTATAATTTAAAGATTATTCTGTAATACTTACCTGTCATAATGTAGTAATTAATACCTAAACTGAAATAAAAGTGTACCTATCTTGTGATTATAAACGTTTTTTTTTTTGCATTTAGTCATTTCCTCGCTGAGGTGGAATGAAAAGTTACGTGTTGCACTCGAGTGCAAAGATTTTTCACCTCGTGCTCTTTTGATTCCCTCGCTAACGCTCAGGATTCTAATTTTGAATCACTCGCTGCGCTCGTGATTCAATTTTAGAATCCTTCGCTTGCTCGGTCATCAAAATTGAACACGCGGTTAAAAAGCAACTTTGCACTCTTGTATAACAAATAACTATTGTGTCATAATACATTTTAGTAAAAAGTTTAACACCTCTGCCGCACTAATGAGCTCGACACCTCTCTTTTGTTTAGCTACTTGTATCCTTTGTGTTTGTTATCGCGCTGTTTACTTTAAAGCATTAAGGCACTATGATATATTTTTCTCCCTCGCACTTGCACGCACCACTCGCTATTGCTTGCTTCCTCGCACAGCTGTTTACTACGTAACATCGTATGATCCTTGCGCTCGCGCAACTTTTATTGAATATTACCTTCTTTACACTTATTTATTTTCATTATACCCTATTCTACAATATTACTTATTGAAATGTTTTATTTTAAACGATTATACAAATTTCAATACTATTGTTGGTTATAACTTTAATGACTGCTAAGTTAAATATACACACATCAAAAGTGTCTAGGGATCAAGCATTTTTATGCGGATTTCTTGAGATTGAGATGTGGCTTTGTAATAAATTTATGATTTTATAAATTTATATGGATCCTTTTTGGTGCATTTCATAATTTGAATCAGGAACTCTCAATCAAATTCGAGTAAAAGATGAAAATAAGCTGTCAATATTTTCCCTATAAAAACATACAACGCATTGAAGACATTATTAGTGCTACTGTTTCCCTACTACTGATTAAAACCAACGTTATTATGGAGCGGCGACGTCATTTAAGCAGGGAAGAAATGCTCAGAGCCGTGGGAATGATAGAAGCTGGTTCCCGGCAACGTACTGTGGCTTTAGCTCTGAATACAAGTCAGAGTGTTATCAGTCGACTTTGGACACGTTACCGAAGCACTGGTACCGTGGCTGAGCGCCATGGAGGACGGTATCGCTGCACCACACGGAGACAAGACCGATACATTCAAATCTTAACTCGAAGAGCTCCAACAATAACCGCCATGATGTTAGCCGTGAGGCTTCATCACTCTTCAGGGAACTTAATTAGCGACCAAACAGTCAGAAACCGCTTGCATGAAGTGAACCTTCATTCCCGAAGACCGCTACGGGTACCACCTATAGCAATGCACAATCGTAGGATTCGATATCAATGGGCTCTTGAACACAGAAATTGGGCAGAAGAACAATGGCGTTTCGTGTGCTTTTCTGATGAGTCTCGTTTTGGTATGAGACCGGATACAAGACGTATACGACACTGGAGAACCCCTGGACGCCAACAGCGATTAAAATCCTGCCAGGAAGTCCATCCTTATAGTGGTGGAACCATCATGGTATGGGCGGGTATTTGGATCGGCGGAAGAACTGAGTTGATTTGGATCAGAGGCAACCTCAACGCTCAAATTTATGCTGAGACGATTGTATCAGACGTCATCGTTCCTCTACAAGTGCAAATCGGTCCCTTATTTCAGTTAATGCATGATAATGCACGACCGCACACCGCAAGAGTTGTAAGACAGACTCTCGCCGCAGCTAACATCAATGTCCTGCCCTGGCCTGCTCAGTCGCCAGACTTGAACCCGATTGAGCATGCATGGGATATGCTACAGAGAAGAGCTCTGCCGAATATGGAGGGTATCCAGTCGCAAGAAGACCTTTTTTTGTTGTTGCAACGAACATGGGCGGCCATTCCACAGCGTGATTTGGATGAACTCATTTTGAGTATGCCAAACCGATGTTCTTGTGTTGTTAGTGTTCGCGGTAGAAACACGGATTATTAATTGTTTAAGTTACCCAATAAAATTTTAACGAAAACTGTTATTTCAGTCTTTTTTTCGAACTTTAATGTTAGTGGTTCAAATGTCAAAAATCCCTTTATTAGGAAAATGGCAAATTTCTTTATTAATGCAAAGGTGACTTGGTTTATCGTTACTGTGACAAACGAAAACACTTTATTTGATGAATCCTTAAAGAAAATTTTAATTAATATCAATCAGGAGAAAAGTTATTGCAAAAATATATGTTGATCCCTAGATACTTTTGATGTGTGTAGTTTATCAAAATGTTCGCGGGCTTAGGACTAAAAGTGATACTTTCTATCGCCAAATGTTACTAAATTCGTATGATATTATTGTTCTTACAGAGACGTGGTTATTGGATGGGGTTTTAAATTCTGAACTCTTTGATGAGCGGTATATTGTGTCGTCGCGACCGAGATTATGTTTTGACCGGGCAATCGCGTGGTGGGGGTGTACTTATTGCCACCCGTAGGGAACTATCAGTTGAATGCCAACCTAATTTTCATTCCACAGCAGAGGATCTATGGCTCAGCATACGCATGAAAAACTCAAATACCCGCAAGCATATTACTTTGCATATTTGTGTTATTTATTTATGTCAACAAAACTTAGGCCTTTCTTTCTCTTTGCAACTTCTCAATTACCTCACAAAATTAAACCAACTAGTTATGACTAATTCTTCTGACACCTTTCTCGTCATTGGTGACTTTAACATGAGCGGTATTAACTGGGTCCTATCTGAGAATCTGTCGCTCGTCCCAATGAACCCCAACGGTCATGACGAAGTTTTACTTTGTGACGAATTATGTACACTGGATTTTGGGCAGTACAATGGTGTCCGTAATAGGTATGGTAAAATTTTAGATTTGGTACTCTCAAACCAGTCAGTTAACGTGGCTGAATGTTCAAACCCGCTTGTTCCCATTGACGCCTACCACCCAGCACTTCTAATTAATTTAGATTTCGTTGAAGCTCCTCTGTTAGAGTGTGCGTCACGGACGCAATTCCAGTTCGACAAGGGTGACTATGAGTCTATCAATAATGATATTTGTACGACTGACTGGGAATCTGAGTTTTCGACACGATCAATTGATGATTCAGTAACCTTTTTCAATGAAGTTATACTTAATTTACACAATAAATACATTCCACAAAAATTATATCGCAATAAAATATATCCAACTTGGTACAACTCGGGACTTATAAAAACAATTAAAGAAAAATACAAATATTTAAGAAAATATAAGACGTACGGTAATTTAGCTGACGAGTCAACATTTAAGCTTCTTCGCGAAAGAGTAAAGATATTAGAATTGCAATGTTATGAAAACTATCTGAAACTAACTGAAATATCTATTAAAGAAAACCCTAAATATTTTTGGACCTTTGTTAAAAAACGACACAACTCAAATGCAATTCCGAGCACTTTAAACTATAATAACGAAGCGTTGCGTACCGGTGAATCAATATGCGAAGCGTTTTCCACGTACTTTCATTCTACATTTCTCAAAACCAGCCCTAGTAATACAAATTCGTCACCCCCGCTTTTTACCGAATCTTCCAGCCTATCATCTGATATCTGTAGCATTGTAGTGGATGTTGAGGAGGTTTCTAACTTGCTTCGTAAGTTAGATACATCTAAGGCGACTGGTCCGGATAATATTTCATCCAAATTCCTTGTACGGTGTGCAACTTCGATTGCCCGGCCCATTTCGATTCTGTTCATCAAATCTTTGAATGCTTGTGTTGTAGCTAATCTGTGGAAATCTGCGTTTATAACTCCTATTCACAAAAAAGGAGTCAAAACGGAAATCCTTAACTACAGGCCGATATCCAAACTCTGCATTATAGCAAAGATATTTGAAAGGATCATCTTCAACCAGGTATATAGCTCTCTAAAAAATACATTTAGTTCCTTCCAACATGGTTTTTTGAAAGGAAGGTCTACCGTCACCAACTTAATTCTGCTAAACGATTTTATTACTGACGCCATGGACAACGGTAAACAGGTCGATGTCGTTTATACTGATTATAGTAAGGCTTTTGATCGGATAGATCATGAAATCTTGCTATCAAAGTTGCATAGCATGGGTATACGAGGTGATTTACTCAGATGGTTTTCTTCTTATCTGGAGAATAGGTCCCAAGCAGTAGTATTAAGTAATTATATATCTAGTTGGGTACCTATCCCCAGTGGAGTCCCTCAGGGTTCATTGCTTGGCCCATTGCTTTTCATCATGTACATCAACGACATTGACTCTTGCCTGATTTCATACAAATTGTTGTGTTTCGCTGATGATATGAAAATTTACGCCACAATATCATCACAGGTGGAAGTGATTGCACTTCAGGATGATTTACGTCGGTTGGAGGATTATTGTCAAAGAAGTAAGCTGGATCTTAACCCAGCCAAATGCTCGGTCGTAACATATTCTCGAAAGCGCTCAGTTATAACTGCATCGTATAGCCTGGGTGACCAAGTACTACCTAGATCGAATTCCATCCGAGATCTGGGAGTATGTCATGATTCCAAACTCACTTTCGAACTTCATGTCGATGCCATAGTGGCTAAAGCATCCAAATCATTAGGTTTCATAATGCGGCTATCCAAGTGCTTCACACAAGCCAAAACCTTAAAGATTCTATATTGCACTTTTGTTAGAAGCCACTTGGAGTATGCATCTGAAATATGGAATCCATGTTACCATAAATATATTGATCGTATAGAGAGCATCCAGAGAAGATTCATTAAGTTTTTGTGTTATCATCAAAAAGTGCCCTACCGATCTGAAGATTACCTCAGCCTCTGTAAGCAGTATCATATATTACCTCTAATGAACCGCCGAGCCATTTCTGACTGTGTTCTTTTATTTAAGACTTTCAATAATAATATTAAATAGCCTTCTTTCAGGCGGGAACAAGGTGCGCGCCTTCAACGGTTGGGTCATGCCGGTTTTAATGTACTCTTTCGGCATACTCAAATGGACTCAGACCGAACTCGACGCTCTGGATAGGAGAGTCCGTACACTGCTGACAGCAAACCGGATGCATCACCCACGATCATCGGTGATGAGACTGTACATCCCGCGGAAGTGCGGGGGTCGAGGCTTTTTAAACGCGAAGACCCTCCACAATCGCGAGGTGTGCAGTCTCAGGGAATATTTTTTAAAAACCGAGGTGGGTATGCACCGAGATGTGGTTGCAGTGGACAAGGGACTTACCCCACTTTCCATGGCTAAAGAGAACTGGCGCAAACCTGTAGTACTTACTACCGATGACCGCAAGGAAGTATGGCAAGGCAAGGAGCTTCACGGGCGCTTTTACCGGGCTCTTCATGGGCTCGATGTAGATTTTCTAGCGTCCGTATCCTGGCTACGTTTTGGTGACCTTTTTGGGGAAACTGAAGGTTTTGTTTGTGCGATTATGGACGAAGTTATGTTGACGAACAACTACCGGAAATATATTATGAAGGACGGGACGGTTGACGTGTGTCGGGCATGTCACCGTCCGGGTGAATCCATCAGACATATAATTTCTGGATGTTCTCGTCTGGCTAACGGCGAGTACTTGCACAGACACAACCAAGTGGCCAAGATTATTCACCAGCAACTCGCCTTGAAATATAAACTTGTGGAATCTGAGGTACCGTACTACAAGTATGTGCCCGACCCAGTTCTCGAGAAAGACCATGTCACGTTGTACTGGGATCAGTCTATCATTACCGACAGGACTATTGTCGCCAATAAACCTGACATTATGGTGATAGACCGATTAGCGCGCCGCGTAATGATAGTCGATGTTACCATTTCGCATGACGAGAACCTCGTGAAAGCTGAGAAAGAGAAACAATTAAAATATCTTGACTTGGCACACGAGGTTGTCGATATTTGGAATGTGAACTCGGCTATCATTGTGCCGATTGTCGTGACGGCCAATGGCCTTATGGCCAAGAGCCTCGACGAACATCTTTCGAGGCTCTCTTTAGGCGGTTGGATCAAGGGCCTGATTCAGAAGGCAGTACTCCTCGATACGGCTCGCATTGTGAGGAGGTTCCTGTCTCTGGAGCCCTAACCACCGGTAGCTTGGACCCTGCTCCCGATACCGGCGGACAACTATTTTTTTATATTTTTAAATGTTTTTTTATGTCTTTTTTTTAAGAAATATTTAAAAATGTAAAAAAATTAGATGATAATTGAATAAAGGATATTAATAGCTCTGATCTTTTATCCAAATTTTATTTTAACGTTCCCGGTAGGTCGAAGCGATGGTACCCGCCGCTGCGTGTTCCATTTACTTCCACTAATTATAGGCAAAATTCATTTATTGTGCGTGCAAGCAGTAACTTCAACCAAATATGCAAACAGCATGATTTTGATCCCTTTTTAACAAGTGTGTCCTCGGCCAGAAGGTGCCTGAGCCTTAGCTTTTTTAATTAAGATATTTCATTTTATGTTAAAGTTTACTATGTGTAGGTATTTAAGTAAGTTGTTGAATTATTAAAGGTTAAATATAAGCTGAATAGATTTAAGTATTAGTGTCTATATTGGTAGTATTAAAATATGTGTTTTAGTTTAAGCTTTGATGGTGTCCTTTGATTTTTACTTTATTGTGGCAGCGATGTGTTGTTCACACTTTTTTTTGTTTACACTCTGTTTTTTATAAGTGAAGACTTATCATTGGCTGTCAGTCTCACGTACTATTTTTAATCGGTTTTGTTAGCTGTTAGTCTTCCATAGATGACAAATAAATAAATAAATAAATAAATAAGCTTTAGGACAAACTGGCATATGATATGACCACGGCTATCCCCTGAACATCACTATGAATATGTTTAAAGACATTAAAACATATAACGTGTACGTTGTTTATTTAATAGGCGATAAATATTTAATAGTTTGTACATAACAATTTCAGATGAGAATATTTTCATACTTTTTAAAGTGTGATTTTTCAGTAGTCGTGTTTCAGTTTTTGAACTCATTTATAATATTCGAATGTGGATCCGCGCAATCCCGTTATATCGCCGCGCATCCACGACAAAACAACATCACGAGTTTTTGTTTTCAGATAATTTAGTTTGTGGGTTCACGTTCCATCGATACCCAAGGTTAAAACAACAAATAGTCATAAAATACTAACCTCACAAGAAAACACAGCGGGCTCCCTACTGCCATTCCACACCCTCTTCGCCTTACTCTTATCACCATCCCCACTATCCGCACAATCCCCACTACTGCCCCCGCTCGCCATAGAGTACAAATTGAACGTATTCCAAAAGTCTTCCTCACTTCTAGACGTCGTTATGGTCCCAGAAATATTCTCACTAAAAATATTCTTTCCAATTTTGTCTACGCCAAAAAGATATATAGGATTAAAATTCTTCAATATACTGTCTCTTTTCGAATACAGGTCTGCATGGAGTTTCTTCAGGGTCTGGTGGCTGGCAACTCCTGGATCTACATCCAGGTCTGGAGGTAGAATGATTCGGAGACCATCCTTAAGGAATTGATTGTTGATTTCAACTTCTAAAATTGTTGTGAGATCAGTCTTATCTTGTCTTATTAGGTCCTGAAATTGTGAAACAATACGTTTTAACCTTAACACATAAATAACATCACGCCTGTAATCCCCGAATCCCCGCTAGGCAGAGGTGTACCTAATAGTGCACCCACATTACGCCAGTTATGTTTAAGCCCCATGTTATAGGGGTCGAGCCTATTGCCACCAACCGGGCACAAATCCAGACTCCGTGGCTGCTACTAAGAAATTCCCAATAGGAAGACCCAATAACACTTTGCCTGACCTGGGAATCGAACCCACTGCGACCGCTAGACCAATGAGGCGCTTTAATATAAGTTAGAGCTATCATTCAGAATTTGCGTAGTAAACCTCGAAATTGCTTTCGCACTTTTTAAAACATTTTCCAATAAATTGAAACTACTCAAGGTCTACCGAACAACTGTCACACAGACAAATAAGTATACCGTTTCATTTTATGACGTGCGAGTGACATTCAACCTCATTACGAAGTCAATTATACTGCCATTGCTTTTTCTTTAACCAAGCAACCTTAATGTTTGGAAAAGTGCTGTTAAAATTATAGACGTTTCAACCAGATCTCTAAACCTAAATCTTTTAGCCGGCTATAAGCGGCAGTAAGCATTTTCAATTAAATGAGCTGCATAAATACTACTGATTTTTTTGTGTGGCCGGATGGCAACAAAACATTACATTATCCAATGGTCATGTTACATTATTCCCTTTGCAATTGTACTAGGTATTTAAGTATGAGGCTTATACATATACGAGGCTATGACATACATAATAACTTTTTAATGAAGAAACTGTCTCCCAAGTCACAGGAAAAAACCTAGTTTGGGAGCCATCTGTGGGACATCATGTCTGTATGTTGTACTTTCAGGTGTACATATGTAACAACGTTGTCACTGTATTGAAATAAAGAATTTATTTTTAAAGGCCACTGCTTCATGAGGTCCTGGGTCGATTCCCGAAATGTGGGTGTACCATTAGGTGTACACCTCTGCCTGACCCTTCGGGGATAACAGGCGTTATGTTATGTTATGTAAAGGCCAGGGCTTAAAATACTTGAAGTATTCTCACCTCAACAGGCAGTGTGTCCCAGGGCCTCTTATTACACTCTAACTCCTCAACTAGTTCAAACTCTGAATTACCAAGAGTTAGGTGCACCTGCCGCTGGTTGCTGCTGCCGTATTGGATGCGGACCTGAAGATCAAAGACAGGAGATATGATAACTAAAACCTGCCGAGCTATTATTATTTATTTTTTTACGGGGTGGAATTATACTTGTTTTATATTTTATGTTTGTACTATTTTTAACCGTCTTCAAAAAAAAGGAGGAGGTTCTCAATTCGGTTGTTTTTTTTTTGTGGTTCTTACCTCATATCTTCATCATTTATGAACCGATTTGAAAAATTCTTCTTTTATCTGAAAGGATATACTTCCCGATTGGTCCCATAGAAATTTTATTAAAATCGGTTCAGTAGTTTGTTTTTTAAATCAAAATAGCTGGAAAATATGTCATCCAAGTAAAAGAAATTGCGAAATTGATACTTGACAAGGTTTTGTGTATGATACTATAACTAAAAAGGGTAAAATTAAAACCTTTTTTTTTTGCAAAAAACATATCCAACTTCCAAAAAAAAAAACACAAAATAAGTGAAAAATAACTTTACTGTCGGAAGTCGGTGCCAAAAAGTCAACGAAACAAGCAATAGTCACTGGCTTCCGAAAGTAAAGTTATTTTTCACTTTTTTGAGTTTTTTTTTGGTAGTCCGTTATTTTTTTGCAAAAAAGCACCGTATTGGACGAGTCTGTAATGTTGATATAATTAGTGGTAAATAAATAAAACTTGTCAGATGATAATGGACACTGGATTTTTTGTGTTTTAAACTGTTGACATGGGAAATTAAGGTTTTCTTTCGTGGACGAAAGCTGATCTCTAAACAAACTGCTGTGCACTAGCGAGTGATAAAAATAATAAAAATAATCAAATCCCTGATTTTGGGCAAGGATTAAAATTCACTAGGTATTCAGAATTTGTGTTCTTGGAGGGTTTCACACTCTTTCAAGTGGCCGCAATAAAATAAAAACTTTAACTGTCTTCATAATTAGCAGTTATTACAAAAGCAAGAAATAGCTTGCCTTTTCAATCTTGAATCGTATGTGTTTTATGTCCCCCAAAAAACGAACCACTCCATTCGTCCCACTCACCCATCGGCATCCTCTGGGCGGCGGGTCGGGCAGTAGCTGATGCCCTAGCAGACAGTGCAGCAGCCGGGCGCGGGCAGACGGAGACGTGCCCAGTAGTACCAGAGCAGTGGAGCGGAGAGACTGACTGCCCACCTCTTGCACTGCTGTGAATACTTCTGGATCTGAGGAGTGAGATGATATTCACGTTAAGTCTATTTTTTTTTAATCTTTCTGGCTATTGGTGACAACATCGTTATGAAATGGAAAAAACAAGTGTAATTTAAATGTGATGCTTTAAACAGACATTTGACGACCTACACTAAAAACGTATGTGCTACCTTTCACTTATTTCCCTTAGCCGTCAAAGTAAGGTGAACAGCAACTTTTGGCCACGCTCATTCCAACGTAGTCTTCATCCATCGCTTTCAACCAGGAGAACGAGCTGGCCAGATCGACCTCTACAGCAGACCTATTAGGCAATAAAGAACTCGGGTATGTTTTCATTTGTCTTACAACGTCATCCATATTTGTTCCCTGTGTTTAAAACACACGTAAAACCCACTAAATTACGATATATAAAAGGTAATAAGAAGAAGTAATCATTGGTTCGAGCGATCTAAGCGATTTGTGAGGGTGTTAGGAGGCCACATAGATTTAGCTAATTTCTCCGCTTCACATTCCTGTCCAGACAAGACCACGACAAACGATTCCCTATCAGATT
The DNA here is from genome assembly GCA_964057025.1 of Standfussiana lucernea. Taxonomy (NCBI): domain Eukaryota; kingdom Metazoa; phylum Arthropoda; class Insecta; order Lepidoptera; family Noctuidae; genus Standfussiana; species Standfussiana lucernea. The sequence goes on from OZ059809.1 coordinate 923,791, forward strand.
TCAGTAACTGAAGCCACCATTAAATTTACTCTGATAAAAATATTTCTAACTTTTTTGAATTTTTTTTTTTTCATGAGACCTGAATTTTTTCATCCGACTTCTTCACGGCTCAAAATTTTGATCCGAATAGTACAAGAGGTCAGACAGCTATGTAAACATGAGCTATGCGTATACAAGGTGTAAACGGGCCCATCATGAAGCCGAAAACCAAGTATTCTGTACATCAAACTTAATAATTCTACGCAAAAATGATTGCTGGGAAACGACGTTTTTTTTACCTGAAAAATTACGGTAGGACTCAATGTAACGCACTCAAAACATTGTGCTAGTGGATGCATTGAGTAGTAGGTCATGGAGGTATTTAAAGTAAAGTTACATTTAAAACTTGTATTTTCTTTTAAAGTTGTGAAGAAGTAGAAACTTTGACCTCCAATATCGCCGTAACTAGAAGGTTCCGAATAAAAAAATGGTTGCAATGGGGGAGAACAAATACCTATCGCCTTCTTTATGGGTATGTTTACACCCGTTATAGACATGGATAATTTTTTTCAAAGTTTCTGATGCATAGAGTGCAAGCGTCCTTTGCAGTTTTACAATTCTCGCAAGGACAATTGCGCAATATGCAGCTAACCAGTTTATTTATTTAATCTATTTATAAACGCATAGCGGTCCGGTGGGCTCACGATGACGTCAGATTAGTGCAGCTAGCCATTTTGTTATAATGTACCTACTAGACTAGGTATTCTCTTAGGGAAGGAAATTTTTGAACATATAACTAGTTATTAATTGGCGTTGGTAGCGATAATAATATGTAAGGCGTGAATAGGCAACATTACAGCTTCCTGTTAGTATTTTTAGAAGGATTTTTTCCTGCAACAGTTTTTAGGTAATGTTAAACAACAAAAGGTGGACATTAGTGAACACGTTGGCCAGGGGAAGTGAACACGTTGGCCAGGGGAGAGACGCCTGATAAAGACATGCACTGCCCTCATTGGTAATGTTCTTTAGAAAGGTCAGGTGCGTAGCAGGTGTTCCGACCGGCGTTTGTGTATTATTACCAGATGTATGAGCTTGAAAAATTGAATTAAGGTACTGTGCTAGAAGGACATAAGCTTTCTCTAGCCTCACCACAAAGCCTGCACTTCTTAATACATCGGATTACCAAGACCCTGAGGACCTAAAAGTCGCAATGGCTTTCAAGCAATTCGTCTTTCTGGAACGGCTTGCAACACAATTGACATAAACGTTTCGCTAGCTAATCATCATTAAGTGTCATCGTGGTTATCGATGGTAGAATGTTACTTTGTCTATGCTTTCTGGTCGTCGGTCAACCCAAATGCCCCCTAGCCGAGTGGAGGGGGATGCATGCGCAACTCACCAAAGTGCAGTATATCGGCCACATCGTGCAACGCGCGCTGCGTGTCCCTGACGAGTCCGCGCAGGGTGCGCGTGCGCACAGCTACACGCCGCGACCACACGCTGCCGCCCGCCATCACTGGCGCCCCCTGGCCGATTGGAGGGGGGAGAGGGTTGCATGCAGTGACACCTGGAAATAAAGAAAAGAAAAATCTTGAATAACGTGTTGAATTAATATTATAGATGATCTATGTAATTTAAATTTCGAGTTTTCATATTTGGTTTTTATTTTTGTCTGTCCTCCACTCGGTGACCTCTGAAGACTCTTTATGAATAATGTGTATAACAATTCTCTTATAATATCCTTAAATAAAAGCATCCAAATATCGTCAAAGTTATTTAATTCTAACATAACCTAATACAGACACCGTAACAAATTCATTGTTTCTGGTGTGGATCTACGTTCAGGAAGAGGTTCATTTAATTGTGTATAAGTATATTTTGCACCTTTATTCTCTGACCCCCCACCCGACCCTTGCCCTAAGAGCCAGCCCGCGCCGCTGAGCAAGTAGCTTTAAATTCCCCAAATAATAATAACATGACCCAGCCTGTCCCCACTTGCTGCTCTCCTCTCAATGACGGCCTAAGCCGAGGTCCGAGACCCACTGGGAGTGCCCTTAGCGAGCGGTCATTTAATTTTGTAATCTAGTTTGTAAGCCCTGGCTGGGAGCCTTAAATTCATTTGAGATCACCACAGGATAGTCCGGTTAAGTAGTAAACCAACCATAGCGAGTTGGCGTGCTGCGAGTGGCCATTAAAAAAATATATATATACATATATTCTTTGACTGCATTGGCAATCAACGATTTGTTGTGTATTGTCCTAGACTCTTACACCCGTATCCATTACAATTATTAAATATACAAGTTCAATTAATTACTTGAGTCTAAGTAATTGCAATTTTTTTATGCAATAGACTAGAATTTAAAATAAGTAAGAACCGTCATAGAAAGCCAAGCTAAGAATTCTAACTTTTTACAGTTCTAACTTCAAGCAATTACTAAACTACATAATAATAAATCGTGTCTTAAAAAATGTCATTTACTTAAGTAAACACTTTGACTTGTTTATAGACACGGGTGTTAGTATAGGATGTCCTACGGCTAAATCGAGAGACGATCTTCACAGCGTGGCTGATAGCAGCTGTATGAGAGTCGCCGAGTCCTATGTCCAGCAGTGGCCTGATGATGAAGACCATTATGATTGTGTCAGCACATGCTATGTAAATCTAACCTAACTCAACTGAAGTACGTTTGTGGGTTACTGTTGACCTAAAACAGCATTCTTAGCACAATCGCATAGCTCTTATCGATACGAGCCATGCGAGAGTAGGTCATGTGTTGAGATTAGCCAGTGAGAAAGAATTGCAGCGGATCCGACCGCCCTAGGTGCGTACTATATGTATACTTCAATCTCACTACATGTTATAAAAAAAAGTCTGTCTGTCTGTCTTTTCGCGATAAACTCAAAAAATACTGAACGGATTTTCATGCGGTTTTCACTAATAGATAGAGCGATTCGTGAGGTTTAGGTATATATTTTGTCAAGGTTTTGTGTAAATTGGTTGAAATATGACGATAGTTGTTGGAAGTGTCGGAAAAAGTCAAGCCGCCTAATATGCTCTACTACCCGTGCGAAGCCGGGCCGGATCGCTTGCAAATGCGAAAGTTTGTGTGCAAGTTTTTTACTCTTTCAAGCAAAAACTACTGAATGATTTGGATGAAATTTGGCACACAGATGGTTTATAACTTGGATTAACACATAGGATACTTTTTATCCCGGTAGTACGATCCCGTGGGAAAGCTGGGACAATTACCGAAATACACGCGCGTGAAACCACGAGCATTAGTTATATAAGCGTCATAAATACATGATAAGACGTTTCTGACTTTTTTTTTATAGCTGACACTGGAAGGAAGACTGGCATACAAATAAGACTGGCATCCAAGTAAGACTAATAACTGTGAACGTAATGATTGGACCAAAAAGTTTAATAGGGATGACGTCATGACGATTGGTTTATGTAATTAGCTTTACACAGTCATTACACCGAAAAGTCCCGGTGTGGGAGGGACAGACCTACACTAAACGCGCCTTAACTATGATTCATACTAATATCAAATATACTGCGCAGGAGCGTCAATAATTCTGCCGGGTGCTGCGGGTTGTTCGAAAGAGATACCGCGGCCCCGGAACACAAAGGGCGATGAAGGAACATGGGTGGGTTTTAGTCAGTAAAAGTCTGACACTCCCTCCCGCTCAGCCCAGAGCGGGAGAAGTCATTTGATGATTTCCCATCCGGAAAAAAAAAGGAGCGTCAATAATGTGCATATTAAGTAATGCCTAAACTAGACATCACATGACGTCATATTACAAAAAATTAACCACAAATGATGACAGAAGCCACACATACCCGTTCCAGTACGTTTAGTTCACACTCGGTACTCTGACGGCTGCCTCACTGAATACACCGAGCGACTGCCTCGTTGGCCTAGTGGTTGCAAGCGCTACTGCTGAGTATGAAGTCCTGGGTGCAATTCCCAGGTCGGGCAAATTGCAACTGGGGTTTTTCACCAGAAATTTCTCAGTAGCAGCCGGGATTAATATCTATGCCCGGTTGATGGCATAGATATAGCTATTGCAACATGGTGAAATGTGGGTGTGGTGTACATAAGTTACAGCTCTACCTAACTCTTCGGAGATTACAGGCATGTTGTTATGTTTAACAAAAAACATTGAAGTCATTTTACAAAAAATAAATAAAACCACAAGTGACTAAAACCACAAAAAAAACGCGTTCAAGTACGTTGAGTTCGCACTCGGTACACTTCGTCCGACGCAGGCGCAACTAATACGTTCATTATCAGCACAGACTAAGTACAGAAGTACCGGTACGCAGTGGCGCGATAAGAAACGCACATGGTCACCACTTTAGCGGTACATTACACCCAATGTCGGAGTTATCATGACGCAGACACAGACTTGTGGAGTCATTAGGCAAATCGGGAGTTTAATTTGTAACCGAGACATCATTGACTTGAGGGCTTCCAGAAATGGTATTCGTCTAGTCCCTGCACCAGTATTTTGCTCTTTGAGATCCATTTATGAACTATGTGTTGATAGTATTGTAGCGGCACCATAAAAACTTCTACAGCAACGTGGTGCAAAAAGGACTACAGCGCCATCTATGACAAAAATGAAGAACTAACATCAAATTCCTACATCGCGCAAGTAAAGTTATCCGCGACTTACGACTGCACGTACATATAGAAAAACCCGACAACAACTATCGGGCAGTAGCCCACCACACACAACACCCGTCTGGTTAGATGATCCTCCCTTTTCTATGGGGGTTGAAGAACTTTACACTTTGTTCTTCTTACCCTAAAGTGTCTTCGTCCGCGTGGTGGTTATACATTATCAAACAGCCCAGGTTTGTTTAATTCACTCATGCATCAACTGCATCTGATAAACCGTTAAAGCGTGAAAAGGTAACAGATAGACACGAGTTACTTTCGCATTTATAATATGAAGGAAATGCCGATTTAATCTAGAAAACGGCGTTTACGTAATTTTTCAGTCTTTGTAGATGAACTGAACTTTCTCCTTCTGTCTTTCCGACGGCGGCGGTTAGAACCTTTTTATTTTGTTCAGAGTCGAAGGTCGGGCTAGCATTTATCTTTATTTACATAACGTTTTCATGTGTTCATTATTCCGCTTGTGAAAACTTTAATGGTACTTCTGCTACGCTAATGATTAATCATTATTTCGGCCCAGATTTTGAAATTGACACGTGTTTAACTACGCCGTTAGATCTCGCTTATGAAAAGACCAGATGCAAGATTTTGGACATACGAGTAGTTTCTAAGTGTGTTTTCCCCAACTATTTTGGGGTGCTTCCGGTTAACTACCAGTATTTTACATGGCACGTCTGAAAATCTGACTTCCACAACCCAGTTACTGGATAACACGATACCCATCGTCTGCCTAGCCTTTTCCCAACTATGTTGAAGTCGGCTTCCAGTCTAACCGGAAGCAGCTGAATACCAGTATTTAACATGGAGCGACTACCTATCTCACCTCCACAATCCAGTTGGTACTGGTTATACGATACCCCTTGGTATGACTGGTTGTCAGACTTTCGGGCCACTGACTACTTAACGACTGTCAAAGATCCACAATAGATAGCCGACACCAACGGCGTACTTTCCGAGGCACGGAGGAAACTTGTATAAAATGGATGGTCACCCATCCACGGACCAACCGAGGCAAGCGTGGCTTAACCTGAAGATCGACCCTAAGCAGCTGTGATTATTTAGCCATAAGCTCCTCTTGGATAACACGATACCCCTTGGTTGTTTATCAAACAATGCCCGTGAAGATCGTCAAAGATCTACGAATGAAAGTCGGAACGGGAACCGACTGGCTAACGTGTTTTTTCAGACACGGAGGAACCTCGGCATAAAATGGATTTAAGTAAAGTAAGTGTTCAAAAGTAATCATGACCATTAGAGATAAGTGTTGTGCGAAAATTAGAAGAAGTCATATCGCACGTCCTCTAAAAAACTGTCATAACACAAAAATTTTAGGTTTTTAGATAACACCCATCTCAATGTCAATTCTCCTTGATCTATAATTGAAAAAAAAAACTCCAAAAGTTTAGGTTCTGCGAAAATAATTAAATCACAGAATGACACACGCGAATGTTTTTTACGGATATCATCGGCCGGACACAAAAAAACTTTAAAGTATAACATCTCAAAACTGATTTTTTTGTGTTACGACGGTTTTTTTTAAGGACGTGCGAATAATGTTCGTGATACAAGAATTTCATCTTGAGCAGCCCTCGTTTTGTGGTTGGCAACAGAAGGCAAATCGCGCTAATAACTTGCGTTTACGTACTTTGTCGTTAGTGTTCTAAACTGTATTTATGTAAGGTGTTTATGTGTTCATAATTTTCTTACAATTTGTAGGTACTTAACTGATGTATGTATGTACCTATGTATGTGGCAACTTTCTCTTCTCACCTTACGAAACCTGACTAGAAGACGGTATGTAATGTTATTTTATATTACCTAAGCGATTAGATACATTAACCTCTAGACACCTATGTGATAAGGACTAATTGGCATGTTTACACCGTTACCTTACCCATACAATGATCTGATCCGAGTGTTTTTGTACCTTGTTTCCTCCGTGCCTCGGAAGCACGTTAAGACGTCGGTTCCGGCTTTCATTTGTAGACCTTTGACAATCGTTACAGGTTGTAGGTGGCCCGAAAGTCTGACAACCAGTCATACCAATGGGTACCGTATTACCCAGTACTAACTGGGTTGTGGAGGTCAGATAGGAAGCCGACCCCAACATCGTTGAGAAAAGGCTAGGCAGATGATGATGACAATATTCGCTTCTAAAACTTTCTTTTTTCTACCAAAATTGTCAATGTGATGCCTAAGTACCAATTGCAATTTTGGTGTTTAATCAACGACAAATATCTGCGAGTAAGTAAACTATTTAAGTATCGAAAACTCTTGCGGAATTATTCAATGACTTTTCTATGAGTTGTTCCTAGAAGTCGATTGAATGAGATTTCTTTTGAGTTTTTAGTCTTGGGGAGAATTGTGCAATTCTTCCAAATTATTTCGTTGCTTCGCTTTCAAATTGTACCTGTGCGTAATGCCTTTGGGACCAATTTTTTGTATGTGGATAGCGAAGGATCATTAAAAACCACAACATGCGATTCCCACGCAAAGCTAATAATATCACTGAAGAGAGAAGAAGAGAAGGGCTAAACCACAAAACTCCTGCATGACAATGACCAGAAACGCACGAAGTTGAAGATATTGGCCTAACCAACCTAAAAACTCTAAGAAACCTATCTTTTGGCGATGCTTACCAGCGCAATAATTCAAATTAAAAGTCATTTGTACGGGTTAGGCTGAAAATCAGCACTTGTAGAACGTCAAAGTTTACAAGAGACAGTCCCCCAAAACGCCCGCCCTTCGCCACTTCCTACTGTTTTAGCTAGAAAAAGGAAGTGGCGCAAAAAACTCACTAGCATTGGGTCCTTAACATAAGAAGCCGATTTGGAATAACAGCTAAAAGCGAAGGCAAATAAGGAGAAGAAATGTATTCTTTCATTGGTACATTTCTCTCTGTTTTTGCCTAAAAATAAAACATGACTTAACCGTATCATAAACGTCGATGTCGTTGAACTATTTGAACTTACATCATGCATGACAACAATGAATCTTACTTCAATTATCACAAACATCAACCTCAAAGACTGCTGGTCCTTCGAACCCTCAATAAACTACACCAGACATTTATTACGTGGAAACATTGCAAGGTCATCGCAGCCAGCGATAACCTACAGGACAATTACCTTGGAACCAACAAACAAACGTCACTCGGACCAAAGTAAACAAATCGCGTAGTAACCTTATTCTTAATCTATGTTTCAAGAGCACTGATAGTTTTTAATTGATGTTCTGAGAAAAATTGTGTTATCAGAATGGCTGACACTTTTTTTAGAAGGGTTGAGAACTAAACACATAAAGGTACTCCTACCGAAAACGTACGTACTCGAAAGCGTAATATCAAGGCCGCGATCTTCGTTTCTTCTTTTCTTTCTAGCGTAATGATACCAAAAAGTTCAATTATAACCCCGCTCACTGATGCAAGCTGTAAGCAATGGTCATCAAGTGAAAGGCGCAAAATGGAAGGTGGCAACTGTCTGTAGGGAGTTGTTACTGCTGCTACGCACTTGACATCTGTGCCGTCCATGAACCCCCCTCTGCGGTAATTGCCTTTACTCTGGCCGACTTGGGTTCAAAGTCTAATCCAGATATTTCGAAGTTTTTGTTCAGGACATGCTGGGTCCCTCAAGATGTCCCTTCCCTTTCGTACGCCGTTTTGAGAGGATGAGAGGGGTGATGAAATTAATTGCACATAGTAAAGTGCATGCCTGGATTTGATCTCACAACCCACAAGTCATCAGACGATGCTGATACTCTCACAAAAACTTGCAAACAATGTAAACTGCGTCATCAATACATAAGAAAATGTATAGTGCAGACAAGTTCGGTGGACCTTTATCAAAACCGGCCCAGTAATTTGGATTGGCGACATTTTCTGCTCAAATAAACACATTTTTAATCTTTTAAATTCTTAATTTGATCAAATTAATCAAAAAACATTAACACATTTTATGTAAGAACCCGAAATTCAGGTACCTATGTATCTGCTGGATGCGTTAAGCATTTGACCGGTCAACGTGGCAACGTTATGGAGAGGCCGAGACCGAAGTCCAGCAAGCAGTGTTCGGCTTTCGGCTGATCACCATCATCTTCCTGCCCTTCTCCCATGTTACGTGGGGTCGACGCAACACGATTTTTTCTTCCATTCTCTCCTGTCAATCGTTACGCTATCATATACTCCTTTGTCTGGTTGGTTTATTTAATCAATGCTTCCGTACAATATGGGTATTTTCGATCGACTAAGACCAGTTACAGTCGCAAATCATCACGTCTTATCATTCATTCGCGTGAGGTCATTGATTTTGTGGACTTTCGGCAATTAAATGATTATCATCTTAAGTAATAAAAGCTATCTAGTTTGTGTTGTAATAATTATAATAACGCTAAATATTCGTGATAAAGCTGGTTATGTAACTAGCAGCGGAATAAACGATCTCACTTCTTGTGTCACTGTTCCTGCCCTGTATTCTCTGATAATTAACAACAGACAGACGCATGTATTTGTAAGGGGTGTTTCTTTAGAGGCAGATAACTTTACTTTTTAGACTTTAGAGTCATAAAATTATCAGTCAAATAGAGCCTATTTCATTGATATTAAAACCATTTTTCTAAGTTTTATTTCAATTCAAAGTTCTCCGCCTCTAAAAAAACACCCTTTATTTCCCAAAGGGTTTAATTTGTCCCTATTCTACATCGATATTTATAAATAGTTAATGTTCTATTTCAGAATGTTATTATAGATCATCATACGTATAAAGTACACTACAGTACCAAGGGATATCGTATTACACAGTACTAAATGGGTTGTGGAGGTCAGATAGGCTTTCGCTCCATGTAAAATTCTGTTATTCAGCTGCATCCGGTTTGACTGGATGGAAGGAAAACTAGGCAGAAGATGATTATAACGTTAAATCAGAGCATATTATAGAAAAGCGTACAAGACCTACACTTGAAGACTGGAGTAACGTGACATCCAAATAAGAATTTTGCACAATTCAAGACTTGTCTGCACTAGGAAAGTATCGGCTTCAGAACAATTCAATATTGGACCAACACCAACCCACTGGGTCCACGTGGTCTCCGGCACATGTATGACATGCTTAGTGCAAGTGAAGCTTAATCCCCACCAAATCGGAGACGAGCGAATCTGTGCAGGACTTGGGAGACCCAGAAGATTCAACTAATCGCAGGAGAGACGAAAGACACGACGTGGACCTCAACCCATGTGATTGGTCGATTCCCGCTAGTTTCTCCGCTCTTGCACCTTGCCAAGGTGAAGTGAAGTCACACTTAAGATTTATACTTATACCTCTTTCCGTCCGTATTGTCATACATCGGCCGACCGGCCTCGGGGGGTACATCACCTTCAAAACCTTGATTTTGACGGAACAGTCTAAGAATAACCCGGTGACTCAAGCACTATATGTACTGGCGAATTTGCGATTGTATGAGATCAATTCATGTCACTACTGTTATGAATTGAAATGACCGTCGGTCCAGTGGTCGCAAGCTGCTGCTTAGTATCCATGGCGGACCTTCAAGCCTACAAGCTTGGCTTGCCCTTATAACCTACTACTCATGATGATGTTCAGGTTTCTGAACAGAATGCTTGTCTTATGCCACTGCTTAGTATGAAGTTGGCTTGATTAGATTCCCAATTTTATTGAGAACTTCAACTTTTTCTTCAACTTTCAACAGTCTAGTCAGGATTTGTTTTCGGTTAACGGCAATATGCTCGACCGCTATAACATGGGACTTGAACAGAACTGGTAAAATGTGGGTGAAAAGTCAGTGTCCTACATAACTTGATCCTTTTTTACAAAAAAGAGGAGAGAAAGATGGGTAATGCTGGGCACTGACTTTATTATGGTGGATACAGTAACGGTACGGTAAGATAGCCCTACGAGAACTACATGTCTGATGTTATGTCATGAATAAAAGGAGTATAGAAGATAGATAATTCCTGGTCTTTAGGACCGCAAGTCACTGTTAAGTCAATGTGTCAAATGCTGCCAAGCGACCTTGACTTCGAATGTCGGATTTAGTAAACTGATATTGATATTGGGTTTGTGAATCATTGATTGCGTTCGCGAAGTCACTTGCAATAAGTATTTTATTTCTCCCAACGGCCTGAAAGTCTGCCAAGCAGTCAGTAAGAGATATCGTATTAACCAGGACTAACTGGTTTGTGGAAGTCAGACTGGAAGCCGACCCCAACATGGTTGGGAAAAGGCTAGGCAGATGATGAGTTTAACAGAGGAAATGTATCAAAACAGCTAGACTAAAGCCTGTTCAAGTTTGAGATTCAAAATGAAAATGTATTGAAAGTGAAAGAATAAAACTTAACGGCGATTTGAAATTGATTTGAGTTTAAGAGCTCCGTTAGAACCGTTGCATTCTATTAACAGTTAAACATTATTGAATAGTGAAATAAACAGTAGATGGGCACTGGGAAAACCCCATCGTACAAGTGACTCTAGCAAGATTGCACATCATCCATTACATTGAGTCATACCAAAATAATGTTATGGTAGCGATTAAGTTAATTATTGAATCACTAGTTTCGAATATTAATTGCTGTTTGGGAATTAATTAAGACTGTTTACCTACTCACTCTACTTCCCTGTTCTATCCAAACGATTAAAATTTAATATACGGGGTGGAAGGGATACCGACGCGAAAACAGAAACCACATACTCAGTACATCATTGTGGACCCCCCGAAAAAAAATTTTTCGTTGGTTATAAAATAAAATAAAATCTGCTGTTTCCTACAAAAGTGCAATACCTACACGATCAAAATGTATGGAACAGCAGATATTTTTTTAATAACCAACGAATATTTTTTTCTATGTGGTTTCCGTTTTCGCGTTGGTGGGGGCTTCCACCCCGTATATCTAGCATCCCACTGCTGGGCAAAAGCATTCCCGTTCCCTTCCACACCTCTATCTTGCGTGATCTCTGGCCATGGTGGCCCTGCAAACAAGATCAGATTGATAAAGATTAGCCAACAAAAAAGAGCTATCCAAGGTGGAGCCAAGGATGGGAGTTGCCCATCCCTATTGTATTGTATAGCGGGCTGGTGTCCGTAACTCCACGTCCAAAGCGCGTATTTTACCCATCCCTTATTTTATTATGTATATTGAGACTTCCAGGTAGTCAGAAGCCCGAATGTCTGAACTCCAGTCTGGACACCCCTTGAAAAGACTGCGGGTTGCACTGGGACTAGTCCATCACTGCTCTCATATCAACATCTGCTTCTGCCTAGCCTTTCCTAAACCATGTTGAGATCAGCTTCGAGTCCTACCATATGCAGCTGGATAATAGTGTTTTACATGGAGCACCAGCCAATCTGTCTTTCACAACCAAGTTACTGGGTAATACAATACCCCTAAGACAATTTGTCAGACTTTCGGGCTTCTAACTACTCATAACTGATGTAAAAGATCTACAAATGACAGCCGGAACCAACAGCTCAATGTACTTTGCGAGGCTTTCACCACTGATGTTATATAAAACAATGATAAGCAATAAATTAATTTATAATAGCTGTAATACATATGTTGAGTACTTGAGATGGAAGGTGCAAGGTCTTTGAAATAAAATATAAAAGAATGTTTACACAACTGTTTCAAACAATGTCAGATAATTAAATGTGGTAAATAATTGAACTAACAGGTATTTTAGAAAATGGGCTTATTAGTTAATTGTTTGGTTGTAGGTAAGTTACATCATTAAGTTATGGTTGCACTAAGTCAGTAAGAGTCACGCATCTCAAGTTCAGGCAGAAAGTAGACTGTTAAGCATATTTTTAATATGGCATGCTGTTAGCATAAATAGGCGTACTTGCGACTACAAGACCCTGGCAGTTGGGAGAATGTCATGCTCACTCAAATGTCTTGCTGATGGTTTTCCAGTGTAGGATCATTCAGTTCTCTTCAAAATGGTTGAGCGGAATGGTGCTAGCACCATGATCATCTATTAGCTGCCTCGGTTTATTTTAATTTGGAATTGTTGATTTTATCAGTTTACTCTACCTGTTTTTCATGAGCATGTTTTTCTACATAATTCTCAAATTCTTTATGGAATTTATTGCCCATTCTTCTCCATAGAGCCATCCTTCCCATTCACAGTTATTATGGCTTGTGAATGGGACATTTTTTTTGTTACTGACAGTTCAAGTAATGGTCTATTATAAATAAATGTTTTTAGTTTCGAGTTAGACCATTCTCTCTGTGAACCCCTTCTGAACACATCTGGTAACTATGTGTAGTACATTGTTCCATTTCCTAAACTCACAAACTGGTTCAGGTATGTCTCACATGACAAATATTACCTTCAAGATTTTTGTTTTAGGATTAAGACAACCCTTTTTGATCCAGTTTCCTTCACTGTTTTGGGACCACATCAGTGATAAATATGTATAAAGCAAACTGGGCAACTGGGCTTCAGCCTACAGCAATTAAACTGTAGGTGTTATTACTGGGCCGTCACTGTCCTTCAATAATATAGGAGAAACATCATACAAACTTGAAGGTCTGCTCTCAATTATTTGGCATACATAATATTTATTATTACTTATATCTCGGAAAAGGTCAGTAACACTTCTTAACTGTTATTGTTTACAGTTACAAGGCAACTTGAGGTCCACTCGTAAAAACGATGCAAATATTTTAACAAATAAAAAATTTATAATCCTATGTTTCTGCAAAAATCTCATTAACTATTGCATTACAGTTGAATATTATTAATGTCATAGCATTAAAAGAGTACGGAGAAATGAAAGTTTAAATTAAGTGTGACAACTGGCAATAGACACAAGAAATATTGTTTTAAAAATGTCATTTGCTAAACTTTTACTTTTACCAAACATTTCAGACAAGCAAACATCCATCTTATATCAAACAACATTGGAAATATTATTCTTTGAAGACAATGTTACTCGCCCAAAAACCAGTTTACCCGCTTTATTTATATACAAGACGCACATTACCGTCAGCGAGTACAATATCAACCGGCTTGTAATGAACAATGTAATATTTTTTCCCAAAAAAGTGGAGGTAAACATAAAATTGTTGCAGAATTCGCGCCACAAAAAATATTCACCGGATTTTGATGCATTGCGAATTGTAAAAGTATAATTAGCGATCGTAAATACAATATTGAGGATGTTACGGGCTGTTGTTACAACATAAATACACTTACCACGGTAGTGAATGTGTTCATAAAACTTTATAATCCAATTACAAACAGTTGTTGGCACATAACTTGATTATCTGGTGTTCAGAACGCCACAAATTAGTAACCGTTATCACTCCAGTCAGATGTTTCACCACTGTTTTAGTGTTCTAGCAGTCATTATGTTTTAAAACGAAATTAGCACAAGGAAAGGAAATCCAAACAACAAAAAAAAATAGCAAACAGCCTCCTCCACTAGACGTAGTGACAATTGACATTGACGTTTCAGTGTTGCTGTGGCGAGCACCAAAAAATTACCCTAAAACGTGTTTGTTTTATAATTTTTTTCATAAAATATTGCATTAATTATTATTTCAATCTTAGAAACATAAAAGGTATCGTCGCTTCATAAGCATCAACAAGCCAAAAAATAATTTAGGATAAAATAATAATTCACTTCACTTTGCCAAGTATTTACAGAGAGATTGGAATATGTTTTGTATTTGAGTGACCTGTAAAACTGGAGTTTTGTGATTTGGTAACAATTCCCTAAAATATAGTTAACACTCATTTACTTGCAACATTATTTATGTCCTGATGCGTTTTATTTTTGCACTGATGCGAGAAAAACAATCAACTTACTTGTAACAATAAAATTAACAATAATTTACGTACGGTAATGCATGTACCATTAGTTTAATTATAATAAAACGTTAGAATCTTTTTGATTTTCTACCTAATTTCAACGGCACTAATTAAAATAGTTAAGCATTAAATTATAACTTCAACCTATAAAACTAATGTGCGAAATGTATCTCATCAATTTATCTAATTATTTTTATCTTTAAATAAATAGAAGAGCAGCTGATCTCTGATAGCAAAGGCGCCACCTACACGAAATAAGCCAGAACTAAACTTAACTTAGATAAGAACCATTATGAATAAATATTCATCCGCTAGGTGTCAACTGGTGACCTAGTTCCCTCGCCTAGTAAAAATAGCGGTCGACAATAGCTCAAACACTATTTATAGTGCGTATCTAAAAAAAATCTCAAATCACATACTGTTATCTTGGTTGTTTTTTTTTAAACATCACTCGAATATCGTCTGTGTGCCAGTAACGTCGTGGTCCGCAGCGCGCAACTCACAAAATCTACCTATACAACATAAGTGCCACTGTAATCGATAAAACCTCGCGTTACAGACAATCAGTTGTTTTTTCGTGAATACCAGTGCCCTTTTAGTTGCCGCTAGAGATTTTAGTTTAGTAAACAAGGGAACATGTTATATTAGTGTTTTAAAGTGTTAGATACAATGGAAAGTGTAAAGAGGTACATAAGGAGTGAGTCTGCGAGTTGCGCTCATATGGTTGAAGAAAGTACGGCGAATAACAGGAAGACGGCAGACCCTCACGAGAAGCTGAAGGCTCTTCTGAACTCTCCCGATGATGACACGGATGATACACTGCCTCCTTCGGACGCCCCAAAATTCGGGACAGTTATACACAATAGGATCTTTGTGGGAGGGTTCTCTTTGACCACGACTGATGAGGACCTGTGGAAGTTCTTCTCAGGGTTCGCGACCGTCACGGCAGCCCGGGTGATTTACGACCGAGCTGGAGTCTCCAAGTGTTATGGTTTCGTTACATTCGCGAGCCCCAGAGTTGCCAGGCTGATCGTGAAACAGGTTAGTCTCCTACTCTTTATTGGAAAACTTTTCAGCAACAATGTTGGGTGTAGCCAAACGTTTGATTAAAAATCGTCGAGTTTTCATTCATGGTGTATGTGGAATGTTACTTTTTTTCGAAACTAGGGCGAAAATTGTTTGGTGCCATTGTTTCGAGTCACTGGACTGAGACAATAAAGACTCGAATTTGTGGGACAGTTCGATAAAGGTACTTTATTATCTGTACTTACCAACTTAAACAACTCGGAATTATTCCAGGTAAGTAGGTACTTACTTATTTATTATATTAGCAGGTAAGCAGGGGAATATTTTTGGCTGGGCGATGTTCTTTGTTTAGTCTTGTGATACGGAAATTTTTACTCGATTTTCCGACGCGTTCTTTCTAAACAACGACAAAACATCTTGTTTTATCGTCTGATTATATATCATTTGAAAAGAAGACCTTGATTACATTTTTATTTCATTTCCGTAATTTTTTCACATATTTTTCGGGATTTTGTCTTACTACTCGTAAACACTTCAAATGAAAAAAAATCTGCTAGATACCTACTGCATTGTTTTTCACTTCGACATTGAACTTCGCTGTAATTTATGCGATTATACAAAATTATCTAAGGAAGCGGTTATCGATAGAGAAACAACATGAAGTTTGAATGACAGATTGCTAACCAAGAATTGGAGCACAATGGCTCAAGGAGAAATATTATCAGATACGGTGAAATTACGTTGATATTTTAGCACTATGCTTGGTAACATGTTGTAGTGTAACATTTTTCGTGATAAGAAGTTATCTCGTGTTACTACGGATTTGTGCCATGTGGTTGGTTGCTTTTGGTCGTCTGTTTCTGCAAAAGAGTCCATTTTCCATCTCGCCATATATGTATTTTTATGGAAGAATAAAACGTGTGGCGCCGATCCCAAAAGTGCTTAACATCCTAACATGGGACAAGGGCAGAAGATGATGAGTACGACCTAAGTTTTAGCCGCCGTGAGACCCGTTACACATTCAGCTATTCAAAAATTTTCAGGGTTAACTTATGTTATCCATGCTGATGTGCGTTACTATAAATTTGGATACCCTACAGCTGGTTCCGCAGATTCGGTTTCCTAAACAGCAATTGTTTTCGTTTTCAAAAAAATTGCTTCAAAATAAATTTTAATAAGTCGGACGTCTTTTGTTTCGAACGAAGCTTCCCGAAAAATGGTTCTCGTAAATAAATGAGTAGGTCGGTAAAGGTCAATAAAGATTGAGTTCAACCAGTGGGTAGATACCTCAATCTAGTGTTGGAGTCCAGAGTCGCTGGATCGACGTTTTACCACTTTTCGTTCAACCGCTGCCTCGAATTTACTGACGAAAATCGAATGTTGCTGACTTCAAACGCTGGATTGAAATACTGAATCAATATAAAATTATCATCACGCGGTTCCGCCATATCGAACCCAAGACCTCATGTTCATTAGTACCACAGTATTACCAACTATAACATAACACTGGCAGTGCCTAGCTTTCGCTACTAGACCAGCGAGGCATACATAACAAACATCACGCCTGTAATACCCGAAGGATTAGGCAGAACTGTACCTAATTGAAAGTAGGTACCTATTCAAAAAACCTAAGGAATCGATGGTGTTTACAGGCAGATTTGTCTAGTAGCTGGATTAAAAAAGTCGAGGTTCGAGCTAAGCGACGTGGTGTCAATGTCTAGCTGCTAATCACGTAACCTCATAATGTTGATGCGTTCTTCCTTCAGAATGCTATGCCGTTGCATCACTTATACACTCGCTCCCGTTGGTCTCTTTGGCTATGTTTCTGCCTGTAATGGGCTAGACGGCAAAAGTAGTGCAATCCTCCCCTTTTAGACCTTCGTTGCTTATAAGAGGAAGACGGCTAGGCAATAGCACTTCTTCTAGACCATATCTGAGAGATGTTGGGGGAAGATTTTTTTATTTTAATTCAAGTTTTTAATGTTTAACTTTACTTTAAATTTATATGTATGCCTCCACGACCCCAGTACTATTCGATGCATCCATCAGCAAGTAAAACGTTATTTTTCTCCAAAAAAAAAAGTTCCCAGCAATAATTTTTCGGTAGAGTTACTTAGTTTGATGTGAAGTTTGATGAATGCTTGGTTGACGGCTTCGTGAAGGGTCCATTTACACCTTATATGTATAAATTTAATGTTGCAAAGGAAGTTAGATCTTTGATGCCCACCTACTTACAGCTCATTCACACGAGGACAATTCGCTTTTTTTTTGACGTATTGTCTTTTTTCACGATACGTAAATTTTTTTGACTCGTGAAAAATTACGGACACTTCTTAAATCACGTATCGTCTTTTAAAAATCAGGTTCGTCATAAAACACGAATTGTGAATTTTATGGGACGAATTCGCTGATGCGCTCGCTCCCGAAAAATCACGAAACTAATGTGAACACTAATTCGTTTTGCCGTGTATCCGCGTATCGTGATAAAACACGATTCCTTATGCAATGTGAACGTCCATCCGTCAATCGTCAATGACGGAAGCCGTGTGAATGAGCCCTTACACGATTCTGAACCAAAACAAACTCAGATCAACATGATCTAACTCTCAGGTTTTTCTAGATTATTCACGGACAATATTTGCATAAACCGTAGGAACGTTTCTAGCATATCTTGATTCAGATCAATCAAACCAGTTTTGGATCTGACGTGTAGATAAGACCGCGTTTTGTGTGCGCGCAGCAAAAATACTGATGTTTTTATGATAAGTTGCGTAGGTACCTTACCTACGTAGGTAGTGTTTGAATGTAGATATCGGATCTTAGTCGTTTGAGATAGTTTTTGTGCTGAAAGGTTACCTTTTCATTGACGAATGCTTAAAATAGAAAGATGTTCAATTGTTATGTTAATTGACAAAGTCATCATCTGCCTAGCCTTTTCCCAACTATGTACATAATATGTTGGGGTCGGCTACCAGTCTAATCAGATGCAGCTGAATACCATTATTTAACATGGAGCGACTGCTTATCTGACCTCCACAACACAGTTGGTACTGGGTAATACGATACCCCGTGGTAAGACTGGTTGTTAGACTTTCGGGCCACTGACCTATAACAAATATTTTAATATATAACAAATATGTTAGGTAATCAAAAATTGTCAAAGTACAGAATGTAAAATTAGGTATTCGGTTGAGGTACAATTCTAAAACAATGCCAGCCTCATCCGCAGCAGCAAAACCGCCTAATCGCTATGACAAAGCACAGCAACACCACAGGCCACTGGCATCTCTCTGAAAACACTGCCGCAGATGGCGACATTGTGGCCTATTGCCGTTTTCATAGATTTAAATAGTAAGGAGTCTTGTAACTTTGTCGCAACGGTTAGCGGTTACGTTTGCCTTTAAGGGTTGTGCCGCATCTGGCAGCACGGAATCGCATTTTTCCTTGCTTCTACCCTTTTCCGTCGCACAGAACCGTCATATTATGCTAGATCGAGAAACAGAGCGGGAGTGCTATCGCACGCGAAAGATGAGGTTCATCGCTAAGTCGTTTTTTGTGGAAGCCTCAATAGAATTCGTGGTTTAGGTGGTTCGTTGCCACTAGTACCATTAACAGTACCACGATGGTTGTTTAGGTGAGGTGCAAAATGTCCTAAAACTCAAACACAGTAATTCAACTTGCAGCCAACGTTTCCACGTTTGAAGTCGGTAGCTTCAACTTGTGCAATTAAACTTGGTAGAGGACGAGCACTGCTTAAGTTTTGAATGTGTGACAATAGAGCTTCGAGTGAGACATACATCCAACACACCTTGAGATTGCTACTTACAGGTACAGATTCTAGGCTAAGTACCTAGTACTAGAGAATTATACTCAATACTCAATTTTTTATTGCATTCCATATGTTACAGAGATGGTATAAACAAATTAAAAATCAATATGGACCCTGTCGGGCACGCAAAAATTAGGAGAGAGGAAGAGGGCTGAATAGCAATTTAATCAAATTAATATTATTATAAATTATTAGGTGTTCCGTTGGGTATATAATTATATGTATATATTGTCATGTTAGTGTAATTATAAGTATATTATATTAGATTAATTATATATTTTAATTATATTTTTATTTATATTAGATTATGTAGATGTATTAACACTTTCGGTGCTAAGCACCCAGCACTTATGCTGGGGTCGATCCATAGGTCGAACAATAATTCGTTCGTGTGCGCATAACCCGCCTCCCGGGTCATCTTTACACGTAGCTATAGATGACGCGCATACTAGTAAAAATGGATTATTTGAACTTAGCAGCGCAGTCATGGCGGCCCAGTGGACACGTGACTTGCGAGCTGTAGGTTCGAACCCAGCCTGGCACTTTACTTTCGTGTTTTTTTTGTCTCAACCACTGATCTCAAAACGAAGGAAAACATGTAAAATAACCAATATGTACGAATATAAAAATTTGAAAGAAAGAAAGAAAGAAAAAGTATTTATTCGTCTCGCACTGGACAAAACAAAGTGGTATTTTGACAATAAAACGAAGATCAAAAAAAAAAGAAAACTTTAAAACAGATTAAAATAAAACTAACTAAACTGGTCCTGTACGAGGCCAAAAGGCACCTATCTCAGCATGGTGCTGTAACATTAGAAAAAGTCACAGTGCTGGTATTCTGATTTGAGGATATGTGACATCCACCAGCCTGCAATGAACCAGCGTGGTGGATTATGGCACATTCCCTCTCAGAGAGCGAGGTCTCAGCAGTGGGAATATTCTTCTTTTTTATCATGTGGTTAGTACCTAACCTGGTGTCAGAGTTTTTATATGCCACCCATGGGCTTCTGACTTGGCTTTACATGCCGTAGAGAAATATCTCTCAGGCATGCTGGTTTCCTCACGATGTTTTTCCTTCACCGAAGCAAGTGATAATTATACAATAAGCACATGATTCCGAAAAATCAGAGTGAGAATATACGTGAGTGTGTGTGTACGTGTTATGTGAGTGTGTGTGTGAGAGTGGGAATATTGCAATCAATCAACGTCTTTATCGTTTGCAAACTGTAGTAGACTGACCTACCTTATTAGCCAATCAGATAACGACCTGATCTAAAGACTGCTTCAACCTATTTTTTGTATCCATGGATGGCTTTTTTCAAGTTGAATACAAAATCCATAATTGAGCTTTTGAAGGTCGAAAATCATCATCAATTTCATCAAAAGTAATTAGTGCTTTCACAAAGTCACACTTCAATCAGACTTCTGCAATAACTACGAAGCTCATACGCGCTGCTATCAAAATGAAAATCGCCCGACATTTTCCGAATATACACGAGTTTGGACGATGATTGACGAACCGATTATCGGTGTGAAGGCTTTTGTGTTCGGGGACGCGGTTTCGATTACTGTTTCAGGACTACTTCGTGTTGCTTTTTGGTTATTTTCGAACCATCTAGATGTTTATTTCCGGGATTCGTAGAGGAACGGTTTGTTCCCTTGATTTAAACGTGTGTCGTATTGTATACTTTTTTTTCACTAAATATTGTAGTCCAGCAGCTGTTTTCGAAAAACTTTCTCATACAGTCCCCCAAAACTCCCATACTTTGATACTTCACCACTTCCTTGTGTTTTGGCTGATGAGAAAAAGTGCCAGAACAAACTCTCCGGTAACACATCTGCCTCTAAGCTATAAGAAGTAAGAACTTGAAAGTAATAAGAAGAACTTAATTTACGTCGTCGTAAAATTTAAACCAATCTTTAAGTAGGTATTAGCAAGTCTGACATCTCCAAAAGCGAAAACTAGATTACATTAAAGTACCCTTCGTCACTCAGGAAGCCTATTTCAATCCTGCCAGACCCCTAACATCCTTACTTCATTTATACGATACTAAAGTGAACAAAGAGTGACCTATTCTTCACCGGAAGATAATAAAGCTACTCCTTCACCCGTGACCTTTAGGAAACCTTGGCAATATTCCGAAAAGCTCAAGGGTGAGGCTCCGTAGAATATTGTATAAAACGACACAAACAAAATGCCTTATTTTATAGTTGAAACTGGCATTAGCTTATACGTCTAGTACGATATTATATTTCATCTTTGCTGAACTTTTATTAAGTAAGCCATTATAACTTTGCCTATAATAGTATGATCAACCTATCAAGTTCCCAGAACTGGAAACAACGCCATTTCTCTATGAAAAGGCTATATTATATAGTCTAGGATGGCGGTACTTTCACACAAGCCCAAAAGCTTGGCTTGGCTTTATGACTTTCGACTCTTCATGATGTTAGGATTTATGAACAGTTTGCTAGCCTTATGGGCTTGCCGTATTGTTGGCCCCTAAGCACACCACTGATAATCTACCATTTCGCCCCAGTCTAGATGGATAGATGACGCATGTCTTCGAATTTTTGGGTTCCAGGATATGTCGGTTTCCTCACAATGATTTTGTCTGTAATATTGAGCAGTGATTTTACTATTCTCCAATATAACAGGGCATTGTTCTTGTTCAGTGTTCATTACCTGTTTGATATTTCATATAATAGAAAGTTCAACTTTTGTTCATTTTACAATAACGCTACAAGCAACTAGGGTTGGGAAAGCGCAGAGGGTTATTTAGCAAGCATATTCAGCATGAAGCCTCGATAAGTAGCTGAGTAGATAAGGCGTCAAGAGAGAACGCCAAAACCCTACTCATACTCACCAATATGCGTTATTAGTTAATTTAGTTTCCCAGTTTCAAGTGTCATATCAGCGCACTTTCCATTTAAATGGGAATAGTTTTCCACTTCTATTGGTTTTCGATAAGAATCTTAATTAAGCTGCTACCAGAGAGTAAAAGTAGAAAATTTGTTTAAAAAAAAGAATAAATGCTAAAATAACTAAAAATTCCGCACAGCATTAAACAAAACAGCCAAGTGCAAGTCGCACTTTCTTGGTATAACGGTCATAATAATACACACTCTGTGAAACTTTCAAGTGTCATGGTTCAAAAGACCACCAAGAAAAGAAGAAGATGCAACCATACCACACCAGCGACAGACGTACGGACAGACAGCGGAGCCTTAGTGACAGGGTGACAGGGTCCCGTCGGCATCCTGGGTGGCTTACCTTAACGACACACTTGAAATTCACAGTATCCGGTGGGTGGCACCTAAATACTGAAACACCTATTGACCTTTAAGACTAATAACTACGCACTTAATATATTAGTCCTCGTTACTAACGAAGCTTAACAAAGCACTAGGCTTGTTTTCATAGTTTCAAAGGGGTGCGAATTGAACCCTCGACCTTTGGAGAAGTACCTACCTATTGAGGCTCCTCTAAGCTGTTATTATTATTTAAGGGTTTATGACTAAAACGGGTATTATTTTACCAAAAGATAAAAGGTTTGGTTAACTATTTATTTATATTTTAGACACAACTCAATGGTGAACAACATCAGTGATAACTCTTTAACTGCAAATTCGCCCTTACTGCAGCATTATGCTCTCAAATTGACTACTTGTTAGTCGAGCAGTCGCAAGCGCGACTGCTGGGCATGAGTACCTGGGTTCTATTCCCGGGTCGGACAAAATGCTATTGGGTTTTTCCATCAAAAATTTCTCAGTAGCAGCCACGGAGTCTGTATTCGTGCCCGGTTGATCGCAATAGGCTCACTCCCTATTACATGGGACTTAAACATAAATATGGTGAAATATGGGTGTACTATTAGGTACACCTCTGCCCGACCCTACGGGGATTACATTCGTGATGTTATGCTCCCAAATAAAGTAGTCCTGAACCTGAAAAATACAGAAAAGTAATATCTATGGCAGAGTAAGTCACTGCTGTCAACGAAAATACTTGTTTTTCTAATAAATCTTATTTACCTTATTCAGTGTCAGGCATCGGTAAAGGGGGCGGCGGTGTTGCCAGCCTTCTGGGCACGTTTCCGGTTGCCAGTGAAGATGGCAGAATAAAAATGTTATTTTGTGCGAAAAAAAGGCTTCTGCTGTTTTGTGAAGGAGGACAAATTCTTTTTATTTTAACTTTAGGGCGAACATGAACTTGATTATATAGACATATTCTTGACATTTTCTAAATGGCTATAGCTACATACTTAGCTGCGCTATACACTTATTCCGGTCGGCACCGACATTAGATTCGGCAGAAAATGTAGAATAACAAAGCCGACCCGAAGCAATTACTGCGCATAATTTCGGTGTTGCGAATGTCGATTGGCAAACTCAGCATCTTAGCAAAGCTCATCCGAGTGGATTTTTCCCAAATCTACATTATTCGATTTTGCTGCCCGTCTGTACTGAATGATGCCGACTAATCACACACATATTTACGGAGGAGCTCGTGACTACATAATACCTCTTCAAGGTTAAGCCGCGCTTGCCAAGGTCGGTCTGCGGATGGGTGACCATAAGTACATACCGAATTTTCTCCGTGCCTGGGAAAGCACGTTAAGCCGTTGTTCCTGGCAGTAATTTGTAAATCATTGACAATCGTTATAAGTAGTCAGTGCCCCGAAAGTCTGACAACCAGTCTCCCCAATGAATTTGGGAAAAGGCTAGGCAGATGATGATTCACAGATGTGTAATATTTATTTATATAATCATTTAAGCACTATAATTATCTATCTCAATGCCAATGGCACTCGCCACCAGTCAACCTTCGGGAGATGCGCCCCTAGTAGGTACCCCCTAAGCTGCATTTTGGTAAAACCACAATTTCCACGAGATCGTATCAGCAGCCATAATGCGTTCCTAATTATATTGCTAGCCACTAACCAGCGTCAATTTATCAGCTAATAAAACTTTAGTACGGCCAGCCAACCGAAATATTGATTAGCGGTTTGTATTATCTTTTGGAACACTAATTACCGCACAACAGTATGAAAAGCAAATCAGTAGACATTTTCATAGCTACAGAGAGCAGATAGAAGATTAAAAACGCCAACCGAACCGTACGAGTGGATTCGAACTCAGGCAGGCACTTTCATGCATAACATTATAATTATGTGTATCATACATAACATAACACCACGCCTGTAATCCCTGATGGGTCAGGCAGAGGTGTATCTAATAGTGCGTAATGTGGGTATATTTTGCCAGTAAAGTTTGAGTCCTATGTAAAAGGGGGCGAACCTATTGCCATCATCCTGGCACAAATCTAGGCTCCGTGGCTGCTACTGAGAAATTCCTGATGGAAAAATCCAATTACACTTTGCCCGACCCGGGGGTCGAACCCTACCACCAACCCCACTCGACCCCTACCACCAACCCCACTCGACCAACGAATCACTTTCTTTTGAGTAAAATATTTCATCACCGCTGCTTTCGAAATTATGTAGGAATACAACGTGAGCGAATCGGCAATTATAGTAGCTGATCATTCATCCTGACGCTTTTTGGTCGGTGTCGTTGAACTTGGAACAAAACAGAATGATGAACAACTGGGTTCGATACATAGATCGGGCAAAGTGTTATTGGGTTTTTTCCAACAGCAATTTCTCAGTAGCAGCCGTGGAGTCTGGATTAGTAACAGGTTGATTGCAATATTCTCACACCCTATTACATGGGACTTAAACATAACTGGCGAAATGTGGGTGTACTAACAGGTACGCCTCTGCCTAACCCTTCGGGGATTACAGGTGTGATGTTATGTTTAAGTACTTAGAAAAACATCAAGCTGCTTTGACCCAAGTTTCTGAGATAGAGAAATATATATGTATATATTGAAAGAATGATTCATTACCCATTAGACAGCGAGAGTGTTACAATTTGTAAGTTTTGGCACGGATCGAATGTGTCTATTATTGTGACAGTCCAATTAACTGATAGCTAACCTAGAGATATTATTTCTTAATACTCAGACGTGACTATCGAATGTACTGGGATTGGTAAGATTTCTTAAAGTAAATAACTGTGTGTCGTAGTACATAATCCAAGTCAATATAATTATCTAGCGAAACCCCTCAGACGTAATGGGTGATCTTTAATTTCGTTTTTGTGAGTTTACTTAATTTGATCTTGTGTAGAAAAGTTTATGCACTTGAGTAAAATGCTGTCGCAAGGTTGATTAGCTTAAGATTCGTAATTAAAAATGTGTAAAGAACCATATTAAAAATTCGGGATTATTAAAAGGATTAAAAAGGTTTTAAACCATAACTTAAAAGCGATCTTATGTTGAAAAAAGTTTCCACGAAATAATAATAATCAGATAGGTAAGAAATCCCCTTGGCCAAAAGGAGAATTAAAAAGCACCCATGGTGCAAACATAAAACGAGATTTTTAATCCTGATGTTACAATGGAAACTTTTCGAGCCCGTTACTTTCACGTACGTTTGAAAAAAAAATAGAGGCAAACATAATTACAGCAAACACTCGCTTCTCACTTATTGCAAAAAAGGTCCTTTTTACTTTATGAATGAACAGCACGTACGAAGAATGTTAATCAGAATACGATTTCCATAATCACAGCGGTTTGTAGAAAGACACAGGGTGGAGCCCTGAAGACATATTTTAGCAAGTACCCTGTTCGTATTTGACACTCAGTGAATTGAATTTGACGGCCCGGTTGGCGCAGTGGCTGAGCGATCGACTGCTGCGCTGCTTGTCCCGGGATCGATACCCGCACTTAACAAATATTTGTATGACCTATAGTAATTGTACTGGGTCTGGCTGTTTATATTGTGAGTTTAAATGTTTGTAAACGCACCCACGATACAGGACATGCTCCTAGTGAAAGGCAATGTTACGTAACATTTAAAAAAAAACAAGGTTCGGCTTGCCACTGGGAGATGCAAATCCAACAGTGTAGTAATGTTTAGGCATTAATCTAGATTTTGCTTAAAGTCAGCTTTAGTGATATCTCACTCTTAGCGAATCATAAGACGGCAAGACCTCTTTTGCAGCAGAGACACCCTAAGTAACTGTTCAAAAAACATGTTGTACTTTTTTAAGGTTTGTGTTTTAAGGTCTTAAAAGTCAAAATAAAACCCTAGTGTAGAAAAATACCCCTCACGTATTGTAAATCTGAGGTTAATTACAATTTCCCTACAGGCTCACCACCGAAAATGTCGCCTACCTAAATGGAATCTACAGTACGTACATAAATACATCCACAACACGCCGATGTCAAAGATATTTTTACCCCGAAAAAGGGGGGAGATTAGAACGTCAGACAGGTGGCAACTCGCAACCCACGTCACCGTCCAACCGTGACGTCATATTAAAAAAGTACACAACTTTTTACGAAATGAGGTTGGACATGTTTTTTTGGGTCTCGTTTCGGAGCCGAAGGTTTTTAGAAGGGGTCAGAGTATAATAAATCTACTTACCTAACCTGTACACAAAATAGCTATGTAAAAATCTGTAGGAGGGCTTGTTCATTGTTTGAATGTTATAGAAATCACAAACAAATTGATGGTATAAATCAGCGATTAAAATACAGCAATCACCTTAGATTTTTTATTAAATATATTTGATGTGCTATATTCAAGTGAGCTCAACTTTGGTAAATTGTAGGAAGTAAATAGAAATAAAAATAGTTAATGTTATGATGTTCCACGTGTTTTTTCTTGTGTACATAAATAATAAAATAAATAAATAAAAATGCTCAAGGTTCCCAGATTCAGGGTTAGATCCCTGACATACCTATATTCTTTAAATATTCAGAAGTTTGGGACAGTATAGGTACTTGCAAGACAGCAATAATCTTTAGTTTGCTAAAAGATAGGGCGAATCCATAGCCAAGAACCGTTCGGGGGTGAAAACTCCCCCAGAATTTGGTAACAGTCCAAAATAACAACATGCCCGCTTTGGAACGGATGACTTTAATATCCCTAGAAATTAATTACCAGTTCCTACTTATTTGAATATAGTAGTTGTACGACTTGGATAAGAAGTACTACTTTGTTTCCGTAGAGGTAGGAAGTTATACTGGGATAAAAGTAATCTATGTTCTAATCCAGGACATGGTTTGGATAAGGTGGGAAAAGTTACAAATAGATAGACCGAACTGTCAGACAGGCAGAGATACTTTTTGGTCGCCCGCAATTTATCATCGTCATCTCAGCAATTAGACATCCCTTGTTGGACATAGCCCCTCCCAGTGTCGACAAGTCGACCGGTCCTGTATATTCCGCGGATTCATTTCACTTTTTCAGGACTATAAGAAATAATATTGAATTAGTAAAAAGTCCGACCATGACAAACTCTAGACGGGGTTAAAAATCTGACCATGTCTAGACAAATTTGGCCGCATGGTGACTGTATGTACTTATAAACATAATATCTTGCAAGAACCCCCTGCCTTTCCCTTTTTGAGTTACAAGCGTGATATTCCACATCTAACCCCAATCAATCCACCATCTCCAATCTATCACCATCTCCCATATACTTTAAAATACAAAGATCAAACACCTTTTACCCCTCAAAGGGGATATCAAGAATATCGCCTTCAAAAGCCGCGAGAGACACTCGACGGCTTCTTGAGAGTGAGGGTCTGGTCCTCAACGTGAAGGGGAATGTCTACAACTCTTGAGACAGCTGTCTTATATGGATACGTATTTATTTTGAAGGAGGGTAGATTTGAGGGTAGGTATTTTTTTTAGGAGGAAAGTTGAATTTTTGAGGGTTGTTGTAAAACTATGGCTTAATGTTATAACTGCTTTGAGTCATAATATTAAACATTTGATGTGGTCAGTAGATATGTAAAACTACCTTTCTCATGAATCCGAATACACGCGTCAATTTCCCCGTGGAAAACAGTACCAGGCAGTAGTTGTAACAGTTACAGAATATATTAACAAAGTCATGCATAAAATGCCACCGCCCAACTTCCCCTAAGTAAGACTGGTTTCGGCAGTTCTCGGGTTTAACGGTAACTTGGTTGTGGAAGTTGGATAGTCAGTCTCTTCATGTAAAATACTACAATAGTATTCAACTGCATTCGGTAATAGAGACATAATAAAATCATACTTCAAGTGGCCAAGTGCCTTAAAGAAACTATTATTAGAAGAAAAAACCAAAACTAAACCATAAAAAGTTGCCTCTATTTATAAACATTACAGGTTGCATACCACCACAAAAATACCCAACCTCCATACCTTCGCATTAATCTTGATAAAAGAACTATTACAGACCGCTCCCCAACAATATTTTATATAAAAATTAAATCCAAATAATTTTCGTGGTCGAACACTTACAGCTTAGATGTGGCTCCCGATATCGTCCGAAATGAAATCCATTTGTTACCGGTCGCGTGCGACGGGTAAATAATATAGGTGCGTTGGGTAAGGTCCCGTTGGGAGCGAGTAGCGATTTGGGAATAGCGTATTGGAAATTATGTTCGTGTTTTTTTATAATAAATATGTATCAAATTTTTTGTGTGTTTTTATAGCAAGTACATTATTTGTATTTAGGCTCTCTACCTTCTAGCGCCAACATATATACACGTAGATATCTCATGGAATTATTAAGTACTCTAAGTACACTTGCCAAAATGACCACACAGTGAGTCCAAACAGCAGTAAGCGACAACGCGGTAGGGACAGGAGATGGCGGGACAAACTTGACTCTTACCTTAAGGCGCCGTACACGAAATCAACTCATTATGGGCGAAATTTTGAGAAGTCTTGTGAGAAAGTCAAGAAGAATTTAAACCATCATTTTTGTTAATAGAAGATTCGAGTTTGAGATTGGTCACAATGACAAATAGCAGTGGGCGGGGGTAAGGGAAGGGAGGCCTTTGCACACGTACCTACGACGAACAAAACGCGACAAATGCTGGCGTAGATTTGTGTAGTCACTCGTTAAGACATCTTCAATACCTTTGGCATCGTGAATGCGTTGTAATCCCAGGGAAAATACGATGATATGTCTCCTGTGGCTGTACACTTTGACAGATCATCATCATAATTCTCCTGCCCTTTTCTCAATTTATTTGGGGTCGGCGCAGCATGTCTTCTTCTTCCGATACTTCTCTATTACTCGTCATCTCAGCAGTCACCTCCTTTCTAGCCATATCATTCAGACACAGTTATAGATAATAATTTGAAAGTTAATGTACTCAAATATCTGTCAAAGTCTGGTGTCCGCAAATAGTTCGCTGTCCGGTCCGCTCGGTTTGACTGCACCTTCTTACGTCAAACACAGCAATGCTGCATGGCGGTTGAAGCTGGGACAGTGGTAATAGGTATTTTATCGGATTATTTCACAAAGCATCCTGTTATAGTCGGAATTAATCCATAATTATTACCAAATATCCATAATAATAACTTCATGTGCTAGGATTATTCACCAGCAACTTGCCTTGAAATATAAAGTTGTGGAATCTGAGGTACCGTACTACAAGTATGCGCTCGACCCAGTTCTCGAGAAAGACCATGTCACGTTGTACTGGGATCAGTCTATCATTACTGACAGGACTAAAATTGTTGCCAATAAGCCTGACATAGTGGTGATAGATCGATCAGCGCGCCGCGTAATGATAGTCGATGTTACCATCCCGCATGACGAGAACCTCGTGATAGCTGAGAAAGAGAAACAAATAAATATCTTGACTTTGCACACGAGGTTGTTGACATGTGGAATGTGAACTCAGCTATCATTGTGCCAATTGTCGTGACGGCCAATGGCCTTATGACCAAGAGCCTCGACGACCATCTTTCGAGGCTCTCCTTAGGTGGTTGGATCAAGGGCCTGATTCAGAAGGCAGTAATCCTCAATACGGTTCGCATTGTGAGGAGGTGCCTGTCTCTGGAGCCCTAACCACCGGTAGCTTGGACCCTGTTTCTGATACCGACGGACCACTATTTTTTAATTTTTTTTGTATGGACTTCATGTCAAATATGGAGATCGAAAATAATCAAAACAAAACCGTTACATTTAAGCACAGGATTTAATTAGGCCATGCCAAAGCCCTTAAAAAAATACGTCAATTTGTAATTACAATAATATTATTATTATCCTTGACTATTCATAAATCGCTTGTTATGCATAAATAAATCGCTTTTTTAATTGGATTTGATATCGTGTTGGTGGATGATTTTGTTGACTTGTGATAAGCGGGTTTTAAAGGTAGGTATAAAGATTTTTAGGGCCTGGTGCCACTGTAAGGGAACGTAAGGTTCGGGGATAAACCGGTTTTTTTTTATATAATAGGTATCACTTACAATACAACAAACATTTAATTATATTTAGCAACTAGCTGACCCGCGCAACAACGTCTGCGTAACACTTTTGATTGATGCTCCGCTCCTATTGGTACTGGTCGCATCGTGATGTAATAAAGCCTATAGCCTTCCTCGATAAATGGGCTATCCAACACTAAAATAATTTTTCAATTCGAACCAGTACTTCTTGAGATTGGCGCGTACAACCAAACAAAGAAACAAACAAACTCTTCAGCTTTATAATACTATATATTTATATTATAGATACTTTATGCTTTGCCTTTACAAAAGACATCCTCTCTGTATTTTTGTATTGCACCAGATTCCCAGCCAGACAGACGAATTAGTGTTTTTAACCGACTTCAAAAAAGGAGGAGGTTCTCAATTCGGTTGTATTTTTTGTTTGTTTTTGTTACCTCATATCTTCGTCATTTATGAACCGATTTGAAAATTCTTCTTTTATCTGAATGGATCTGCTTCCCGATTGGTCCCCTAGAAATTTCTTCAAAATCGGTTCCGCAGTTTGGTTTTTAAATCAAAATAGCTGGAAAAAATATGTCATCCAAGTAAAAGAAATTGATACATGACAAGGATTTGTGTGTGATGCGATAGCTAAAAAAAGGGTAAAATAAAAACGTTTTTGTAAAAAAATAACCGACTTCCAAAAAAAAAACACAAAAAAGTGGAAAATAACATTACTTTCGGAAGTCGGTGCCAAAAAAGTCAATGAAACAAACCATAGTCACCGATTTTTACCATCCCTAGTAGTGATTTCTGCTGCCATCGTCATTGATGTCGTCGTGAAAGCGGCAAAGTTTAGGCCAATAAAATTTACAATTCTGTTTTTCCAGCATCACAAAGACGACCATTATGTGCTACTTATTCTTCTTGCTGCTTAATAATTGGAAATAGCATTTTATTTGGTCGAAGTCTTTAAAAAAAAAATTCACACTACCGTATCTTTTATGTTCACTTTTTTTGACATAAACAATGGTAACTACGGTTATAGGTGTATACCGAAAGTTTTACAATATCTTAGCCTGGGGAAGGTGTGGTCCCCTTTAGGTACACGCTCTCAGTCGCACCGAACCCTTACCTAGCCCCAGAGCTGGACACACAGACAGACTAGCTGCCGAGACATTATAAGAAATGTCTCGGCAGGTATCTGGGACCGTACATTTGTTTCTGTCTCATATTTTAGGTGGCTTTTAGCTGCGTTTAGAGAAATGTGGGAAGAATGATAGGCCGCCCCGCAACGAGAAACCTTCTGCATAACTTTCGTATATTACAGTCTGCTGTGCTATGAAACTTCACGACATTATTTTTGTCCAAAAAATCTAATCTTTTAACAGTTTAAGGTAGTAATTAGTAAAAAAAACAACCTCATTTCTTCAAAGCCGGTTAAAAAGATGACCCCAGTTCTGCAGGATGACCACACCTGGCTTAAAATAAATATTACTAAGGCTACGGTGCTGTTACTACGCCGTAGCTGTTGTGATGATGTCATCGCTACGCCTACTACGCTTTCGTTGCTACGAAAGCGTAGCAACCGCAAGCGTAGTAACCGTAGATACCGCTACGCCGTAGGACTTCCCTATTCCTGCTCGAACTTTGTAAAGATTGTATCGCATGTGTACAAGACTCTCATTTTTGTGTAGATGCGTTTAAGGCTCGTTGTCACTAAAACTAGGTGTCACTAAAGCTAATGCGTAATTAAAAGCCCGCTGTTAGATTTTCAACCCTCAGCTCAGTGGGGAAAGTGCCTCCTCAGTTTTGTTATGTGAAATTACTTAATATTTTAATTAACCTAAGAATCTTCTTTATCAAGTTCATTCGATCGCAACTCTATAGTAGAATTCACTAAGTTCATTCAATAGTCTTAAAGTAGAAACAGCTCGAATAACATAATTATTTTTAAAAAACAATAAACATTTTAAACCAAAACAAAATAAACTCATCCTTATTTCTCCGTACACTATAAATATTTCGCTCCATAGTTTACTGTTCGCCGCTCAATGAATTTTAACATTCCGCACTGAATGAGCTGAAACTACGAAACTACGCGTTCAATTTCAAAAACAAAATAAAAATACTGTAAAACGTTTTACGCTTTTCTCTGTGAAGTACTTGCTTTTAACGATAAAGAGATAATCCATTTACACGAGAGGAACGGTAATCATCTTCTTAAGATTGCATTAAATATCTTCCACGGCTGCGTATGCTTCAAAAGCACTCTAGGTTGTCTGTCCAACTACCACCTTGCTGGCCGGCTATATTTTCACCACGGCATTCATGCAGAAGCAGAATAAAATGTTCCCTCTGCTTTCTATGACAAGGAGTGGGTCTTAAGTCACCACGTAGGCACAGTGCGGGCTGGCGGGTGCCACACGTCTTCGAATCATTGGTTCAAGGACGAGCTGTTTGTATAGTAATACAAATAACTTTATTTTTTCAGAAGTATGTAAATTACATCAAAAAAGGTCCCTGGTTCCGACACTAGGGTTCCCTGTGTCTTGGAGGCCAGTCTCTTTCATTGTAGCACGCAGAAAATTGCAATAATGAATGATTGCAAAAAATAAACAAAAGTATAATGTGTGTGAGAAACTGTGTGGGATGTGGGTGTGTGCGTGAGGGGGTCAGTAGGGTGTTTGTGTATGCATCTCCAAAATACGTTTTTTTTTTTTAATTTTGCTTTCCTTACGTGTTCGATCCCACGGCCTTTAGGGTTACTACCACTAAGATTACCCATCACTCGTCTTAAGGTGCAATGATTTTATGGGTCATAGCATTATAGAGGTATACAAAACAGGCTGTAAGGTTCCTCATCATATATGTATAGGAATGACAGGATCCTCCAACTAGACGGATGTCGTCTAGTGGGCTACTGCCCCATGGTCGATGTCGGGTTTCTGTACTATGTTTGTCACGCAAATGACTGTTCCTGTGCTTGACGTCACAATGAAGTGTAGTTCCTATGTGGCGTTGTAGATAGCGCAACACAGCATTTAAATAATCATAAATACATACTGTTTTCATCATTCATCTATACTAATAATATTATATAGAGGTAAAATTTGTTTGTAAGTTTGTAGGTAGGGGGGTAATCTTTGGAACTACTAATCCGATTAAAAAAAAATCACTGGTAAAACGCTACATAATTCGTGGGTGCTATAGGCTATAAATTATATTTATATCATGCTTATTAGACGAGCTATCACAAGTTTTACGGACGAAGTCGCGGGCGAAATGATAGTCTCCCATAATTTCCCCACACACCCCTTTTCCAAGCATTTCACAGTATGTTCTTGTATATTAACCAATAAATCCGGTTCCGTGTGTTGTCCTAATTATTTTTCCAATACAGAGGTGACTGGCGAAAGCTTTATGTCTTACTAAGCTATATTATCGATTTTGTGGGCATTCTCTTCTGCCGAACCATGTTTAGACTTATCTGGTTTCAGTGCGTGCGTGGGTGATTAGGCGTTTCCTTTGCCTTTATAGGCTTATTAATCTTTAGTAAGATAGGTAGGTGTATTAATATAAGTGAGGATAATTGATTTTATGCCTGTGAACGTATATCTTCTTGAATACCGCTTTCTGAGATAAACGTTTGACCCAAATTTCTAACAAGAACTATAATTATGTAATCTTCATCTATACTAATATTATAAAGATGTTAATTTTGTTGTGTAAGTATGTATGTACGGGGTAATCCTGATCCGATTCCGAAAATTCTTTCACTAATGGAAAGCTACATTATTCCCGAGTGTTATGTAGGCTATATTTAATTTAATTTAAAAAGCTAGTGTTTAATCATTATCAAAAGACTCGTTCAGGAGCATTCAACATACCACCGAACTATTTCTCAGTATCTCAAGCAAATTCAGTTAGTCAGTCAAGAACTCAGTCAGTCTGTCTGTTACATTTTCAGGATTTCAATGAAAGGCATTTATTTAGACAAACTATGATCTGGGCTAGGCCATAAGATACTTTTCCCGGTAGTCGGTTCCCGTGGCATTAATTATGATCCCAGTGCGGGTGAATCCGCGGGTAAAAGCTAGTAAATAAGTGTATAAAAATTCGTGACCCCGATTGCTCGCACGAGATAGACATTAGTAATTCAAAATTAACACATTCCAACCACAATCTTCACACGATTTCCGCCATCTTGAATCTATGATTGATCTAGTTCCAGGGTTTGTCTAGGTTCGTCCTTGAGACTCAGACAGGGAAACGAACCTTTCTAGATAATAACATAAATCTCTCAAGAGGCGCCGAAGAGACAGCCACACTTTTTGCTTTATTTTTCTTAGTCTGTTACTATGAGGACAAGACATAACATTTTCATCGGACTTGTGTGTGTATTCTAGAATATCTGAACTCTCGTGATCTTTGATGTAATTTTGACATAACTTGTATTTTTAATTTTTCCATCAGACATGATGACTGGCGAAATGTGGGTGTACTATAGGTAGGTACCTGCACTTCTGCCTGACCTTTCGGAGGTCACAGGCGTGACGTCATGCATTATGCTATGTGTTTTAGTCTCTGTGGTAGTAAGGTATGAAATGCCATACTTCTTCTACTACTAGTGGCCCAGAACTGAGCCACTAATTTGGCTCCTTCAGTAGCGACCATCAGTTCCTGTAACAAACAAACAACAGGATACGCAAGACATAATATTAAGTGAGTCATCGTTTGTGGAACAGCACCACATTTAAACTCCAGGACAGAGTCATTAATGAATCTTAACCTGAGCAGGTTTTCCTTGCTGCTGCCAACCTGGGTCTGGGGTCTATTTAAAGACTTCCAGGTCAGCCATGGCGACTCATGTCCAGGTGAGAGATTGCCAAAAAATTAAGCCATTGACAGGTGTTAGTTACCAAGATATGCTGTAGTCTCAAGTCTTACCTTACAGGGAAAGCTCAATAACTCGTTACTACGCTTAGTCATTACACGTGTTAGCGATTCCGAGCCATTGGTCAATGTTTTCTCAGAATGTAAGTGCGTGCTGCGTGTTGACATATAATTAAGTTTGACATTGATTAAGTCACACTTTCGGACCCAAAATTTTAAACCTGTCCCACAGGCCACGATTAGCGTAAACCGAGTGAAGCTAGCGACTAGAAACGAGTTGATTGTTAGTCTACAGTACTAACTATCATCACCTGTCTAACCCTTTCCTAACTGTATTGAGGTCGGCTTTCAGTCTAATCGGTTGCAGCTAAATACCAGTATTTTACATGGAGCGACTGCCTATCTGACAACCCAATTAGTACTAGGTAATACGATACTCGTTAGTAAGACTGGTTGTCAGATTTTCGGGCCACTGATTACCTGTAACGACTGTCAAAGATCGGCATATGACCAAATGACAGCCGGGACCAACGGGTTAATGTGCTTTCCGAGGCATGGTGGAAACTCGGTATGTAATGGGCGGTCACCCATCCACGGACCAAGACAAGCGCGGCTTAACCTAAAGATCGACCCGAGCGGCTGTTATTATTTAGCCACCAGCTCTGTAGTGCTAACTAGTGGAGGTATAGTTCATACCGGGCAGTGTGAACAGTTAGCGATCAACTATTAGTTAACTTGTCTTTTTAAAGACACAGGGCCAACATTTATGAGAAAATATTCGATAGCTAGCTACTTCCTTGTCGTTTGAAGGCAGGTGCCTCAACAATATCGGCGGATCCCAAGGTACAACACATTAAAAAATAAACAATGCATTTATTTCAAGTAGGCCAGTTACAGGTACTTTTGAATTGTCGAAATAAAAACAATTACAACAATTTATTTACAATAATAAATGAAGCTACAGTCCCAGTCACAAGGCATAATAACTGTGAAAGTACCGCTATGAGCTGGCTATGGGATAAATTAAGACACTGCCAATAAAACTCCAAATATCTTTATTTTTATAGTTCCAAAGTGGAACATTCTAGGATTATTCTCGAATCTTCTACCCAGTTCCATACTGGAACATTCTAGACTCGAACGTAATCTAGAATGTTCTCGTAAAACAACCGACGTAACAGTACTTTAGTTGCCCATTCCGAAGCGTAGATCTCCATGGACACTCTTTTAAATCAGAATAATGTTACAAAAACCATGGTTACATCATTCATGTTGAGATGGTACATTATGTGAGAACGATGTAGCAAGACGTGCACGTTAAAAGTGTCCATAGTAAAGACAATATTAATGCAACGATTGTTCTGTAAATTTTGCTCCCAGTTACAATATTAATAGTCCCTTTTGAAACACAAAATATTCTTTAAATTATTTATTTAAAGTAAACAATAAAAATCTACAAACGACAGCACTCCTCCCGTTACCGAAGTAAATATTAGTCTCTCTCAAATTGTTTGTTGAAGAAATATTATGTTTCTTTAGTCGTCCATGTTTTAGAAACTCGATATTTTGTTACTGTGTTTCTTTTATCTTCCATTTTATGTTCAAACCGACAATGTAGTTTTTAACAACAACATATCACCAAGTCTGTTTTGCATGAGAGGTAAGACAGAGGTGTACCTTTAGTAATAGCACTGAAATGTGATTCAATTTGTAAGATCACTACCTCATTGGTCTAGCAGTCGCAAGCGTGACTACTGAGCATGAGGGCCTGGGTTTGATTCCCAGGCCGGGCAAAGTGTTATTGGGTTTTTCCTTCAGGAATTTCTCAGTAGCAGCCACGGAGTCTGGATTTGTGTCCGGTTGATGGCAATAAGCTGGCCCCCTATTACATGGAACTTAAACATGACTGCCAAAATGTGGGTGTATTATTAGGTACACCTCTGCCTAACCCTTCGGGGATAACAGGTGTGATGTAATGTTATTCGTAAGATCAGGCCTTGTCGGTCTAGTGGCCCAAGAGGCAGTGAGCACGCGGCAATTCCCTAGGGCAAGCAGACTGTTCTGGAACCCTGACATCATGAACAGTAGTAAGTTATAAGGTCAAGCCAAGCTTTTAAGTTTTAGACGTGTATGGAAGTACCGCCACTAGCACTGAGCAGGCAGTGGAGCCCCGGTGGTAACGGCTGCGAGTGCTGCCACCTACAAGTTGTATTGTAAGCCGTAGGTTCGTACCCAGGCAGACACTTTGAGTTATTAATTTCATCACCTCGGATCTCAAAACGGTGATGGTAATTAAAGATCGTGAGGCAAACGGCTTGTCTTAGAATCAAATATTCACAGATATGTATGTGACATGGTAAACTCGACCACTAGATTACGACCCACTTTTCTTCCCACAGACGAGGTCTTTGCCCAAG
The DNA here is from genome assembly GCA_964057025.1 of Standfussiana lucernea. Classification (NCBI taxonomy): domain Eukaryota; kingdom Metazoa; phylum Arthropoda; class Insecta; order Lepidoptera; family Noctuidae; genus Standfussiana; species Standfussiana lucernea. The sequence goes on from OZ059809.1 coordinate 961,750, forward strand.
CAGTGGAAACGTTATCTTTATTACTAGCAAAGCTTACGGTAACAACATTCCTGCAGTTATAATTTTCATTCGTCAACAAAAATAAAAAAAATAACCCTTTGCGTAATCTACAAGCCAGCCTAAAATAAAAGCGAAAAATATGTCAAAGAAAAACCTCGAACGGGCCACAAAATAAAACAAGCCAGAATCCAGCCTTTAATTACGTCTAGCCTCAAAGCTAAAAACAGACATAATCCCAAAATCGAGACCGAAACGGTCATCACTAAGCTATCATTTTGGAATAGCCGTTGTATAAAAATAAGGCCACAACCACCTTCCACTTACAGGCTTAACCTTTTACGACTTGCCCACGAGCTAAACGACACGCGTGTTACGACAATGTATGACAAAACTTTTTTGCAAAAAAAAACCGACTTAAAAAGTGGAAAATAACTTTACTTTCGGAAGTCGGTGACTATTGTTTGTTTCATTGACCTTTTTGCCTCCGACTTTTTTTAGGGTTTTTTTTGGAAGTCGGTTTTTTTTTTGCAAAAAAGTTTTTATTTTACCCTTTTTAGTTATTGTATCACACACAAATCCTTGTCAAGTATCAATTTCGCAATTTCTTTTACTTGGATGACATTTTTTCGAGCTATTTTGATTTCAAAACCAAACTGCTGAACCGATTTTGATGAAATTTCTATGGGACCAATCGGGAAGTAGATCCATTCAGATAAAAGAAGAATTTTTCAAATCGGTTCATAAATGACGGAGATATGAGGTAACAAACACAAAAAAAAAGCATACAACCGAATTGAGAACCTCCTCCTTTTTTTGAAGTCGGTTAAAAATGGAGAAAACAAAAATTAAAGAATTTGCTTAGATCATGATGTCACTAGTCACCGCAACTTGACGGTACCCACACGAAAGAAACAAGTGACATTCGCGCGTCTCGCTCGACGCAACTCCTATCGGCTGAGGTCGTAGACAGGGAGTGACACTTTCTGGCTTAACCTTTCACGAGATTCTTTGACATTTAAAAAGGTACGTTTTAAAACCATTGAGTTTTATGAATGGTGCTATAATAGCAACTCATTAGGGATATTCTTTCCGATTCTTTCGTTGAATAAGAGTATAATTTATGTAGGTGTGGTGTACAGAACACTTTTTGAATGTGAACTTTTTACCATTTTATAAAGGATAAAGGATGTATTGAATTTTTTTATACAAAAACCAGTTGTTATAATTTTACTGTTGGAGACTTCTAATTCATTTGGAATTTTCCCCTTTGCACCTCTCGTAAGTGGTTGTTAAAAACATTGGATAAATAGTTAAAATTATTGAGGTACCTGCTACTTAAAAAGTTTGAAATAAGCGTCAGATACCTAATATTAAAATCCTCCTTCAATATACCTTCGTTTAACCAATCAGCCTTTATTAATTAATACCTAGATACATGGATTTTAATCCACTCTTTCAACAGATCCATTGTACCGCCCCAACAAGAATACATTCGCCTTTATCGAAGTGTACACCCGTAGTGTACACACCCGTATGATGCGCTTATAATGAGAAAACCTCCCCGTACACTCAACCACACAATATTAACATTTGCACTATGAAAATCGCTCTTACTGCTACGAAAGAAAGGCGCTATAATGTCAATATCGAATTATTGTCACTGGTGATAGCTAAAAAAGGGCTACCCGCCCATGAGATGATGACGAATAAGAAGTATCAAAGAAGGAGACATGCTGCTCTGACCCCAAATAAATTTTGATAACGGCAGCAGGTTGAGTGAATGAGTGGTTACGACCAGTGGTGGCTGTGTGGTAATGACTCCGTCTTATGAGCTGTATTCTGTGGATTCGATCCCTGGCAGACGCGTTACCTGCGTATAATTTATTTCATGACCACTGCTCTCAAAAGTCAAAACGGTGAAGGAAAAGATCGTGAGTAAACCGGCATGTCTTAGCATCCAAAGTTCGACGACATGTAGCATTTACCATGGATTATGGCCCTAGTTCCCGAAAAAGAATAGGCTGGTTATGATACGACATGTTAGATAGGTGGATGATATACTGATGATTATTGGTAAACCTGGTTGTTGGTTCCAAACGTCGAAATCTGGACACGTACGAAGGTCTTCGAAATTGGAAATCGCGTTATGGAGCTCAAATGGAGTTGGGCAGGACACCTAGCAAGGCACGGTGATGGCAGTTGGAGTAAAGCTGTGACCGAGTGGCGGGGGCTGGGAAGAGAAGTGTTGGTCGTCCGACGGCGATATAAGCAGACGATATTGTTGCCATCGTGGGAATATTCTGGATGAGGCTGGCACAAGACGTGGAGCTTGGCGCAAGCAAAGAGTAGCCTATACCCAGCAGTGGGTGAAGTCGGGCTATGGATAACGAAGACCTGGTTGAGGTTTGCGTAGATCAGGGACAAATGGGAGGAGCCCCTATACTCAGCAGTGGCTGGAATAAACCAACCGCCAATAATCATGATGATGATGATGATGCGACATAAAGGCGCTATAAGGGTATGAAGAACCGGGTGTATATAATGTATATACCTACATAAAAAAGGAAGAATTCTCCGACCAGACGGGTGTTGTGTCTGGTGGGCTACTGCCCGGCAGTCGTGGTCGGGTTTTTCTATATGGTCTTAAGGAGAATTATAATATCGCAATTCAGGAATTTAAGTTCTACATTTGTGGCATAGATGGCGCTAGTACTTTTTGTACTATGTTGCTGCAGTGCTTTTTGAAGTGCCTCTACAGCGTTGTCAGTAGCAAGTTTATGCCACTGATGTGCAGTTGAGTGTACGTGCAAGCAGCACATTTTCATTACGACGTCACGTTTACAGCCTTTTTATCGCAGTACAAGCAAGGTACCTGCAGGGTAATGAGTTTCTTGCGTGCAATGGAAAGACGCTCGGCCGGTAATGGCTGTGCACGCTTTTGCGTTTTAATGCTTTATTATTAAAGACTGTTTTTAGGTACTTTGGTTATTATGACGTTTAGTTTTGAGATTCCAGTAGGTACCTTCGGCTACTAGACAAAGGAAATACGTAATTTATCAGACTTGCAAAAGAAAAAATAAAGAAATCTTTATATTTTTTTAGTGATCTGTAAGCGTATCACCGGGCCCTAGGATTAACAAAATTCAAATTACGTATGTTGCGATACCTAGGTACCTAAAACTCGAGAAAACCCCAGTAACAAACGGAAAAGAAAATGAGATTATAAATAAGGCTCCGATTTTCATTTGTTCGGAACCTTAAAGACTTTATTTATGACTATAGATGTGACACAACAAAAACAACCTTAAAACCTTTATTACGCTTTTTACGGCTCTTGATACAATAAAAAGAGAATTAAACAAAAATTAGATTATTATAGCCCGCTTCTACCACAAATCCGTATTTAAGACATCGTTTTGTTTCTGTCACTCGTTCTAAGATGTCAGAGAAAATTTTTTTTAAACACGTTTAGCTTGCCTTAAATAATCAGTAGTAGCTTTGCCCGCGGCTTGACTCGCGTTATTGTCAGAAATTATCCTACGGAAACGATTTCAATATAGCCTACGACACTCGGAAATAATGCAGCTTCCCATTCGTGTTTTTTTTTATTGGTTCAGCAGTTCCTCCTACATCCAAACTAACTACTTTTTTATATAATAAAAAAGATATGATAAAAATGTAACAAAGGGGAATGCCCATCAGCCACACAAAAAATGCTTGAAATGAACTACAATGAAATATCTGCCAAATTGTGCTACAAATCGTAGGGAACCCATTACAGTTTCAATAATTATCAAAAAACTAGGTAGAAGCCAGTTCCTCATATTTTTTCTAAAATGTAGGTTAATTCAAAGTTAACGATTAATGTGCAATAATTAACAGCAAATACCACTAATATAATATTATCAGAAATTGTACAAATAATAACAACAAAACAGCATTTAAATGTTTTAATCATCAATAGAAACCACTAATTACACTAATTACATCCTAAAAACCAATATGTACATAATTATGTAACTCAAGTCGCAAACGCACAACCATGAATCGATCAATTCAAGTAAACAATCGAAAAAATGTCAATGACAAACTGTCAGTAAGGCACAGGACATGTGATGCATCCAGCCTACGATACGTTTTCTATTTTGAACATAATTTGATTTTATTGAATATTGACACGCAATTAGATTTACAGTATAAGTAGGTCGAATTATATTAAATCTATACTAATATTATAAAGCTGGAGAGTTTGTTTGGTTGAACGCGCTGATCTCAGGAACTACTGGTTCGAATTGAAAAATTATTTTAGTGTTGGATAGACCATTTATCGATGAAGGCTATAGGCTATATAACATCACGCTGCGATCAATAAGAGCGGATCGAGCGATGAAGTTGCGCGGTTCAGCTAGTAATAAATAAGAATGAATTAGACGAGTATCAAGTTAAATATTTTAATGATCGTTATATTTTCACCCTAGATACACAAACTTGAGGATTATGTTATTCATATTTTTTTCTAAATATAATTAAGGACTATTAGTAGTTTCTGTCCATTTCAGGCGTTACCCTTTAGTACAAATCTTAACTTGGGTAAGTTAAGATTTACGATAGGCTAGTAATGTTAGTATGCCAACCACTATAACGTAGGGCAAATAAAGAAAGCTTTGACATGGTATTGATCAATGAAATCAACATTTTCGTTAACTAACTTATCAATCTATCATCAGAAACATCACATTAGACTACTTAGCTAGTACCTAGACCACAAGTATTAAAGTCTCAATAATCTTTATAAAATCTTGCCATACATTTACCAACCCGATCACTTTGGGCAAAGTAATCACAAAGACAAACTAATACCCTGAACCCTCTGCCCTATAAGTGAACCCTGAGATAAATCTCCCAGCATTAGACCCTCCGTCTTATTTCTAAGGGATTTTTACGAAGTTCCTCCAAGCTAAATATTTGGTAAGCCTTTTGTGGGTAACTAATTTTGAGGTATTTGAGTTGGGTAATTTTCTGTGCGTGTTTTGGCTTTTCCAATGTTCTGTATCGATTTTTTTGCTTGATCTGTACTGCCCCACTGCTGGGCAAAGGTGTCCCACAATTGATGTAAGAATGTTTGTCAGACTTTTACGCTTTAATTTTGCAAAAATCTTAAGTAATAATTTACTTAATTTTTGCAAAATTATTTATTGTCGAGATAGAAGAACAAGTTGGACAGACTCACCCATCTTTACATATATTGACCACCGAAAGTGACATCAAAACCGAATACAAAAAGCAAGAAAGAAAATTTATTTATGAAAAATAAAACCACTAGGAATCGGCACCTTTTTCCCACAATCTCATATTACAAAAAAAAGTCAAAGTAATATTTCCATTTATATCGAGTACGAATACTAGTAGAACGATAATAAAAATGAAACTAAAACTGTAACGCCGGCCGCCATTTAACGCGAAAGCTGAAGCTCTCAGAAACAAAGCAAATATACTTCAGGGCTGTGTGATGTACTAGCGGATTTACAAAATGGCTGTTTTACGCGGTGAAAATCTTGTTTCAAGACTTTGTTTTAGCTTTTTAGTACTGTGTTAATGTAGACGTATCAGATATTTTTTTCAGCGTTTTTAAAAACATCAGCCTGTTTTAATTGAAGCGGTAGGCAGAGGTCGTGTTTGTGGTCAGACCTATGTAAAATGAACTGGAATGTAGAATGGTCACCAGCACAACTGCGGAGTCCTTAGTTACACTTGCCCGTTCAGGGTCAAGCATTATAATGTTTTATCGCTAGGAAATCAAACTAGCCTCAGAGTCTGGGATTTTATGCTGTGATCAAAATAATAGACACAAGTAGGCCGAAAAAAAGTGATATTCTCTATGACGGTGATGACATTCACTGATGATGATGACGACAGCAGGTAAAGAAAACATCTTGAAAACAGTTGGCTATATTATTATCCTTCCATTTTCGACTATAACTTGACCAACATAACTGTTTGCATCGCTATGGGCTTGTTTATCCGACACTCACTTAACTTTATACGCATATTATTTATGCGGAACCACATAACCAATATATTTTCACATCACAAATCTTAGAGAGTACCGTGAACTTACAAAATGGGATAACTTAGTTTTTATTCTACTAAACTTATTATAGGTACTGTAACCTATTTTGAAAGGCGTTTAAGTGTTTCCAGTTTTTTAATAATAATTTATATTTCTCTTTCTTTTTTTTCTAGTTTCTATGGACTAGGGCGAGAGTTCTTTGTGGTCTAAAAAATATGAAAGAACACTTAACTAAAAAACGTACTTTATAAATCCACAACCATTTTTACCTCCTCACAGCCCTATTTCAAGTCCGTTATTAAAATAAAAACGACAGTACGAGTACCTCTAACTTTCATTTAGGTATTGTTCATTATGTTCCTTTTATATTCTCTTTCAACACAGTACATAAATCTGTCCCAAGTTTTTATTTTACACATTTTTACTTTGAAAGGGGTTTTGCAACGTGGGGTTGAAATGGCAATTCTTTGTAGGTACTATAGTAATCTTTATATTCGTATTTAGACAATGTAAATGTCTGAAAACAAGTCTTACCAAGGCGTATCGTATTGGCCAGTACTAACTGGGTTGTGGAGGTCAGAAAGGCGGTCGCTCCATGTCAAATACTGGTATCTCAGCTACATCCGGATAGACTGGATACTGACCCCAACAAGGCTAGGTAGATTAGACAGTGTAAATGTATAAATAGTTGAATAAGTAATTGCTGTATCCCTTTCGACGACATCATCATCTGCCTAGCCTTTTCCCAACTATATGTGGGTCCTCTGACTACATATAACGACTGTCAAAGATTTGCCATAGCAGTCCCTCGTTACGTAATAAACGATCACCATTCCTCGAACTAACATAGGCAAACGTTGCTTAAGCTAAAAGATCAACCTATGCGGCGGTTATTATTTACGAGCCCCTCAACTATAAATAGATTCTGAAGCCATAGTACCTATGATGTTATACTATGGTTTAGGCGATAATAATATTATAATACACCAAAATGTGGTTAAGGTATGAAGCGCGTGACAAACTCCGGTATCGCCATCTCCCTTACTCTAATACAAATATCTCATACTATCCATCCATACATCTAATATCTCACTCGCTCCCGATATTGTAGTTGTCAATAGATTATGATTTTGTCTATTCCCTGTGGCGTTCGCCAGAACCTCAAAACCGCACTTTCGCGGTGTACATAATTTAGTAGGTTGTCAAGTATAACATAACATTACTTTCAATACTGTACGAACAAGACTGTTTGTAAAAAAAGCAGTTTACTGACGGATTGTAATTGTTTAGAATTACGCCTCGTTACTTTTTAATGGATTGAATCAACTCAACCTATAGTCCTGTTCCGGGTGGTGCCTTTCTTCGTCAGGATCACACGGGCTTTCAAAAATATTTGCACTCTTCCGGTTTCTTCTACATCATCTTGAAGCCGTCCTACTTCTTCCGGATCATCATATCGCGCCGGCCAGTGGGATCGTGTCATACAATTCTACGTCATCGTAAGGCCCCACCTAAACGTTAGGCTCTCGACCATACGCAGGAACACAGCTCGTTCGCCGTCACTTCATCCATCGGTAATTTTTATTGGATTACAAAGACCCAGTCAATATACACACATCAAAAGTGTCTAGGGATCAAGCATTTTTATGCGGATTTCTTGAGATTGAGATGTGGCTTTGTAATAAATTTATGATTTTATAAATTTATATGGATCCTTTTTGGTGCATTTCATAATTTGAATCAGGAACTCTCAATCAAATTCGAGTAAAAGATGAAAATAAGCTGTCAATATTTTCCCTATAAAAACATACAACGCATTGAAGACATTATTAGTGCTACTGTTTCCCTACTACTGATTAAAACCAACGTTATTATGGAGCGGCGACGTCATTTAAGCAGGGAAGAAATGCTCAGAGCCGTGGGAATGATAGAAGCTGGTTCCCGGCAACGTACTGTGGCTTTAGCTCTGAATACAAGTCAGAGTGTTATCAGTCGACTTTGGACACGTTACCGAAGCACTGGTACCGTGGCTGAGCGCCATGGAGGACGGTATCGCTGCACCACACGGAGACAAGACCGATACATTCAAATCTTAACTCGAAGAGCTCCAACAATAACCGCCATGATGTTAGCCGTGAGGCTTCATCACTCTTCAGGGAACTTAATTAGCGACCAAACAGTCAGAAACCGCTTGCATGAAGTGAACCTTCATTCCCGAAGACCGCTACGGGTACCACCTATAGCAATGCACAATCGTAGGATTCGATATCAATGGGCTCTTGAACACAGAAATTGGGCAGAAGAACAATGGCGTTTCGTGTGCTTTTCTGATGAGTCTCGTTTTGGTATGAGACCGGATACAAGACGTATACGACACTGGAGAACCCCTGGACGCCAACAGCGATTAAAATCCTGCCAGGAAGTCCATCCTTATAGTGGTGGAACCATCATGGTATGGGCGGGTATTTAGATCGGCGGAAGAACTGAGTTGATTTGGATCAGAGGCAACCTCAACGCTCAAATTTATGCTGAGACGATTGTATCAGACGTCATCGTTCCTCTACAAGTGCAAATCGGTCCCTTATTTCAGTTAATGCATGATAATGCACGACCGCACACCGCAAGAGTTGTAAGACAGACTCTCGCCGCAGCTAACATCAATGTCCTGCCCTGGCCTGCTCAGTCGCCAGACTTGAACCCGATTGAGCATGCATGGGATATGCTACAGAGAAGAGCTCTGCCGAATATGGAGGGTATCCAGTCGCAAGAAGACCTTTTTTTGTTGTTGCAACGAACATGGGCGGCCATTCCACAGCGTGATTTGGATGAACTCATTTTGAGTATGCCAAACCGATGTTCTTGTGTTGTTAGTGTTCGCGGTAGAAACACGGATTATTAATTGTTTAAGTTACCCAATAAAATTTTAAAGAAAACTGTTATTTCAGTCTTTTTTTCGAACTTTAATGTTAGTGGTTCAAATGTCAAAAATCCCTTTATTAGGAAAATGGCAAATTTCTTTAATAATGCAAAGGTGACTTGGTTTATCGTTACTGTGACAAACGAAAACACTTTATTTGATGAATCCTTAAAGAAAATTTTAATTAATATCAATCAGGAGAAAAGTTATTGCAAAAATATATGTTGATCCCTAGATACTTTTGATGTGTGTACATTCTTTATATTGAAAAGCAGCCGTTTCATTTGGTCAAGAACACTGGCGTCACAACTGGAGTTTGACACTCAAACAGTCCTCTGCCGGGCATAGGACCCTCCCAAGCTGCGTCATAACACCCTGTCCTAGGCCTTCTGCAACCAGTCTGAGCCACCTTAATAGGGTAGTTGGACCATCTAGCTGGAGGGCATCCAACGTTGCGCTTGCCCATACAGATTCCACTTTAGGATTCCTTTGCTCCATCGGCCGTCGTCGGTCCTTCAACAGATATGGCCAGCGCACTTCCATTTCAGCTTGCTGTGTCTTAAAACTCTGTAGGGAACTCCAGTTCTTTTCAAGATAATTTCATTGATATAAATATAAACGGCATTAGTAAAAGGAACAAATCGTTATGGTTTAAAAACTGAGAGAGTAATATATATTTCATGTGTTTGTGCTGAACATAATCCATTCCTGCCGCCATAATCTCCACGCTTGGCAGAGAGATTATTAAATTAATCAGTGTGAGAGTACCTATGTAGGTAGACACCTACAGCTGTCAGGCATATATACAAGTACACAGGTGCTAAACAGAATGCAGGCGTAAACTATATTATTGTTTCTCGTACATGCTGGTTTCTTCGCGATGCTCCACCTTAGGCCGCATCGTCGCTTACATGAGGCGAGTTGAGGCCAAACTTAAGCCTACCACGTGTAAAAAAAAACGATGTTTTCCTTCAAAGTTTTGAGAGCAATGGTGATGACATAATTTACACTAATTAACGTGCCTGTCTGAATTCGAACCCTCGATTTGCAAGTGGCAAATCGCAGCCATTTTCTTAAAGCCACATCTACTCCTCGTTTTAAAATATGTACTCGAGCTCTGTTCGGGTGAAAACAGAGAAAACCAATTTTCCCAAATATGAGATCTAGTTAGATCGATTTTTAGCAACCGTAAACCCCCATATTGTAACTTTCATTGAAATCGTTGAAGGCGTTTTCGTGAACGTGATTACAAATTTACAAATATTACTCAACGGTATAGAATAAGCTCATTACCCTTTCCTTAATTTCTCTGCGTAGGTATGCGGACAATAAATTATGAATCGTTTTTCAATACTAAAAGAAGGAAAGGATCACGTTAGATGTCGATTCAGGACAGCTTTATGTCATTATTATTCTTTTCGGAATTCAGTATGTCAATAAATGTATGAGGGTCAATGACCGTTATTCCACGTTTATCTGGCGCTTGCTATAGGTATACTTATCATACTCGTATATTTGTTGTATGATGCAATCCTCTACCTACAAGTTTCAATAATCGAGCATCCAACCTTGCTTACCAGCTAATCTTTTAACAAAGGCATGAGCTCTTCTGGTATAGCTCGCTGCTCGAAATAGCTCAAGCCGAGAAGTTATTGATTCTTATTCCCTTTTCACTTCGATTCTTTGATTTTGTTTGTGTGATTCTTCTTAGAGCAGTCGGATAAAAGTTGGTGTAAAAGTGATTGTAAAAACGAAATAACAGAATTTATACATTTACTAGCTTATGCCACCGGCTTCGCCCGCGTGGAGTTCGATAATTGACCCACGGGATCGTCCTACTGGAATGAAAAGTAGCCTATGTGCTATTCCAAACTATAATCTATCTCTGTGCCAAATTTCATCCTGATCCGTTCAGCCGTTCTGGCGTGATTGAGTAACAAACATCCATCCAAACTTTCTCATTTATAATATTAATATAGATAGTATAGATTATTAACACTAGGTAACACCCTCAATGGACGCCTATTTTTGCACTGTTGGAATTCCAACTCTCCGTACAGAAACGAGGGTTGAAAGTTGCCAGCAGCGTGCTTTTATTTAGGTATTCCTTTATATGTTGTTAGTGAACACGAGTATAACTTAGCACAAGTATATCTTTGGAAACAACAACATAAACATTGATGTTTCTTACAAGTTCCACAATAATCTTCGCCTTTGTTTTATTTCCTATCAAAAATATATGTATACAGTGTGTTTGGAAGACGAAATAGTATAATTTTATTAGGGAAAGGTGGAGTCATATCCTTGTCACCCACAGAACCTATGACTTAACTGTCACGGTAATAAATTAAAATTTTATTTTCTTTATGTCGCGAATTATCACCTCCAAATCATAAAATGGACAGAATATTTTATTTATTATCTAGTGTACTAGATTTCTTCTACAAAATAATATAATAAATGTGCTTCTAAAACCCTAACATCGAGTTAAGTTAAGATATGAATATTTTCAATATCAATTATAAACTTACCAAAATCTGTGCTACAGAATAACCCCCACACCACAACAAATTGTGTTGGAGCAGCCTGTATAAAATAACTCCCAAAAATGTTACAAAAATCTTAAGTAAATTGAAATGGTACATTTGGGTTTCATGGATTTCTTTATGAATGCCATAAATTAGGTGAAGAATGTTTTGTAATAAATTAGTGATAAATTGGAAACAATATAATCAATGTAAAAGCTATGGTAAAAAGGCACAATGTAGATTATTAATCTTTGTAGGTAGACTCGAAATTAAAGCTAAAGCATGAACATTGCCATAATTATTGTCATGCCTGGAAAATCAATTGATAATCCATAAAAACTTGACTTAAGTTGATTCATGTTTAAATAACGACCAGGGGCCTAATTCAAAAGGGAATACTTCTCGATTATTCTTACTTCTCCTGAATTTTGATACCTGTCTCTGGAGCCTTAACCACCGGTAGCTTGGACCCTGCTCTCGACACAGGCGGACCACATTTTTAAATATTTTTATATGTCTAAAAAAAAAGGATGAATACTAAAAAACACTTAATATTGTAGATTAGTTACTAATGTATACCTCTAAAATGGACCTTTCTCTAACCACCATTAATTTACAAGTAAAATAATATTAATAAAAATCCTAATAAAACTGTTCCGTATTTTAACGACAGCCAAAATCTGAACAACAAAGTATTATAATACTTATAAAAGTATTAAAATCCTTTCCGCAAAATTCCGCGAAAAACATCGTCAAAAGGTTTCCTGAAAAATACATGTAACAATAAGAAACGTTGACCTTTTCGTGAGAACGCTTTTAGGGTTCCGTTTCTTGAAAATTATAGCAATAAATATTATCTATGTGTAAAAATTATAATGTAAATAGTAGGCTTTAAAACGACACGAATCCTACTTACCTACCTACTATTATATTGTGGAAGTTTTTGAAACTGGACGAATGTATGTGTGGATGTTTTTTTAAACGACTGTTTTAAGTAATTTAACAGAATCTAAAACTCTTCGGGCTCATTTCCGGGCCCGCTTTCAATTCAAACATGGCGATGTATAGGAGCGTTTACGGAGAAGCGACATCACACGCGTATATATATATATATTCCATATAACAAACTGTTGCTACACCAAATAGTTTAGTTTCATTTGAATCGAACCAGAGATCGATTTTTTTAAATAAATCGACATGTTTTTCGTGCGGGGTGCGCAGCACCGTCGCGTTGCCCGCGGCGGGCGACGCAGTGGGCAACGCTCGACGCGCCTCGTCTTCGTAAATAAGCATTTCTTCGTACCGAGAGATTCAAAGTTTAAACTTTTTCACAATTTTCTTTTAAAATACAAGTTTTTAATGTTGTAATTTTAAATATCTCCATGACCTCAGTACTATTCAATGCATCCATCAGCAGAATGCTTGAGTTGACACCAAAAAAAGTTTCCCAGCAATAATGCACAGTGTTACTTAGTTTTATGTACCTACTGCCTCGCCGTATAACGGCTTCGTGAAGGATCCGCTTACAACCTTTATGTAAACTAGTTTAAGGTAATTATTATAAGTCTCATGTAACATCTCTTGTATATTACTAGTGTACCTGATTATGTATTACCCGGATAATAAACAATTTTCTATTTCGCTAAATCATAGCCGGTTCTTTGAAAATTTCAAAAGTGAAATGCAAATGCTAAAAATTCAAATGCTGTTTATAAAGCATTAAAACCTTCAGCAGCTGTTCAGACTACCTTTTTTTTTTTTTTTTTTTTTTTTTTTTTTTTTTTTTTCGGATGGGAAATCATCAAATGACTTCTCCCGCTCTGGGCTGAGCGGGAGGGAGTGTCAGACTTTTACTGACTAAAACCCATCCATGTTCCTTCATCGCCCTTTGTGTTCCGGGGCCGCGGTATCTCTTTCGAACAACCCGCAGCACCCGGCAGGCATCGGCCCTTGCGGGCCCCTTCCCTATGCTGACATCTCTTTGAGGCGCGCGTGGAACACGAACGCGCCGTCGACACGGCCTGTCGTCCTAAGACGGAGGGACGGCGAGCTAGCCCTTAGCTCACCGTCCACAGGCCCGCGTCTACGGTGGCCGGGGGCCACCACGTGGCCCCCGACGCCCGGTGCGTCTCCCGCGGCGGCTGGGACGTGAGGAGGAACGCTCTCTCTCACGTTCCGCCTCCTCCTTTGCTAGCATGACTGCTTCGCAAAAGGAGGTGACGGCTTCCCATTCCGTCTCGCTCCGGACCATGGCTCGAACCAGGGCCGGACGCGAGAGGTCGCCGCCGCCGATCGCCGCTAGGAGGACACGGCGGTGCTCCGCCCAAGCGGGGCAGACCTCCACCGTATGCTCCACCGTGTCCTCCGGTCGATCCTCGCAGTGGAAACACCCGGGCGTCTCCTCCCGCCTGATTCGGTGCAGGAACCTCCCGAAACAACCGTGTCCGGTGAGGACCTGCGTCAGGCGGAAGGTGAGGACGCCCTGGCGCCTCTCAAGCCACTCCTCAAAGAGGGGACTTATCGCCACTATCGTGGCGTGCCCTGCACGGGGTTGCGACAGTCGCTCTCTCCATGTCACCATGAGATCGGCTCGGAGGTTTGTCCGCTGAGCGGCAATTAGCCGCGGCAGCGGAGTAACCCCCCGGCGAAGAACCTCCGCGCGCCATTCATGTAGGCGCGCGAGGACTATCGCCTCCAGATCCCATGGTGGCAATCCGGCTAGGAGGCTCGCAGCCTCGCCCGAGATCGTGCGGAACCCACGGACCATCCTTACGGCTATCACCTTTTGGGGCGCGTTCAGATAATGGGTGGCTCGCCGCCTCAAGGAACGCGCCCACACCGGGGCACCGTAAAGGGCCATGGACCGCACGACCCCCGCATAGAGCCTCCGGCAGGAGGCGTTCGGCCCCCCCAGATTGGGCAGGAGCCGCCTGAAGGCAGCCCCAGTCCGTTCCAGTTTAGGGGCCAAACGTCGGAAGTGCTCCACGAAGTTCCACCGGCTGTCGAGGACAAGTCCCAGGTACTTCAACGTCGACCCGACGCCGATGGAAACCCCTCCTACCGTCAGTGAGGATCCCGACGGTGGCGCATTCCGAGGCCCATGAAAGCACATGGCCTCGGACTTGTGCAATGCCACCTCGAGACCCAGTTGCCGGATCCTCTCAACGACTATCGCAACCCCGCGTGTCATCAAGTCGGCCGCCGCCTCGTGCGACCTCCCCTGTGCCAGCACCAGCGTGTCGTCAGCGTAGCACACTACGCTGACGCCACTAGGGAGGTCGGCGCGCAGCACCCAGTCGTAGCCGATGTTCCACAAGGGCGGTCCTAGAACCGATCCCTGTGGGACACCGCACGACATCTCTCGCCGGTTCCACTCTCCGGAGCGACCGGGGTAGATGACGGCTCTGTCCGTCAGGTAATCCCCGACCACACGACGAAGGTAGGTCGGCACCCGGTGATACCGGAGTGCCTCCCCAATGCAGCTCCAGGGCATGGAGTTGAAGGCGTTGGCGATGTCGAGAGACACCGCCAAGACAACCCCACCCCGGGACACCGCATCCCCCGTCGTGAGGGCTCTTACGCGCATGATGGCGTCCACCGTGGAGCGCCCCTTGCGGAAACCAAACTGGTGTTCCGCAAGATCCGGACCCATCCCCGCAAGGTGCTCGGCGAGGCGGTTTGCAATGACTCTTTCAAAGAGCTTGCCCACCTCGTCGAGCAACACAACGGGCCGGTATGCGGACGGAGAGTCCGCAGGGCGCCCCGGCTTCCGAATGAGGACCAGCTTCCCCGTCTTCCAACGAAGCGGGAACTGGCCTCTCTCCAAGCATGCGCTTAGGAGCCCCTCCAGTCGGGGCCCGAGAGCCTCAAAGGCCAGGACCCAGGCTTTGCCAGGCAAGCCGTCGGGTCCCGGGGCGGTATTTTTGGCCTTGAGCCGTCCTACCGCCACTCTCAGGTCTACCCCAGCCACTTCCGGGACGTCGTCGTCGTCGTGGTCCGCTTCCGGCACCGCAGGTGGCGGAGCCATAGGCGGGGGGGGATGTTCCCCTCGCGAGGGAAACAGAGCGCTCACCACGTCCTCCACGAGCTGAGGCCGGAGACTCTGCGTCAGTGGGGGGGCCCAGGTGCGGAGTTTATCCCGCACCATCTTGTAAGGGCGCCCCCACGGATCCCCGTCAAGAGTCCCCAGCATCTCCTCGCGGGCCCGATCTCTGGCCCGCAGGACAGCCTCGTGGAGGGCGGTCTTCGCCGCTCTGTAGCCCTCATACAGCTCCGCCTCAATGGCTTCCGCATTCGGCGGGCGAATGCGGAGCCTGCGATGCCTGGCGTACGGGTGTCGCGCAGCGACGCACGCCTCGCGCAGAGTTGTCAGCTCGCGCGACCACCAGTACACCTGACGCCGGGCGCGTCCTGGCCGAACTCGGGGCATTGCCACGTCACATATGTCGGACATGGCCTCCTGGAACCACCCTGCCTCATTATCAACGTCGGCAGGCCTGTCCGGTGATGTCACCCAGGCCTGCACGATCGAGGCTTCCAGGAGGAGCTCCCGGTCCAGCTGCTTCAGCGCCCAACGCGGACCACTCGGGGCCTGTAAGACCGGCGCGCTCGAGGACTGGGCGGAGACGTCAAACCGGATATACCGGTGGTCGGAATAGGTCTCCACCCCCTCCATGACACGCCAGTCCACGACACGCGGCGACAGAGCGGGGCTAGCGAACGAAATGTCCACCACCGACTCGCCCCGCATCCGCACACACGTGGGTACAGTACCCCGATTCAGGACGACCAGGCCTGTTTCCAGAGCCCAGTCCTCCACCATCCTTCCCCGCACGTCTGTGCAACGAGAACCCCAAGCCATATTCTTGGCATTGAAGTCCCCGAGGACAAGCACGGGGAGGGAATGGCTTCCGACGACGACACTCAACTCCGCAAGGGAGTTGTGGAACTCGGCGAGAGTTCGGTTCGGGGAGAAGTAGACACCCACAACTACGATCTCCCCGAACCGTGCCGCTACGCACCCCTGACCCTTCCTGACACTTTCAAGGGTCGGGGTACCGGCGGCGGCCGACGAAACTAAGGCCACTGAGCCGCTTAGGTCCGCCACCCAGTCTTCCCTGGGCAGGACGAAGTACGGCTCAGCGACCACGGCGATGTTAATCAACCACTGCGCCATGCTCTGAAGCAGCAGATTCTGGGCGCAGGCGCAGTGGTTGATGTTCGCCTGGAGGAGGCGTAATGGGGCCGTTATTGGCACTCCATACCCTCCTCCTCCCGGGCCCCCTGCGAGGGCGCAATTGTCGCGGCGGCGGCAGTGGTGGCGACAGCGGCAGAGGGGGCAGCCGCGGCAGCGGCGGCGGAGACGGTGGCGGAGGCGGCGGAGGGCCTGCTCTTATCTCTTGTGGGTGGAGCGCAGGCCTTGCTCCCAGCCCGGTGATCGGCCGGCTTGCCAGCAGCCGCACATGCAGCACAGTGCGGCGTGGCAAAGCAAGCCGCCGATGTGTGACCGGGCTGACTGCATCGGAAGCAGAGGCCACTGCGGTCCACCTCCGAGGCGCACCTTACTGACACGTGGTGCCCCACGTGGCAGCGATAGCACCTCAGAGGTCTGGGTTCCAGCAGCTTTACCTGCGCTGAAACCCAGCCCACCAGTAGCCTTCGGCCCTCCACAATAGTTTTCGCCGCCGTCACGGGGCAGCTTACCGTAACGGTACGCATGCCCGACAGGTCCGAACGTATGGCGCCTGCCCTGACCTGCTCAGCAGGACACCCTCCGGACCTGGCGACGGCGGCCACCACCTCCTCCTCGGTCACCGAGTCGTCCAGACCCAAGATGCGCAGGTCTGCGCATCTGACAGGCCTGGAAACTCGGGCCTCGTCCGCGTTCAGGGACGCTCTGAGCTTTTCCGCCAGAGCGTCTGCGGACGAGCCGCTGGTTTCACCGGGGATCTCCAGCATGCGAGCCCCTGTCGCAGTAACTTTAAGCCGGAGGCCCCCGGTGATTCCGAGCTCACCGAGGTTCACCGTCTCCTTGGCTTTCGCCAGCAGGTCGCGGTAGGACACGCCCCTCTTTTCCGCATCTGGCTGTAGCGTGATCACCACAGCCGCGGTTTTAGGGGCGCGGAGCCTAGCCGCAACCTTTCGCGCCCGGTGTTGGCGCTGCCGCTCCTCATTGCGGGCCTTTTTGGCCGCCTTCCGCCCCTTCTGTTTCTCCCCAACCACCTGCCATCCGGCATCAGCCGCGGAAGGTGTAGTGGGCTGGGGAGGCAGTGGCGGAGGCGGACGTGCCGCAGGCGCTGGCCCACTCGCCGCTGGCGCTGACACAATTGCCGCCTGTGCAGCCGCCTTGCCCTTCTTCTTCTTGCCCGCCGCCTTCTTAGCCGACACCGGTTTCGCCGGAGCCGACTTATCAGCGGGGGGCAACGCAGCCCTGCCAGAGGGCTGACTGGTCGCGGGGGCGGCAGCCGCAGCAGCCGCGTACGAGGCCGCTTTCGGCGCGGCCGCCTTGTTCGCGGTCAAGGGGGGACGCAGGACAATACCCTCCAGAACGGAAAACCGCGTCTGGAAGGCAGCCAGCTCCTGCCGAACCAGGTTCAAAACCTGGTTCTCCACAGGCACGGGCTGGCTTTGCTGCTGCCGCTGCTGTGGTCCCCCCCTTGGAGGAGCCACACTGGAGCCAGCCTCCCGCAGGCTGGCCAGGTCTGCACGGAGCTTAGCGTTCTCCTGTTGGAGAAGCTCCATGCAGGTCGCCAGGCGGGACACCTCCGCCCGCAGCTTGGCCACCTCATCAGACGGAGGCCCCACATAGTGGGCCTCCGCAGCCGCCAAAATGGAAGCGGAAGCCGCGGGGATGGCCTTGTGTTTTGTGGAAGGCTTTACCTTCGCGGCCACGCCCCGGATTGCGGCTTCCACCTCCTTTGCGAACCTGGCCTTACGCTCCGCCTCGGAGCCGCCAGGCGCACCCGCCTCTTCGCCAGACCCGGGAGCAGTAAAGCCCGGTCGGCGCCCCTCCTCGGCAACCTTTGCCGACCTCTCGGAGGCAGCGAGCCCCCCCCTCTTGCCTTGGATCCCACCGCGTCTGCTGGTGGAGATCTTACGGGCCGAGGCCAACTCCTCTCCGGAAGTCGACTCTAGGTCGCCCTCCTGCCTGGACCGCTTGCGGAAGAACTTGCCGTTCTCCGCAGCAGTCCCGGCCCTCTCGAGGCGGGAGCTCACTGAGCCTCCCGCGCTCCCATCGCTGGATGCGACGTCGGACTCCGACCCCGCATCACTCCCCACCTCTTCGTTTGTTTTTTTTTTGTTTATTTCTGTTTCCATGCTGTTCCCACGAGTAAAAAACTTTTTAACTTCTCAAATATAGTGGTTCGCACTAACGACTAATTTAGCTACCCATTAGTCAAGCTAACAACCTCCCTCACGGTGCGCCGCCGCTTGGAGGTTTGGGGTGATTTTTTATAGAGGTTTTCTACCTCGCAGTCCGGGCGGTTAAGCCAAGACCCTCGGTCCCTATCGAAGCCGCGAGACATGATCCACGACACTTCGACGATGGGATTACGAGTTCGACGGTGACAGGGAAGGACGTATCCTTCCCTGTCTGCTCGGAGGCAGGGTAAGTGCACACCGAGCCCGTCCTTACTCCCCTGCTATGCCCTCTGCTTTACAGAGGGTCACGCAGGGGAACGCACCGTTGGTCCAACGACCCCACCCATGTCAGAATAATTGGCCGCGGCAGTAACACTCCCCGAGGGATGAGAGGAAATGGAAATTCCAATTTCCTCTCATCCCCGGGGGATGATTACTGCCACGCCCAGGGTGCACCGGCCGAGCAGCTGCTCATCCCTCCAGACGTATCGGGAGGGACCAGCAGCCGCTCGGCACACGTGGAGGACTTCTGACTTTGCACCCCTGTTCAGACTACCTGCAGTATTGTTTCTCCTTTTTCCTGTAATAAAAAAGAACGCTTTTAGCGATAAGACCGCTTATTTTATCACTCTATGTGAAATGTTTTCTTTTATAAACGTTATTTGTATCTACATAATAAAGAATATTTATTCAATTTTCTTCTCACTAAAATAAACAACATTTCGAAAGAAAACAGATTTTTTGAAACTTAAAGAAAATAAACCAAAAACTCAAAACTCCCGGAACCCTACGGAAAAAATTCGATTACGCTTGACCGATTTTTTAATAACGAAATCACTGATTCAGCTCCTTGTAAAAAGTCCGAGGAAATATCGAAGACATTGTTGGCAAAGTTTTTGTGAGACTTTCAGGGTATATTACACGTCACACAATGAAGAATCTGAAGTAGCAACTGTCGATAAAGTCCACTGCTGAACAACTTTCAACCTTATTAAGAAGTGTATAAGGGTGAGAAGTGGTCAAAAGCCACCTTTATCGAGTGTACACTTGACTCTTTAACGCCTCTCTCGATATTTGTATGAATATGATATTGTCAAAGTTTTTTAGGACCGAGTGAGGAGTGTTTTTTTGGAAAAGAATAAGTCACGGGATTTTTATTCAGGAGTTGAGGATGAACTCATTTGGGTCGGTTAAACGAGGTAGTGAGTTTGTTGTATTTCGTGAGATAGTTTTCTCTAAAATTAAATCGCACATTAATCGGCCATTCGAGTCCGACAACCATCACATTACCATGTATGGTTCTTCCAACATAATTTGGTAAGCAGATGATGTTATTTTTGTAGCGCGACTGCTGATCATGAGGTCCTAGTTTCGATTCCCGGGTCGGGAAAAGTGTTGTTGGGTTTTTCCATCAGGAATTTCTCAGTAGAGTCTAGATTTCTGCCCCGTTGGTTGGTAATAAGCTCGCTCCCTATTAAATGGGACTTAAACAAAACTGACGAATTGTGGGTTTACTATTAGGTACACCTCTGCCATACCCTTCGGGGATTACAGGCGTGACGTTATGAGAAAGTAGAAACAAATGAAAATCAAGGCAAAGAAACCAACGTAAAATCTGTTTCTAAAGACTCGTTACAATCTCTTGCGGGACATATAATCGGAATGAGGCCAGATATCGAGAAGAAATATCTTGATGAAAATCGATATGACTCTCCCGCCGTTATTTGTGTCCTTGTTCCTCTGAATAAGTTATAGGTGTATGGTGAGACTATGGAATTCTAAAATGACTAGAAAAGTACTGGATTCTTCCCTTTGTTTGATTACGTTTGACTTAAATGTCTAATTAAATATGTCTTCAAAGAGAAAGTATGAAATAATTCATTAATTCTGCTTTGGGTAAGGCGCGTCTACAGTGTTGCATGACTATTTTAACCGTTGACAGGAGGGAGCTGTTGATTAACATTCTGTGAAATGGTTTGTGGAAATTGTATTATAAAAACAAGATGGCGCCGAAAGATCCGAATAGCGGCACGCGTCATAAATTCAAATTAAAAATCTTTATTTCGAGCGGAGGCTCAGAAGATTCGACATTCTGTGTTCGCCCAACCATGCGTTCGAGTTTGGCAAACAGTACAAACGCGATCGTTGCATCATTGTCCGCAAGATCTTCACTTCATGGTTAAACCGTAGACGTACCAATTTTACGCTTATCAATAGGTCAATTAATTAAGTAAGGGATTGGTCTAAATTCTTTTGTTTTTGTGGATCGACAACATTCCCATCGATTAGAGATAAAATCGTATCATATAATATTATCGAAATAATTCTTGATTCCTTTAACGGTATTGCGCTTAAAGCGATGCCGCGACGTTGCATACAAAAACGTATCAAACATTTGCTACAAAATAATTTTTCAATATGAAATTGTTCACATAAATAGCCTACAATTTCCAAACAGCAAATGTAACCCATCGGTTTCCAACGCTTGAATCACCGACCCCGAAAAAACAGGCGTGATGTTACGTTTTGTCTGTATGGTCACTGGCCTTAAAAAAAAAGGCGCACAAAAGTCCATTCGCGCAAGTGTCCATGCGCGCAAATGGGTTCGCGCAAGTGTCTTTCGCGCAAATGTCCTAGATCCATGCAATATACTTGTAGCGCTTAGGTAGTGTAAAATGATACTCCAGATGTGGTTACGAAAAGAGGTATAATCAAGACTAGGATAGCTTTCTTATAATGTAGTACATGGGCACAAGTAGTGGCTTGCTTATGATGTGTTTACAAAATGTAGTTCCTAAATAATACGTGTGGTGGCGCGCGGGTCGCAGTTGTAGGTCGCTGTCCTAGCGCGCTCTAAGCTGCGCCGAGTATAAATATCCCCTCTCTGTGCGCGGGGCTCCAGTACACGGTTGGCGGCGGCAGCGGACGGATGTATGACTTGACTTGCAGCTACAGTACTCCCCCCTTAGTGAAAACGTACAGGCCTCTTCACTGATCGGCCTGATCTGGTGCGGTACTCGTTGGTGTTGGCCGGGAGTAGGCTGGTGTGATCTTCGCTGGTAGCTGCAGGTGACTGGGGTGTCTCACTACTCGTGTGGTCGTGTTCTTCAGTGTCGATAGTGTATGCCGGTTTGAGTCTATCGATCGATATTGTGCTGGATCTTCCCGGTAGTTGGATGGTGAAGAACTTCTCGTTGCGCTCGATGACCTTGTACGGACCTTTGTATGGCTGTTGTAGCGGTTTGCGGACGGTGTCGTCGCGTATCAACACGTGGCTACATGTTTGTAGATCATTGTGCACGAACATACATCGCTTGTTGGAATGCGATTTGTATGTTGGTGTTAACTTCGTGATGACGTCATGTAGTTGGTCG